>SZWC01000353.1:180791-341213 GCA_023375785.1 Penium margaritaceum | reverse complement strand
GGAGGCAGAGTATGTGGCTTTGGGCGCAGGGGCTGTTGAGGCAGTATGGCTGCAGCGCTTGTTTCTTGAGCTTGGGCAGTCAGTACCCGCCATTGTGCTGCATTGCGACAACCAGAGTGCTCTCGCCATTACGGAGAACTCTGGTGTTTTTCATGCTCGCACAAAGCACATTGCAGTTGAGCATCACTTCGTTTGTGATCTGGTGGAGCGACGCGTGATCTCCATCATGTGGGTTGGCACTGACTTGCAGCGTGCTGATTTCTTGACGAAGGCACTTGCCCGCGGAAAGTTCCTGGTGGCTATTTGCTCTGTTGGGCTTCGCCCCGTGCGTGAGAGTGGTTGAGTGTGGGATGTGCGTCTGCGTCTCATCTGTCTGTGTCACCCACTATTGTGGTTGTACCTGTGCTGCACGCGTATGGACATGCGTACCATCGGGTCATGGGGGAGTGTTGTGCTTTGTGCCGTTCCTGTACAAATTATTGTGACCACTCGGCCGTGTCCATACTCGTGCAGATCCCTGAGGCAGGCGACCCTGGTGACACCGGCGCAACGACAGGCGGCGGACTACCAGCTTGGAGCTGACCGACCAATGTTCCAGAGCCCCAAATGCCACCGGGACTCTTTGCTGTGTTTTCTACGTCTTGCAGGCGTCTTTTGGCGGACTGGCCATGAGGCCTATTTGCATGTTTTTACACTGTATGTCCTCTGTCTGTCGATGGATGCATGCATGTGACCAGTCGTAGCATCCGTCTTTTGATTCCGCACGTCTAGGTTCAGACGGCGTAGCATTCGGACATGTGTGCGCAGAGTTACGGCCATAATAGTTGTTTTGGGCCGGTTTTAGGACAGCTTTTGGACTGCCGCGTGCGACACCCTCCGTGTGCCGCGGCAGGTATTTATGCCATGGACCTGTCATTTGTTATTTCTCTCTGCATATGCTATATTGAAGCATTGATACTATGCCTTGTGTCTCCTAGCCAAACCCTTGCCGTTGTGTGTACGACCTGTGACTTCCGTCACCGTCTGACTAGGCACTGACGCCCGGTCAGCGGCTGTGTTGTGAGGAAGCTTCTACACACTTTCTCAACAACAAGAGACAGCTCTTGCTGTGACATGCCTCTCTTGCTACAAACAATGAGAGAGCTCGTTGGCTCTCTCTCGCTATCGACATCGAGAGAGCTCGTTGGCTCTCAGATGCGTAGGCACCATGTCATTGTAGAAAAGTAGCCGGGGCAGTGGAGATTTTGACACCGACCGCACCCGCTGGCACTACTGCTGCTACTTCCGCTACCACAACTGCTTCTACTGCCGTTGGCGCTAAAGCTTCCACAGCCGCTGCCACTGGCGCTACTTCCGCTATTGGTGTACATTAAATGAGACTCAGAATCTTTGAGTGCCAATGTACAATTCTGATATGTGCAATGGTGGAATGTGCAACTCCTAAGACTTACACAAGATGGAGTGATTGTAGAGTTGTCCTCCATACAACAAAGTTCATGTAGTGTCAGTTGCAATATCCGGACTCGGAGACCTGGAACCGCGACTCTAGCAAAAAACAGACTTGCGATTTGGTACAGGTAGACTCATGAGTAGGAAACATACACTCACGAGTCTACAAGCCTTGGACTCGCAAATGAGTAGAACATACACTCGCAAGTCTACACGCCTTGGACTTGCAAGACTGTACATAGGGGAATCGCAAGTTCGAGACATGCAATTCTTTTGGCTTGACTCGTGACTTTGAGTCCTTCTCCTCCAGGGGATTGCAAGTCCAAGTACAAGGCCAGACTCGCGAGTATGGACTTGGTATCACCCTTACATGCAACTGTTGTCGTGAAGTATTTTGGCAGTGATGGAGGAAAAAGGTGATACACGTGTCACAAAGACTGCAATGGGAGGAAAATGAAAGGAAAAGGGTATGCACGGGCAATCCCATGAGGTAGTACGCTCGGAACTCACGGAGCCAAAGGAGTAGAACAACACGGAGGAGGAGGAGACTGCACTCGGGCAGCGGCTGACGGGACCATCAGTGGATAAGCAGCAACAGGTACTCACAATGCAGCGGTGAAAGCTGGATGAGTGGAGCCTAACTTAGCGTGAACTAAGTGACCAGGGGCTCTCGTGGATCTTCCTGGGACCACATGACTGGGAGTAGCCACTACAGATTGTGTATGACACAAATGAAATGGTTATCCTCAAGGAAGTATGGGAGCAGCAGCAGAAAGAGGAGGAGGAGAGGCGAAGGGAGGCACGTGAAGAGGTAGCAGCGGCTGCCGCGGCAGGAGTGGCACCTGCCAAAAGGAAGAAGAAAGTACAAAAAGAATCCACATCTGTTCCGGGTATGGACGAGCAAGGTGGAGATAAGGGGAAAGTGGGCCCAACCTTAAAAGAAACCAAAGGAGGATCGCGGGAGACGCATGACTGGCGGGTCTTGGCCATCGCACTGATGCTACACGAGTGTGATGCACCACCAACACATCAGCAAGAGCTCCTGCCACATGCAAGGAACCTATACCACAAGCTTCACTAGTAATTTGGCATCCACCACGATCACCACAAACCCATTGCGCTGGCCCACATGGCCATAAAGCATGTCTGGGAAGATGGGTGCCTCTGGAAGAAAACCAACGCAGAGCAGGGACAACGTGACGTGTGGATTTTGCCTCCGGAGATTCAGAAGCTGGTTCTACAGACCTACCACAATCACCACATAGGAGCGGACAAACTGATCCGCCGGCGTCAGACGCAGATTTAAACATATGACCTTCATGGCATGGTGGAGGAGGTGACGCAGACCTATTTTCCATGCCATAATCTGAAGATGCCAGGCCCGTGGGATCACTACCCCTACATGCCTGTCAACTATGGAGATCCCATGGAAAGACTCTACATCCATTACCATGGGCAGTGGAAGCCATGGAACAAGAAGAGATGTTTAGTGGTGGCGGTGGATCACTTCACCAAGTATATCTTTATCCGAGCCCTGCCAGACAAGACCACCGTAGGTGCTGCCTAGTTCATCCGTGAGGAAATCTTCTACACGTTTGGCAGCTATAACTGTCAACCAGCCGGAGGCAAACGGACTAGAAAACAGGGCCGACACAATGGCACCTGCCGTCCGCTCCTAGCATTTCAGCTAGGAGAAGATATCACCCTCAGTGTCACGGTTCCACACTGAGCAGTTCCTAGGCAATCACTTGCTAGCAACTGTTTCCACTTAACACTTGGTTACTTTCACGCGAGGTGCTAGTCAAAGATTAACTCCTGGGGCTTAGACCAACCAGTGTCTTCTTTATACTGTTCCTTAGTTGGACAACTCTGTGTGGAGCATCTAAGGCCAGATTGTGTAATTAGAACGAGGAATGAGCCTGGTACATATAATCCTAGGCCTGGCTTCTAAGGTATGTGGGTAGTGGAACTTTTGGGGTGGTCACTCCACACCACCTCACCAGTCCGCCAATTGGCGCATCCACTGACCGCCAAGTGGCGCACTCTTCTCATGCATGGAGGAATGCCTAAGAAACTTCCCCTGTGTGCAAGAAGGTAAAAAAACCTCCTGCGCACATCAAGGCTCGATCGCAGGACCTGTTGTCCCTAAGTCCAACATGCTATCCGTTGCGCTACACTTGTGGTGTCTTGCTTGGACTTGCAACACGAACAAGGTTTGGGGGACTTACTCCAAGGGAGCAGTGCATTCGCACCTTGTCCGTCAAGTCATAGCAGTGGCCATGGGGCATAGAAGAAGAACAATCTCTCCCTTGCACCTTAGGCCACCTGCTGTGGTAGCTTTCTTCACCATGAACCTATAGCTCTAGGTTGTATTTGTGCATGTCAATTTTCTTGGTCTTTAGTTCTCATCTCTTGCATCCACCATGCCGACTCCTCAAGCACCTGCAACATGCAAGTCTAGCGGCTTTGTCAAGAAATCCGCAAGCATTTTCTTGGTTGCGATGTGCCCCAGTTCCACGATGCCCTTGGCGACAAGGTCACGTGAGTAGTGGTACCGAATATCAATGTGCTTTGTATGCCGGGAAATCATGTCGTCCTCTGCCATAGCAATGGGACTTTGGTTGTCAATGCGGATGATGGTTGCTTCCTCTTGTGGTGCTTTGATCTCATCAAGCAAACTACGAAGCCACTGTGTTTCCTTGCACACTTTGGAGAGTGCAATGTACTCCGCCTCTGCAGTAGAAAGTGAGACGCAGTCCTGCTTCCTGCTTGGCCACCAGACCGCACCATCATTGAGAAGACAGACAAACCCTGAGGTGGACTTCCTATCATCAATCCGTCCCCCCCAGTCCGCGTCAGTGTAGCATGTCAGTTGCAGCAAGTCTGATCTTTCTAGACCTCCAAACCAAAGTCCAACGTGTCGAGTCCTTTTGAGGTAGCGAAATATTTGCTTCACCACTTGCCAATGTTCTGGCCAAGGGTTGGCCACAAACCTGCTCACTTGACCCACTGCATAAGCAATGTCAGGTCGCGTTCCCACCATCGCATACATGAGGCTCCCAACGGCGGACTGGTATGGAATGTTTTGCATCTCCCGCCGGTCTGCCTCGTTGCTTGGTGACATGGAGGAGGAGAGCTTGCAGTCGGAGGGCATGGGGGTGTTGACGGGCTTGTANGAGTCCTTTTGAGGTAGCGAAATATTTGCTTCACCACTTGCCAATGTTCTGGCCAAGGGTTGGCCACAAACCTGCTCACTTGACCCACTGCATAAGCAATGTCAGGTCGCGTTCCCACCATCGCATACATGAGGCTCCCAACGGCGGACTGGTATGGAATGTTTTGCATCTCCCGCCGGTCTGCCTCGTTGCTTGGTGACATGGAGGAGGAGAGCTTGCAGTCGGAGGGCATGGGGGTGTTGACGGGCTTGTAGTCCTCCATGTTGTAGCACTTCAAGACGTCCATGATGTATTTTGTTCGGTTGAGCTCGATGGTGCCTGCTTTGCGATTGCAGTGAACAGCAATCCCGAGGTAGTACTCGAGAGGTCCCATGTCCTTCATCTTAAATCTGCTGGCCAGATTTATCTTGAGGTCTGCGAGGGCCTCTTGCGAGGAAGAACACATGATAAGATCATCCACGTACAACGCCACGAGTAGCAAGCCACGTTCGTCCTCCTGCACCTAGACGTTGGGGTCATTCTTACAATGTGCAAAGGAGATCTCAGCCATGAAGCTAGCCATCTCTTTGTACCAGATCCGTGGGGCCTGTTTCAGCCCGTACAATGCCTTCATCAGCTTGCACACCTTACCCTCGGGTGCTTTGACACCTTCCGGTACCTCCATTAGCACCTCCTTGTCGAGCCTCCCATAAAGGAAGGCTATCTTCACATCCATCTGGTGGATCTCAAGGTCTTTGGCAGTAGCAACGGCAAGTAGGGACCTGATGCAGGCAAACGTGACAACAAGTGCGAAAGTCTCATCGTACTCAGACCCTGCACGCTGTGAGAATCCTTTCGCCATGAATCTTGCCTTGTACTTGTCGATGCTATCATCTTGCTTCCGCTTCAACCTCAGCACCCACTTTGAGCCCACCACGTGAGCGTTAGGGGGTCTGTCCACCAGCACCCATGTGCCATTTTCTTCCATGGACGCAAGCTCGCTGTCCACCGCCTCTTTCCACTTGGCCGCATCGGGCCTTGTCAGCGCCTCAGCCACAGTGAGGGGCTCTCCCTGAGCCAAATAAGAACAGCTCAGTCCAGTCCAGCTTCCGGTGTCAGCGGCGTGCTTTGGAGTTTGTTTTCTTTGTTGTGTGCTCCGACGTTGCATTGCTGGTGGATGTTTGTAATGTTGTTGCTCCTGTGCTGTTGGCTGCCCTGGAGTTAAGGTTTCCTCTTTTGAAGAGCCATTGGCCTCCGAGCTGGTCTCAAAGGCCTCGGACGTCTCTGACTTTGTGTCGGAGCTCGCCGCTGCGTCAGCCTGCGCAGCCGCTCTCCCTGCCACACCACTGTTTATCACGGCCTGCTGTACTGGCACCACTTGCCAGGTTTTGGGAGCTTGATCTCCTGACTCCAGCAGCACCAACCACTCTCCCTGTTTTGGGACTTGCATGGGATCAAGCATCTCTTCCTTGCCTGGTTTCCTTTCATCAAAGGTTACATCCCGGCTGGTGATGAGTCTCCTTCCTGCCAGGTCCCACAAGCGGTACGTCTTGTGGGCTATCTCATAGCCCACCATAACGCACTTTCGCGCTCTTGCATCCAGCTTTCCGGCACCCTCACCCGCCTGGACCTTTGCCCATGCGGTGCAGCCGAATACGTTCAGGTGTGATGCATCCGGCTTCTTCCCTGACTAAACTTCTTGTGGCATCATCTGTTGCTTCCCCTTCTTCTTTCCGCGCCTACCTAGAGCAGCCGCAAGATTCAGGTTGACAAGATCGCATGCCGTTCTTGCCGCTTCCATCCAGAACCGCGATGGAAGCTTTGCATCAAAGAGCATGCTACGCACCATGTCGAGGATGGTCTAATTCATCCGTTCGGCAACACCATTGCTCTGTGGTGTGTAAGGCATTGTGGGCTGGTGGTTGATCCCATGTTGCCGAAACCAGCCCTTGCATGCCTCGTATTCTCCACCGTTGTTGCTCCGCATTGCTTTGACATTCTTTCCGGTCTGCCGCTCCACCATGGCGACAAATTCCTACAAATTTTCTTTGACCTCTCCCTTTGTTTTGAGGAAGAAGATCCACACCTTGCGGCTGTGGTCGTCAGAAAACACTTGCTACCACCGTTTGAGGCCGTGCGAAAGGGTCCGCATACGTCGGTGTGAATCAGGTCAAGGGCTGATTCTGCGCGGCGACCATTGCGCTCAAAGCGCGTTTCCTTGGTCTTGCCTTGGAGGCAAGGTTCACACAGGCTGCCACACCCAACCACATCCTTCTTGCAACCTTCCATGCCACGGACCAGCTGATGTTGCCGGATGACTTGGAGTGTGCTGTTTGCAATGTGCCGAAAGCGTCTATGCCACAGATCAGTGTCTTTGTCCTTTGTGGCAGAGGATGCTTTTCAGTTCTCGTTGGTGTGCTCTCCTGCATTGGTCCCGAGACCACTCCCTCCGCTGCACCCGCATGACCCTCGTCTTCCGAGCTCTTTGCTACCATTGTCTGCAATACATAGAGTCCATCAACCCGTGGAACCTGTGCCACGAGATCTTTGTTGGCATAGTTGACCTTGATGTCCTCGTTCCTGGCAATGACCGCCGTTTTCAGCGTGAACACCACCGTCATGTCGTTGTCCATTATTTTTGACACGGACAGAAGGTTTGCCGCAAAGGAGGGCATGTAGACCACGTCAAGTAGCCGTAGGTCCTTCCGAGCACCATTAAGGCTGATGCTCACCAGCTTGTCTCCCACGTCCTTTGCGTTCACGACGCTACCGTTTGCACATCTGAACCGCCGATTGGTGGGGCCGATGGAGAAAAATCCAGCCTCGTCGTTGCTGGAGTGATGATCGGTGCCGGAGTCGAGCTCGAAAGCTCCTGGCCTGAGCAGCGCCGCTCCTTTTGCCGGAGGCATGCTCTGTGCCATCATGTTGATGGCTTCTTTTCCACCCTTTTTGCTGCCTTTGTTCCCAGTGCTTCCGCTGTCTTCCTTCTTTGGCGACCTGCACTCTCTTGCCCAGTGCCCAGGTTTTCCGCAGTTGTGGCAGTTTCCCTGTCGCTTGGGAGCCTTGCCGCCACTGTTGCCTTTGCCGCCACCGCTTTCGCTTGCGCCTTTCTGACGAGAGGGTGACCCTTTGCTCCCGCGGCCACCGTAGCAAGCGGCATAGGCTGAGAAGTTAGCCTCACTTCAGCTGTGGCGCATGGCCTCGTTTCGCACGTACTCGGACACTGCCATGTACGTCAGGTCATCCTCCTCCCAACCACCCATGACGGTGATCATTGGGCTCCAGCTTTCCGGTAGCGCCATGAGGAGGATCATGGCTTGCATGTTTTTGTCAAGGTCCCAGTTCATCCAGCGTGCCTCGCCAAGGAGTCCTTCAAACTCCTGTAGGAAATTGGGGATTGATTCACCCTCATTCACCCGTATGCTGATCAGCCGTTGTGGGATGAATAATCTGTTCGCAAGAGAGGTGGACTAGTGAACGCGCTTGAGCTTATCGTAAGCTTCATAAGCCAGCGTGTACCCGGCAATGATGGGAACATACTTTTCAGTAATCGCATTGTTCAGGAATGACATGACAATATCATTCCGTTCCATCCATACCTCGTGCTCTGGTGAGCCCACCGCGAGAACCTGCTCCTCTCCTTTCAAAATCTTGATGAGGCCGCACACTTTCATTGCTAGCTCGTACTGCCATCTCCAAATGGGGAATTCAGTCCCCTCCAAAATAGGGACTCCTCCCACGGGTCCAAGACCTTGCTGCAGTGATGTAGCACTCACATTTGCTCCAGTGGTCTGCCCTGTGGTAGCCATTGTTGAGCTTGAGGACTGCCCTGCGGCAGCCCCCACTCCTCCCGATGGGTCAACAATTTTTGTTGCCCTTGTCTGCTTCCCACGTCTCTACTGCGTTGAGGCCGATGTAGGCTGATGTTAGCTGATGTCTGCTACCTGTTTTAAGATGCAAATCCGTTGCTTACCCCTCCAACTGATGTTCACCTGCAAACAGAGAATACATCTACACCAACACACCGAGGGTCTTGCCACCAAGGGCAGAGCTTGTCCTGGTTGGGACACAAGGGTCGTGCCTCCAAGGGCAGAGCTTGTCCTTGGTCCCTCTGTGCTGAGGGCAGACCAGGCCATTGGAGCTGATGAAGCTGATGGAGATGATGGAGCTGATGGAGCAGATGGAGCCGGCGTGTGCACTTGGAGAGAGCGTACCAGAGTTGAACGAAGCGTGCCTTACAGCTGGTCAGTGTGGGCCCATAACCCTTTGTCAACCGGCCTGAGGCAAACAGACTAGAAAACAGGGCCGACATAATGGCACATGCCGTCCGCTCCTAGAATTTCAGCTAGGTGAAGATATCACCCTCAGGATCACGGTTCCACACCGAGCAGTTCCTAGGCAATCACTTGCTAGCAACTGTGTCCACTTAACACGTGGTCACTTTCGCACGAGGTGCTAGTCAAAGACTAACTCCTGGGGCTTAGACCAACCAGTGTCTTCTTTATATTGTTCCTTAGTTGGACAACTCAGTGAGGAGCATCTAAGGTCTGATTGTGTAATTAGAATGAGGAGTGAGCCTGGTCCATATAGTCCTAGACCTGGCTTCTAAGGTGTGTGGGTAGTGGCACTTTTTGGGTGGTCACTCCACACCACCTCACCAGTCCGCCAATTGGCGCATCCACTAACCGCAAAGTGGCACACACTTCTCATGCATGGAGGAATGTCTAAGAAACTTCCCCTCTGTGCAAGAAGGTCAAAAAACCTCCTGCGCACATCAAGGCTCGATCGTAGGACCTATTTTCCCTAAGTCCAACATGCTATCTGTTGCGCTACACTTCTGGTGTCTCGCTTGGACTTGCACCACGAACAAGGTTTGGGGGACTTACTCCAAGGGAGCAGTGCATGCCCAACCTGTCCGTCAAGCCATAGCAGTGGCCATGGGGCATAGAAAAACAACAATAACATCATTCATAGCGAAAACAAAATGGAATTCCTGGGTCCCTTTCACATGGAGCTCGCCCGTTGGGATGCACGGCGCGTACACTCTGCCAAGCATCGGCCAGAATCACAGGGGTTGGTGGAACAGATGTACGAGATCTTGGAGAGTGCGGTGGATGTCCTAGAGTGAGAAAAATTGGATGGATGTTCTAAAGAATGCGACTTACTACCTCAACATCACCCTTGTCGTAGCCACCGCGTCCTCATCCCATCTGCTCATGTTTGGGCAGTCTTCGCAAAGTGCCTTGCAGCTGCCTTAGTAGCTTCTCATCTTGCTAGAATGGGACATCTCTGTAGACAAGACCGATGAGGAGGAGGTCGTAACGGGAAAGATAATGGAAGAGGAAGGAGATTGGTGGAGGAACGAGCACAAGGACAGGGCGGTGCAGTAATGGCTGATGGCGCGGAAGCATCAAGTGGAGCTCATCAAGCCTTAGGTACACTTGCGGGCTTTGGTCACTGCCCAATGTGCCTGTGACATCTAGAACTAGGGAGTCATGCGACAGTACATTCAGACAAGATATTTCATGATACCATTCAACTTCACCTAAGGAAGGCGGGATAGTAGTATCCTGGTGGACATAATTTTTGTCTATAGAGAGGATCATGGATAGCTATGGTGGAAAGGAAAGAATGGCAGGGTCATTTACTCATACCCCTTCACACACTTTTGCCTGATGCCTGACTCATGGCAGGCACATATCCGACATATTGTGAACAAGCTGCTGCCTGGGATGGATCCACAGGGTTGGACCGCTATGGAAGTCTTTGAGTATCACATGGCAGAGATTATGGATGATGAGCTACAGATGGAGGAAGCACCAAAACTCGTGTGGCAGGTCGCTACGGAGGAGGCACAAAGAGACGTCACGGAGAAAGAGGAGGTGGAAGGACATCAGCTAACCAAGGAACAGAAGCAACAGAAAAAAAATTCAAAAGGGGTTAGAACAGGGGAGGAGCAAGGACGACGGGCAACATCTCCAGAGGATGCGCGGAGCAATACCGGTCCCTACCATATGTGTAGTGAAAACCTGTATGGAGGAACAAAGAATATGGTGTGCAGCCGCTGGGGCATCGTTGTCCACCAGAGCACGCTGCATCGCCTCGCCAAGATCAAACCCTTCAAGGCTCGGCGGGAGTGTACAAAGTATGCACAAGAATAGGAGGAAGAGTAGAATGCAGCTGAAGTTAAAGAGGAAGAGGATGAGGACAACGACGAGACAGAAAGTGATGTTGTAGAAGAAGTATAGGGAGAAGAGGGTGGGGGTGAAAAAGAACACCTATCACAACTCCGGATGACACCACTAGAAGAAGAAGAGGATGGACAGGATTGTGAGAAGTGGGACACAAGAAGTACATCCACGGGTAACGAGGAGGAAGAGGAAGAAGAAGAGGAGGAAGAGGAGGAGAATTTGTGTCCGGGACCAAAGTTGGTGGATTGGTCAGGAGCATGGCATCCTGACCACCCAAGACACGCTGAACACCAGATGGAGACGGCTAGGAAGCGGCAGATAAATGGTTGTGCCGCAATTGTGGAAGTCTCACTGGAAACCTTAGTGGAAAAATGGGTGAGAATGATGTGCGGATATAGAGGCTATGTCCCCGTTGTGACATGGGTCTCTGTGAGTAGATGGATGTACTGAAAAGCAAGGTACAGGGAGTGGAGGTCTTCACAGGTGTGGGACAACTCAAAACTGGTGAACGCGTATGTTGCATCTGGTACGGTCGGGTGGTGTAACGTAATGCTAGTGAGGGAGAGGAGGACAAAGAGGTGGAGGAAGTACAGGTTGAAGATGATCCCAAGGGAAGCAAGGAGACAACTCTGTGAACAGATGGCCTAGGGAGAATGGTGGGGACAACAAGTGCATGTGCGGAACAACAAGCGACATGCCCAAGCTGTTAAAAAGGACTCATGGTGGAAACTGTGCTCTGTGACAGGTTTAGGAGGAGTCATGACCTGTGCATGGTTCCAAAGGCCGTGGTGGGCAATGTGAGCAAGTGAAAAAGAAAGGCTTCCAAACCCTGGAATCTACGGAGCTCACAAAGCCCTTCTCCGGCACGTTTGTCATCTGTCCGTGGTGTAACAACACCATCATAAAGATGGCAGTAGCCTGTCATTGATGTGAATGGATGTGCAGTGGAGAATGCTTGGAGCAGAACAAAAAGGGTGTCTATATGTGTACAGTGTATAAGGAGCAGCTGCATAGTGTCTCCTATGAAAGGAGAGACGTGTGTGATGTATCGGGATGAGTGGAAGGGAGTCCAGGTGGTACGGTACAAACAGTGTGAGCAGGTGGTGTATGTTAGCTACGAGGGACAAGAAGTACCTACAGATGGAGGTAACCTAGAGGTATGGATGTGTCACGGGTACGTCAATCGGGAAAATAAATACTAGTATGTGGTGTGCACCAACGACCTTCATCCAAAGCACAGGAAGGAGAGTCGCCTCTGTCATAGCTGTCGGGGCATCACGTACATGGAACATGGGGAGCGTCGTAGATGCCTAGTATTGAATACACTGGAATGGTTCACAATTGCATCAACACCGGGCGTGCGGATCTGTGCCTCACGCCGACTCCGGCTCCTGGGCGAAGGCTCGAGGGACTGAGCCCTTCAAAGGAGGGGGTGGGATATCAATGTTAACAGGATTTTCTCCGTAGGGGCGGAATTGGCCGTGGGCTGCTGGAGCTTCCACGATATGGGTGGACCCATCCGCACAAGACAAAGACAGAATTGCACGGAGAAGGATGGACGATGCTGGCTCCCGCGCCTGCATGGTCGGGCAAAGGGCAAGGATAGTAGGAAAGGAGGGATGTGCAAGGTCAGTGGCGGGAAATCCGGGGAATGCATTGCCGCGCAATCCCGCATCGTGGCGGCAGAGGTCAATGGAGGACATTCTTGTCACGAGGTGTAAAAGTGTCTACGACGATGGATGAAAAGACAAGACAAGCCTCTGGGGGCGTGATGCAAAGTGGTAGGCTTAACTACTTCCATAGGAAAGCATCCGTACCGTGGATCTACAGAGCCTGGAGAAGGCGTGGAGCAGCGAGTGTGCGGGAAGAAACCAAGAACTGCCACGCTGAAGTGATGGAGCATGGTGGACCGTGGAAGTGCTGAAGAGCAGAAGAAGAAGACAAAGGGAAGGGAATTCAGTGGATAAGGGAAGGAAGGACTCTAGCTTAGGGGAGTATAGAGGTTGTCACTGTACTGTACATGTGTATCAAGGATGAGACCTACGGTGCGAGAAGCCTACATAGAGCCTCACGTAGTATTTCAGTTTGCTATAGAAAGTAGATTCAATAGATCATGTACTTCTTTGGCATGATTTTTTGCAACCAAATTCTCAACTCTCAATCTCTCATTTTCCCTCCCATTGCTCCCTTGGAAATCTCCGCTTCACTAGTACCTTGAGTGATCCGCGGGACTTCACCTGTGTCTGTGTGCAGGCTCTTGCTGGCCGAGGAGGAATCTAGGGGGTTCTATGAAGTGGTCACAGAGCCACAGAGGGCGCAGTGGAGCTCCCTCCCGTGGAAGTCGAGTGGCTGACATAAGAGAAAGGCAAAAGAGGTGTGGATTCACTAGGTGAGTGGGTGTGAGTGTCTGTCTCTGCTATTCATCTTTCTGTCACTCTCTTGTTTACCTCCGTGGAGGCGTTGTGTTGTACGTGCTGCTTATGAAGTGAAAAATAGAGTTGGACGAATACATCCGTAAGAAACCTAGTTCAAAATTGAGACTAGACCAGGCTAGGTACTCAGGTGTTTGTGACTCCTTGATCCCCTGTGTGTGAGGTCACCTCATACTTGAAAAGAAAGATCAGTTCCGCGGGGAAAGGTAAAAGATAGGTAGCCATTACGGAAGATCTTACTACATTACTCGACTATCACAAGGCTGGAGACAATCAGTAGTGACCGGAGGAGGAGTGAGGCTGTCGTTTCATCTCGTAAGGAAGCTCTTATGGAATCGCCAGAGTAGCAAGGAAGGATCTGCGGTGGGAAGACTAACAACAAGTGGAAGTCCGTGGTAGTACCTTAGTAGTGAGTGTATCGCGGCAAAAACGTGACATGGAACTTTAAGGGATAACATAAGTGTGTCAAAATGAAAGTCTCAAAATGATAGTCTCAAAATGATTGTGTAAAAATGACAGTCTAAAATAGTGGTCTTTGAATGATAGTCTATAAATGACAATCTCAAAATCATAGTCTAAAACAGACTGTTTGAACATTTCAATTTTAAGTTGTTAGTCTCAGAATGATCGTATCAAAGTAACTCTTACAAATTGACACTCTCAAACTGACAATCTGAAAATGACAGTCTGAAAATGATTGTGTAAAAATGATATTCTCAAAACGATCGTCTTAAGGTGAAAGTTACTTTCTCAAAATGAAGTCCTATGATGAAAGTCTCAAAATGAACGCCTGAACAAGACAATCTCAGAATGGGAGTCTCAAATAATAGTCTGAAAATGATAGTCTTAGAATGACATCAATAAATGACAGACTTAAAAAAACAGTTTCAAAACAACAGTCTAAAAATGATAGCCTCAAAATGACATTCTCAAAATGGTCGTCTCAAAATGACAATCTCAAATGACCATCACAAAATGATAGTCTCAAAATGATAATTTCAACATGACAACCTCAAAACACCGGTCTGAAATTGACAATCTCAAAATGGTCATCTTAAAATGACGGTCTCAAAACACGTGTCTCAAAGTGACAGTTTTGAAATGACACTCTCAAAATGGCAGTCTGAAAATGATAGTCTCAAAATGACGGTCTCAAAAAGATAGTCTTAAAATGACAGTCTCAAAGTGAGTCTAAAAATAACAATCTTAAAATGGCAACCACAAATTGGTCGTCTTAAAATGGAAGTCTCAAAGTGATAGTCTCTTTTGAATTTTCTCAATATAATAGTCTCAAAATATAGTCTCTAAATGACAGTCTTAAAATGATACTCTAAAAATTGTAGTCATCAAAATAATGGTCTAAAAAAACAGTCTTAAAATAATAGATTCAAAACAAAGGTCTCAAGATGATAATCTTAAAATCATAGTCTTAAGATAACAATCCCAAAAGAACAGTCTTAAAATGACAGTTTCAAATGTCAGTTTTAAATCGACAGTCTCAAAATGACAGCTTCAAATGATTCTCTCAAAATGATCAACTCAAAATAGTCATCTCAAAATGACAGTCTTAAAATGACAATCTCCAAATTATGGTCTCAAATTGACCGTCATATAATGACAGTCTAAAAATGACAATATCAAAATGATAGTATTGAAGTGATAGTTTCAAAATAATAGTCTCAAATGACTGTCTTAAAATTGCTTTCTTAAAATGGTTGTCTCAAAATTATAGTCTAAAAATGACCCTCTAGAAATGACAGTTTAAAATGACAGTGTCAAAATGATAGTTTCAGAATGGATGTCTCAAAATGTTATCTTATAATGATAGTCTCAAAATGTGTCCGAAAATGTCTCCAAGCAAAGAGTTGTCCAAAATCTCTTAGAAAATGAAAGACAGGAATAAAAGATTGAGGACCTCGTTGGAACCTCCCTTGACTAACGGCTCCTCGGTTCCAAGACCGTTGAACCAACAGTATGGGTATCTCCTAATAAATGACAGGTGGCACACACGTCCGGCTAGCGCACAAGCTGTTGTCTCACTTTTTTGTCCTGTTTTGCTTTGTTTATATCGGGGATATGCATTCCCTCACAGTTCAACCCAAAACAGTTACTTTCATCTTGTTTGCCATTAGTTCCACGGCTTTGCCGTTGTGTCTGCGCTGTACTTGCTCATAACTTATCGTTTTGCATCCCTCAATCTGAGCCCTCGCTCGTACTCCTTGCTCCACCCCTCTTGCTTCTTCGCTGATCTCCTTGGACTCATCACCTCTCTACTGCAGCTTCCGACATTCTCCTATTACACCAAAGTCTATCACCGTTCTTTGTCTATAATGCACCTGATCTACGCTTCTCGACTAACTCTTGCATTGTCTTCCATCCTTCTTCCTTAGCCAAATTTTCCAAGTCCCCCTATGTATGTCACTGCTTTTGTCTACTTCTACCGTCGCCGTCTTTGCTCGTTGTATTCTTCTGACATGGTTTCAAAGCATCAGGCAACATCACCTGGTTACTCCTAACCGAGTCATCACTTTGACGCCTTAAGTGCTGCCCTTTTATGTCCATCATTCCTCCGCCACCATCTACCGCCACTTCCACCACTATCATCCTCGCATACTTAGCTCCACCTCCTTTGCCACATTCTCAACCAAGGAGCAACGGGTCTCCCAGCACACATCCATCCGCATGTGGTAACTCCTACTCTCTAACCCTTGAGACATCAGCCCGCCTTCTTCTCCTCTGCTTCCTTTGGAGCTGACATCAACAGCAATACTCCAACCACTCTTCAAAGCCCTGGCGGTTCTCATGACCGTGACTAAGCCCTTGCATCCAATCACACGCCAGTGGCAATGTCTGGTACTTCTCCATTGCCAACAAGCTTAGAGTAGTTGTTGAGTCGCCCTCTGCCACCATCTTTGTGGAAGCTTCCTGTTGCCTTTGGTCCTCCTTTCATCAACCTGTATTGCTCTCCACTAACCTCGTTTTCTCTCTAGCTTCAGCTGGCCTCCATCCTCCTGTGTCACTTCCGACGACTTAAGTGTATGTGTGGCAAAGTGACCTCTTCATCGTCGTTTCCTCCCCACGTAGTACTTTCTCCATCCCGTCCTCCTCCAGCTACCACAACTCTCACCTTCTACTCTATCAGCCTCAGCAGCAATATTGTCCTCTTCCGTTATCTTCCCTCCTTCAACCTGCTTTGTCGTCTCCAACCACATTTTTGAGCCGCCTCCTTATATCGCCTCCTCTCTTCCACAAGCAATAGTAGAGGTCCGTTCATAGTCTGGACATCGGACCACCAGTCTTCCTTGCTGATGGTCTCGGGCCAACTAGGGAACAAGTTGTCACTCTCCTGACATCCATGAATGTTTCTACTCTGTGCTTCTCTCGGACATTATCCTCACTATAGTAAGACACTCTCTCACTATCAGGATATCAGACACTACCAGTCTTCCTGTGTGCCGGTCTCGTGCCAGCTGGGGGCATAAGCTGTCACTCTCTTGACATCAAAGGATCTTATTCCTTCACCAGCATCTGTCGTGCTAACCTCCTCTCCTATCACTCCGACTCCATCGCCACAGTTTCTCCTCCTCATCATCTGCAACCTTCATCATCTCGTGCTTTTGCATCTGCTTTTACCATCTTCCTCTTCCTCATCATCATCAAACATACTCCTCAGCATCCTCATCATCCGTGAGCACATGTGGTTCCACCCCTGTACATGTTTTCTCATCAATCTACTGTCAATTAGCTCTTATTCTTATTTTATTGGCACAAGGACCCACTGAGTCACATCGCTCTTCTCGCGATGACCTGCGCCCATCACAAAACGTACACAGCACACGCGGCTTGCCCCTGTGCCCATCTCATCATCATAAAATCCGCCGTTTTCAGCATCATCATCCGCGTAGCACAAGGATCCACCCGGTTGAAGTGCCAATCTTGTGGCGACCTGCGTCCACGGTGATTTCTCTTTGTAGTGCATGCTACTCGCTCGTGCACCCACATTTCATCAGCACCATTCACTTTCATCATCAGCATTTTGAACATCTACGGCCAGTACAAGGATCTACACGAGTTGACTACCCACCTTCGAGGAGCCTGCACCCACGCCAGTAGCACATTTCTCGCGACGCGTTGGTCCTCGCCATTTCCTTGTCGTATTCTACCCATTTAGTCAGTAACATACATGGTTTTGCCCTTGCCTCCACTTGTTCATCTGCCGTTCCTCCATCCTCATCTTCATCATCAACTTGGCAATGGGCTCCGCCCGGTCGAATCGCTAATCGCATGGTGACCTATGCCCACGATGTTCTTTTGCCACTGCATGCATCCTGCCCATACATCCATCAAACAACAACTCCATCATCCTCATCTGTCTTCTTATTTTTTCTATTCCTCTGTTTGGCTGAACCTGCTTGCCTCACCGTGGAGCTCACCCATGCTGCCCTCTTGACAACGTCATCCTTCACTCAACATGGCATATCCTCTCTCCCTACTCTCTGGCACACCCGCCACCAAATTCCGCTCCTCTTTTCTCATTCTCTGTCACACAGGCCCCAACACCAGTAACATTCATTGCTGGTACTCCACCACCTGGCCTGCCTTCTAAATCACCATCATAGACAACTATGATGCCTTCTACTTCCTTACTAGGTACTATGATCAACAAGAAACATACCAACAATCTTCGAGGTACATGGACACCTATCACATCCTCTATGACAAACTCATCTCCATCTCGCACCCAATGTTCCATCCCTACATCATCAGAGGAATCTTGCCAGTACACATGTGGTTTGGATTGTTACCTACTGCATGGAGTCCCTGGATCTGTGATGACACACCTGCATCAGACCATGCAGCCAATCGCATCACCTTTCCTCTCGAAATACTCAAAGGCATTCCCTTACTCCACCAATGAGCTGATGGTACATCCAACATCATCAGGTGGACTTGGATACTTCAGAAACAATATTGCAACACTCCACGTCTGTGGATACCATGTTGTCTTGGTCCTCGAAGGTAGAAGGGCACCTCCACCATCCACAATAGCTGCTCGAACAATCTTCAACTATCAGGTTCTGGAAGCCATCTAAAGCATCGTTCATCCGGACCATGTAGAATCCACAGAAGTGTTTCAGCAGCACCCACAGTATGCTCGAGCGCTCTGGTGAAGCCTCTGGTCTAGATTGCGATAAACATAGTAAAAGTGCAACTCTTATTGGATTAAAGGAGGGTGTCGGAAAATGTCTCCAAGCCAAGAGTTGGCCAAATTTTCTTAGAGAATGACAGACGGGAATAAAAGGTTGAGGACCTGGCTAGAACCTCCACTGACTAACGGCTCCTCCGTTCCAAGACCGTTAAACCGACATTCAGGGTTTTTTCTAATAAAGTGGCTCCTGTTACACGCGTCCAGTGAGCGCACAAGCCGTTATCTCATTCTTTGTCTTGTTTTGCTTTGTAGATATCAAGGATGTTCATTCCATTGCAGTTTAACCTAGATTAGTTACTTTTATCTTGTTCGCCTTTGGTTACACGGATTTGCCGCTGTGTCTCGGCTCTGCTTGCTCATCGCTCATCCTTTTGCATTCCTCAATCTGATCCCTCGCTCTTACTCCTTCTCACTCTGTTGCTCTCACTTCTTGGCTCATCTCCTCGCACTCATCACCTCTCCACTTCAACCTCTGACATTCTTCCATTGCACCCAAGTCTACCGCCATTCTTTGTCTATAATCCTCTTCATTCACGCTTCTTGACTTAATCTTGCATTGTCTTCAAAGTTTCTTTCCGACAATTCTTCCAAGTCCACCTGCATATGTCACTACTTTTGTCTGTTTCTACTATCACCGTCTTCGCTCTGTACATTCTTCAGACAAGATGACTGTCTTAAATAATAACTTTAAAATGACCGTCTCTAAATGTTAGTCTCTGAATCACATTCTCAAAATGACAGTCTCAAAATGAAATTCTCGAATGATAGTCTTAAACTAAAAGTATCAAAATGAGAGTCCAAAAGTTACAGATTCAAATGCTAGTCTCAATATGATCATCTCAAAATGACAGTATCAAAATGATCCTCTCAAAATGACAGTATCAAAATGATTCTCTCCAAATGATAGCATCAAAATAACTCTTTTTAGATGACAGCCTGAAAATGACAATCTTAAAATGACAGTCTCAAAATGACAGTCTGAAAATAAGAGTCTCAATATGAGTCTCAAAATGATAGTCTCAAAATGATTGTGTCAGGATAATTCTGTGAAGATGAGTCTAAAAATGATAATGTCAAAATGACAATCCCAAAATGATAGTCTAAACATATCCCTCTCAAAAATTGTCTCAAAATGACTCAAAATGATATTATTAAAATGACTCTCTCAAAATGACAATATCAAAATGACAGTCTCACAATTTCAATCTTAAAGTAATAGTCATAAATTGATAATCTCAAAGTGACAGTCTCAAAATGACTGTCTCAACATGATCATCTCGAAACGGTAGTCTGAAAATGACAGTCTCAAAAGGTAAGTCTCAAAAATGACTGTCTCAAAAGACTCTTTAAGAATAATTGTCTTAAAGTAAAAGTCTAAAATGATAATCTCAACGTGATAATCTCAAAATGATCGTGTGAGATTGATAGTCTTAAGAATGGTAGTCTTAAGGTGAGAGTCTATGAATCATACTAAGAATTTGACACTCAAAATGGTCTTAAAATGATGATCTCAAAATGATGGTCTCATAATGCCAGTTCCAAAATGGCAGTCCAAAAATGGCAGTCTCAAGATAACAATCTCAAAGTAACACTTACAAATGGCTGTCTCAAAATGAATGTCTCAAAATGACAATCTCAAAATAATACTCTCGAGACGATATTCTCAAAATGACAGTCTAACAATGATAGTCTCAAAATGACATTATCAAAATACGAGTCTAGCAATGACCGTCTCAAAATGGCCCTCTCAAAATGGTCATCTCCGAATGGTCATCTCAAAATGACAGTCTCTAAATGACAAGCTTAGAATAACACTCTAAAACTGATAGTCTCAAACCTACAGTCTCAACATGACACACTAGTAATGGTAGTCTCAAAGTAACAATATCAAAATGACAGTCTCTAAATGATAATCTTGAACTGACAGTCTCAAAATCATAGTCTAAAAACGATAGTCTGAAGATGAAAGTAACAAAAAAACTGTCTCATAATGGCATTCTGAAACGGTCATCTCAAATGACAGTCTCAAAATGTCAACATAAAAATGGTAGTCTCAAAATGATAATCTCAAAATGACAGTCTTGAATTGAAAGTCTCAAAATGACACTCTTAAAATGACAATCTCAAAACGAGAGTATCAATATGACACTTAAAATATCAGTCCAAAAAAGAAAGGATTAAAATGAGAGTCTCAAATGGAACATCTTAACATGAAAACCTCAAATGGACATTGACAAAATGACAGTCTCAAAATCACAATCTAAAAATGACCGTCACAAAATGAGAGTCTTGAAAAAACGACGGTTTCAAAATGATGATTTTAAAATGACCGTCCTCAAATCGTGTCAAAATGAACAAAAAATGTCTAGAAAAGATAGGCATACATGCATCTGCCAAAGAAGAAATGGCACAAGTGGGATGTGAAGAGCGTGTAGATGCTCATGGTGGGCTCTAACGTAGCAAGTAAGACGTATCGCCTCTACGAGAGAGATACAGGCCACGTCATCATCTCCAAGGATGTGGTCTTGATTGAGAGCAACGTCATTGGCACCAACATTGTCTTCAATGATGCAGCAAAACCAATAGCTTACAAAGTAGTGGTAGAAGATACTGTTTGCAACCCCGTCTCTCCAGACCCTTTCTACACTATGAAAGTGGGAGAATCAATATACTCTCCCGTGTTAGATACAGCAGATACAAGAGCCTCATTGGCAGAAGGAGAGAAAGAAGGAGATATAGAACCAGAAGCAACAGCAGTTTTGCCAGAAGCACCGTGCTAGCCGCCCACTAATGCTACAACACTAGGTCGCAGGTACCCCCACACAATGCGTTACAAGCCTGGAGAGCGCGACCATTTCTAGATGCTACAGAAACCAAAAACAGATGAATGTCGCAGTTGCATCAGACTGAGATGAGCAAACGTAATACAAGGACGCCATGGCTGCACCACATGTAAGAAATTTGGGCGCAAGCCGTGTTGTAGTAGATACAGTTACAGCTATACAACGGCATGTGGGAGGTGACTGAGCGTCCTCCTGGAAGGTGATCAAGTGCAAGTGGAAGTTCAAGAAGAAGCGTGGAGTAGATGGTAACCTGGAAAAGTACAAGGCGAGGCTAGTCGCCAAGGGCTACTCGTAGTAGGAGGGCATTGACTACACAAAAACCTTTGTTCCCATTGCAAAGTTTGCCTCTGTGCATACGCTCCTCTTTTATATAGCAGCTGGCATTAAGGTTCATCACATGGATATCAAGACAACATTTTTCAATGGTGACTTGGAGGAAGTTATCTACATGGAGCAGCCAGAGGGGTTCATCATGGATGGCTCGGAGCCCCTAGTTTGCAAGTTGCAGAAATCGCTGTATGGCCTCAAGCAAGCATCACGTGCTTGGAACCAGAAGTTGGATGCGGCATTGCAGTGCATGCAGTTTGAGTGTAATGAGTGTCACTACAGCATGTATCGCTAGCAGCATGAGCATGAGATCCTCCTCATCATTGTCTATGTGGATGACATGCTCCTCCTTTCCAACAACATATCTACACAACAGGAGTTGAAGGAGGCCATGCAGGAGCATTTCCACATGTCTGATCTTGGGGAGATGTCATACTTCCTTGGTATCCAGATCACACGTGATCGTAAATCACGCTCACTCTTGCTACATCATAGTCGCTACATCAAGGACGTCCTGTACTGGTTTGGCATGGCAGAGACCAAACCCATCAGCACGCCACTAAAGACGTGGTAGTACCCTGTGAGCTTAAGTGGAGAAACAAATGTAGCTAAGTGGCAAAAGTACCAGACTGCTTTCAGCAATCTTATGTACCTGATGGTAGCAAATAGGACGAACATTGTACAAGCTGAAAGCGCAGTGAGCTACTACATGACTAGCCCCAGATGTGAGCACCAGAAGGTAGTGAAGCAAATCTTCCAGTATCTTGCTGGAACCATCAACATCGGCATCACCTAGAATGGTAGTGATAACAACATCATTGGCTACACAGACACACATTGGTCTTCAAACCCTGAGGACTCCAACTCTATCTCTGGACATGCGTTCCTCATGAATGACGAGGCAATTGGCTAGTGTAGCAAACAACACGTGGTCATGGCCACCTCAAGTACAAAAAGTGGGTATGTCACTCTGAGCTTTAGAGGCAAGGAAACAATCTGGTTTCAGTGTCTCATGGCAGAGATGAGTGTGGATACAACAGTTCCAGTTCCCATGCACGTCCACAACTAGAGCGCAATCGCACTCACCAAGAACCCCAAACACCATGCTCGCACGAAGTTCATCGACATGGCCTATCACTTCATCAAGCAGATGGTGCACGAGGATGCTATCAAGCTGGAGTTTACTTCAACATGTAAGTAGGTCGCTGATTTTCTGCACCAAGCCAGTGACTCATGAGAAGCAGTAGTTCAGCATGAAGGCATGTGGACTCATTCTACTCTGACTATGGCAAAGTGGGAGATTATTGGAAACACGGCCATCTGGCTTAGTTTCAGGTCCACAAGAGCAAGGCCAAGGAACATACCAGATGCTTGCTCCGATTATCAATCCAACATTACCATTGGAAAGATCGGGTGGCAAATTGTCTATGGTCCAAGTTTCAGGCCGATCCAACAGTCAGATTGAGAGATGAATATATTAAGTTTCCGGGGTCAAGGACTACTGGTGTCTGGGTGATTATGGGTGACGGCTCCATGCCTTAGCCCGAGAAAGAAAATGTCAAGAGGGTCAGGGTCAATACCTGATAAGAGAAATATCTTAAAAGGTCCTTCGTCTTAAGATTGCCTTCTCAGAATGTACTGACTACAAAAAAGGTACCTCTCCTTACATTTTAGGTGAGATGAGATCCTTGTGTACTAGCCATGGACACATGGTGATTCTCCATGGGATTGTGGATTACGCAATCACTAGGAGTGAGCCATGGGAGCATTCTCTAGCTCTCTAGGTCGTGTGTGATTAGACACCCTGATTGCTAGGCTGATTTACTCTCTTGTGTGCGATGGTGGCATTTAGTGTCTGAGCCTTAGCCTCCATGGCTAAGTGGTGTGGCTTATGAGAGGACTGACTTGTCCAAGCTCTAGATGTATATGTAATCCATCCTCTTGAGTGATTTAATAACCATTCTTCAGTACAACTGATGTCCTTTCAGTCCTACATGCTCACTGCTCCAAGGCTCCCTCTCTCCTCCAGATCCAACAAAGAGGTCGAGGTCGAGAGTTGGCTAGCCCTTTAGTGTCTTTCGCACCGTGTCGTAGCTCATTGGAAGTCCCCTTAGTAAGAGGAGGATGAAGCGTGTCTCTTCCACAGGATTCCCGGCTGATTTTAGCTACTTTGCTAGAGCTTTTACCTGTTCGGATACGCCTCCATCCGTTTACCATTCCTCATTCTCGATACCATGATGTTCTCCTCCAACAGCATGAGGAATATGTTGGAACTGGAGGAGAGAGGGAGCCTTGGAGCAGCGAGCATGTGGGACTGAAAGGGCATCCGTTGTGCGCAAGAATGGTTGTTGAATCACTCAAAATGATGGAGTACATATAGAGCTAGAGCTTGGGCAAGTCAGCACTCTCACAAGCCACACCACTTAGCCATGGAGGCTAAGGCTCACACACTTGAGTCCATAATCTCACACAAGAGAGGAAATCGGCCTAGCAATCAGGCTGACCACTCACACACAACCTAGAGAGCTAGAGAATGCTCTCATGGCACACTCCTAATAGTCACATCACCCAAAATGCCATGGTGAATCGCCATGTGTCCATGGCTAGCACACAACGATCTCACCTCACCTAAAAAGTAAGGAGAGGTACCTTTATCCTAGTCAACACACTCTGAGAAGGCAATCCTAAGACCAAGGACCTTTTTGGATATTTCTCCCATCAGGTCTTGACCCTGGACCTCTTGCCTTCTTCTTTTCTCAGGCTAAGGCATGGAGCCATCGCCCATGGTCACCCAGATACCGGCGGTCGATGACCCTGGAGACTTCAAAAATCCATATCTCCCAATCGGACCGTTGGATCGGCCTGAAGCTTGGACCGCATACATTTTATCACCTGATATTTCAAATGGTGAAGTTGGATTGACAATCGGAGTAGGCATCTAGTAGTTTCCTGGACCTTGCTCCTGAGGACCAGAAATTGAGTCGGATGGCTCCTTTCCCAGCAATCTCCCACTTTGCCGCAGTCAGAGTGGGCTGAGTCCACATGTCTTCATGGAGAACTGCTGCTTCTCACGGGTCACTGGCTCGGTGCACAAATCAGGGACTTGCTTGCTGGTTGGAGTAAACTCCAGCTTGATAGCACCCTCCTGTACCATGAGCCTGATGAAGTGATAGGCGATGTCAATGTGCTTGGTGCGTGCATGGTGCTCAGGATTCTTGGCGAGTGCAATTGCGCGCGGGTTGTGGACGCGTAAAAGAAGTAGAATTGTCGCACTCCCACTCATCTCCGCCATGAGACGCTAAAGCCAAACTACTTCCTTTGCTCGAAAGCTGAAAGAGATGAACTCAGCTTCCGTGCTTGAGGTGGCCACGACCACTTGCCGCTTGCTGCACCAGCTGATGGCCCCACCATTCATGAGGAACACATTTCTAGAGATGGACTTGCGGTCATCAGGGTTTGAAGCCAAATCTGCGTCTGTATAGCCGATGATGTTGTTGTCGTTACCGTTGTAGATGATGCCGATGTTGATGGTTCGAGCAAGGTAGCGGAAGATCCGCTTCATTGCCTTCTGGTGCTCAGGTCCGGGATTCGCCATGTGCTGGCTCACAACGCTAATAGCCTGTGTGAGGTCCGGCCTGGTTGCCACCATCAGGTACATGAGAGTGTCGACCGTGCTCTAGTACTTTTGCCGCTTAGCTGCATCCGCTTCTCCAGTGAAGCTCACGAGGTACTGCCGTGTCTCTAGCGGCGTGCCGATGGGTTTAGCCTCTGCCATGCCGAATTGCTACAAGGTATCATTCATGTAACGGCTGTACTACAGCAAAAGAGAGGATGATTTGCGGTCACGCGTGATTTGGATACCGAGGAAGTATGACGTCTCCCTGAGATCAGACATCTAGAAGCGCTCCCGCATGGCCTCCTTGAACTCCTGTAGTGCAGACATATTGTTGGAGAGGAGGAGCATGTCATTTACATAGACAATGATCATGAAGATCTCATGCCGATGCTGCCAGCGATAGACACTCTAGTCACATTGGCTGCGCTCGAACCCCATGGACTGCAGCACCGCATCCAGTTTCTGGTTCCAACCACATGACGCTTGCTTGAGGCCGTAAAGCAACTTCTGCAGCTTGCAAACCAGGTGCTCCTCGCCATCCATGACGAATCTCTCCGGCTGATCCATGTAGATTTCCTCCTCCAAGTCACCGTTCAGAAATGCCTTCTTGACATCCATGTGGTGAATCTCGAAGTCCTCAGCTGTTGCATAAGAAAGGAGCGTGCACACAGAGGCAAACTTTGCAACAAGAGTAAAGGTTTCTATGTAGTTGATGCCTTGTTGCCGTGAGTAGCCCTTGGTGACCAGCCTCGCCTTGTACTTTTCAAGGTTGCCATCTACGCCTCTTCTTCTTGAACACCCACTTGCTCTTGAGTACCTTGCGTGAAGGTGGACGCTGAGTCAGCTCCCACGTACCGTTGTCGAGCTGCGACTGTATCTCTTGTTACACAACTTGCGCTCAATTTGCTACATCTTGTGCAGCCATGGCCTCGTTATACGATGTCGGCTCATCAGAGTCTGCTGCTACTACGACGTTCATCTGGTCTGGTTTTTGGAGCATCCAGAAATGCCTGCGCTCACCATGCTTGTAGCGCACCCTGAGAGGGTACCTTCTACCTGGTGCTAGAAGGTTAGCAAGCGGCTGGCACGGTGCTGTTGGCACAACTGCTCTTGGTGATGGTGGTGCATCTTATTCCTCTGCTTTTGCCAATGAGTCCGTTCTATCTACTACATCATACATGGGAGAGTAGAGTGGTTCTCCCATTCTCAGAGTAGAGAAAGGTTTAGGAGAGACGGGCTCAGGGAGACTGTCTGATCCCACTACTTCATCAGATGTTGGTTCTGCTACCTCTTCGCTGATGATCTTGGTGCCAATGACGTTACTTTTGTTTAAAACGACATCCCTAGAGATTATGATGTGGCCAGTATCCCTCTCGTAGAGACAATATGCCTTGCTTGCCACGTCATAGGCAATCATCAACATCTATGCGCTCTTTGCGTCCCATTTTTGCCGCTTCTCCTTGGGCACGTGCATGTGCGCTAAGCTACTAAACACGCGAAGATGACCCACGCTCAGCTTCTTGCCGAACCACGCCTTATATGGAGTCATCTGATATGGAGCCTTTGTTGGACTGCTGTTCTTGATGTACACCGGAGTGCTCACTGCTTTGCCGCAGAAGTCATAAGTGAGCCGAGCCACGTGCAGCATGAAGCGCGCCGACTCAACGATGGTGCAGTTGGCGCGTTCTGCTACGCCGTTCTCCTGCGGCGAGTATGGCGTGGTGCGCTGCGCCTTGATGCCTGCTGCTGCGAGGTAGTCCTGAGACTCCTTGCTCAGGTACTCTCCATCGTGGTCGCTACGCAATGCCTTGATCTTCTTGCCTGTCTGGTTCTCCACCATTGCCTTGAACTCCTTGAACCTGTCAAAGCACTGGTCCTTGGAGGAAAGGAAGTACATAGCAGTGTAACGGCTGAAATCATCAATGAAGGTTAGAAAAAACCCAAAGCCTCCAAAGCTTTGGGTCTGCATCGGGCCACACAAATATGTGTGGACCAGCTTCAGCACCTCCTTCGTGCGCTCTCCTGCTCCAGAGAACGCCTTGCGATGCTGCTTCCCCTCCAAACAGCCGATGCACAACTGCTGCTCAAAGTTAGAGATGGTGGGCAAGTCACGCACCATCTGCTTTGTTTGAAGTTGCTGCAAGGCGCGCATGCCGATGTGGCCGTAGCGCGCATGCCAGATTTTTCCATCTATGGCGTGCACCACTGTTGGAAGACTCTGCTCACGCGGGATCTTGGTCGCCCCCAACAAGCGATACATGTCGCCTTCCTTCACCAACCTGGCCTACTCCTCTCCCGTTTCCTTGTCAAGGATGTAGCCATAGTCGTCGTGAAAGAGGACTCGCAGTCCTGTCTTGGTGAGAAAGGACATTGAGAGAAGGTTGAACGCAACATCAGGTGCATACAGCATGCCATGGAACACTCCCACTTTAATGCCACGCGGGGTCTCCAACCATATCTCCACAATCCCAATCCCCTTGGCATGCACCACCTGATCATCACCCAAAGCAATCGGTCGGGGGGGAATGGAGAACAACTGCGTAAACCACTCCTTGTGATGCATCAAGATCTTGGTACACCCTGATTCCTTGTACCACACCACATCCGCCTTCTCCTTGTGCAACATGTGAGACTTTGCTATAAAGAGGCGGTCGCGCACCTCCTTGGCCACGTTCATGTTGCCAAAATGGGGCACGCCGGTCTGGTTCTGCTGCTGCTGCTGGTGCTGCTGCTGCTGACTCTGCTGTGACTACTGCTGCTATTACTGTGGAGATTGCTACTTTTTCTATTGCTGCTGCTGCTCTTTCTGGTCCCTCTTGAACTTGAAGCACTCTTTCTTGTAGTGCCCCTCTTTCTGGTAATAGTGGCACTTGGATTTCTTCTTGCCTCTCTTCTACCTAGACTGCTTCTGCTGGTTGCGTGAGCTTGTGGCCACTAATGCTGCTTCCCTGTTGCCTCTGCCATTGCGCTTTGTTGCACTGCGATGCAGTTTTGCCTGCACGAGGTACGCGTACATGAAGTCCAGGTCGAGATTCGGCTGATACTCCAACATCTCGCGTACCGTGTCATAGCTCGCTCGGAGTCCCCTCAGCAAGAGGAGGATGAAGCGCGTCTCTTCCATATGGTTGCCGGCTGGTTTTAGCTGCTTTGCCAGCTCCTTTGTCTTGTCCAAGTACAACTCCATCCCTTTACCACCCTGCACTTTCAACGCCATCATCGTCTCCTCCAAAAGCATGAGGAATGCAGGATCCTTGCTCTCATACTTCTTTCACAACGTGTCCCACCCCTCTTGTATAGTAGCCTTGTCACTCACGTACTGAAGATGCGGGTTGGAGATGGTGTTGACAAGCATCCTGTAGGCATGTGTGTCCTTCTTCTTCCACTCCTCATATGCCGCTGCTGTAGTTGTAGATGAACTTGCATCTGCTGCACCTTTTTGCGGCGTCTTCCCCGCCACCATCTCCGCTGCGGTGATGCGTTTTGCCTGTGGAGGCATAGCGCGCTCGTCGCCGCTCACCACCTCCCCCAAAAGGAGGCGGGTACGGATCTTCCGAAACATGAAATTGGCATGTCCTTCCAGCCTCTCAAAGGGATGGGCTGCTATGACCACGCCTGCTGCTGCCATTTTGAGCTTTGGTGATGCTCAACGCTGCCCTTTAGCTGCGGCGCTATCTCTGCTTTTGCTGCTGCTTCTGCCAGAAATCTGTCTGATAGAAAACATACTGTGGAGGCAAGCAGACTGAGAATTTGGAAAAACTGAGTACACCACTGGAAAATGCAGCTCAAAACCTTTGAAATTGACCCATAAAACAGGGTCCTCAACAGGGGATTTTGAAAGATATGTCCTCTTGAAAACAGGGTATGTTTCTGCTCCTACTCCAACTCAGACCAGCCTGCTTGTAAACGGCGTTTCTCCGAAACAAATCAATGGAATGCAAATATATTTGCACCAATTGAAAGCTTAGAAAACTTGCTACAATTTGCAAGTGCCACTTTTTACATTTGACGAAGAAACAAGAGAGTTAGGGTCATCACAAGGGGACAGTCTTACTCATAGAGACGAGTGTAGCCCTGGCCGACCTCGTTTTGAGCATAACGCGCAATCCGACCGTTTGATCTTTGCGATATTGGGATCCTTGAAAAGCTTGTTTCACGAAATGGATAATCATGTAGACGATTGTCAAATTTGGTCAAGGTTTGACCCCTACCCATCACTTTCAAAGTGACGGCCTGTGCTGGCTGTAACTGGCAGAACGTGGCTCTGATACCAAATGTTGGAACTGGAGGAGAGAGTGAGCCTTGGAGCAGCGAGCATGTGGGACTGAAAGGGCATCAGTTGTGCTTAAGAATGGTTGTTGAATCACTCAAAATGATGGAGTACATATAGAGCTAGACCTTGGGCAAGACAACCCTCTCACAAGCCACACCATTTAGCCATGGAGGCTAAGGCTCACACACTAGAATCCATAAACTCACACAAGAGAGGAAATCAGCCTAGAAATCAGGCTAACCAGTCACACACGACCTAGAGAGCTAGAGAATGCTGTCATGGCACAATCCTAATGGTCACATCACCCAAAATGCCATGGAGAATTGCCATGTGTCCATGGCTAGCACACAAGGATCTCACCTCACCTAAAACGTAAGGAGATGTACCTTTATACTAGTCAGCACACTCTGACAAGGCAATCCTAAGACCAAGGACCTTTTGGATATTTGTCCCATCAGGTCTTGACCCTGGACCTCTTGCTTTTTTCTTTCCTCCGGCTAAGGCATGGAGCCATCGTCCATGGTGACCTAGATCCTGGTAGTCGATGACCCCAGTAACTTTGAAAATTTATATCCCCCTATCGGACCGTTGGATCAGCCTGAAACTTGGACCGTAGAGATTTTGCCACCTGATCTTTCCAATGGTGAAGTTGGATTGACGATCGGAGTAGGATTCGGGTAGTTTCCTGGAACTTGCTTATGTGGACCTGAAAATGATCCAGATAGCTCCTTTCCCAACAGAATACAAGGTCCTTACTCTCATATTTCTTGCAGAGCACATCCCATCCCTCCTTTTACAGTAGCCTTTTCACTCATGTAATGAAGATGTGGACCAGAGATGATGTTAACAAGCAACTTATGGGCCTGCCTATCCTTCTTTTTCTATTCATCATACGCCACTCGTACATTTCTAGAGGAACCGGCATTTGCTGTACTCTTTTTCGGTATCTTCTCTGTCACTTTGTATGCTACGGTGATTCCTTTTGCCCGTGGAACCGGAACAGGCTCATCACGACTCTATTCCAAAAGGAGGCAGGTATAAGTCTTCTAAAAGGTGAAGGTGGCACATCCCTCTAGCCTCTCCAAAGGCTGGACTATTGTCACAATGCCTGCTACTGCCAGTTTGGGCTTGATAATACTCAACGCTATCCTTAGATGGCGGCACTACCTCTGCTTCTGCTGTTACTTCTATCAGAAAATCTGTTTGACAGAAATTTGACAGAAGAGGCCAGCGGACTGAGGCTGAAAACATGAGTCCACCACTCGGAACTCCAGCTCAAAATCTTTTAGATTCACCCATAAAACAAGGTCATTATGGGGAATATTGAAAGATATGTCCTTTTAAAAACATGATATGCTTCTACTCCGACTCCATCTCAGACCAGTCAGCTGAGAAAAAGTGTTTCTCCCAAATAAACCAATGGAATGCAAATATTTTAACTTCAAGGAAAAGCTTGGTTATGGTCATTTCAAGGCGACAATCTTACTCAGAGTGGAAAAACTACCTTGGCCAACCTTGTTTTGTGCATAACTCTTCATCCGAGCATTGGATCTTTGGGATTCTGGGTGTGTTAGAAAGCCTATATTACGAACTTGGTGATCTAGTGGTCGATCATCTTTGGAAACGTTTTAATCCTAATCTCTCACTTTCAAAGTGATGGCTTATGCTGGCTGAAATTGGCTGAATCTTGCTTTGCTATGCTCCATTTGGAGGAGAGGGAGTCTTAGAAAAGCAATTATGTGGGACTTAAAGGACATTACTTGTGCTGAAGAATACTTACTAAATTGCTCAAAATAGAATACATGTAGAGCTAGAGCTTGGACAAGTCAGCCCTCCTACAAGCCACACCATTTAGCTATGGAGACTAAGGCTCACACACAAGAGTCCATAAACTCACAGAAGAGAGGAAATCAGCCTCACAATCAGGCTGATCAACCACACACAACTTCGAAAGCTAGAGAATAATCTCATGGCACACTCCTAGTGGTCACATCATCCAAAATTCCATGGAGAATTGCCATGTGTCCATGATTACCACACTAAGATCTCACCCAACCTAGAAGGTAAGGAGAGGTATCTTTATCCTAGTCAACATACTATGACAAGGCAATCCTAAGACCAAGGACCTTCTTGGATACTTCTCCCATGAGGTCTTGCCCTGTATTTCTTTCCTTTTTCCTTTCTTAGGCTAAGGCATGGATGCGTCGCCCATGGTCACGCAGACATCGACGGTCAATTATCCTAAAAACTTTGAAAATGCATATGTGTCAATCCAACCGTTAGATCGGCCTGAAGCTTGGACCTTAGACAATTTGCCACATATTAGGCTTAAACCATTTCCAAATGTGACTATTGAGTGAGACAATTTACCACTAGATTATTCCAATGGTGAAATCCGATTGATGATTGGAGTACGCATTTAGTATCTTCTTGGAGTTTACTCTTGTGGATGTGAAACGAAGCCCGATGGCCTAATCTCCAATGATGGAAAAAAAGATTAAGGCATTGAACAGCGACCGAAATAGAGTGAAACATAAGTAAGGAGTTCTAGGACTACCTTGTAGCCACAGGCATCAAGGCTAGCTGAATGTGCCATACTTTCCATTCTGCTATACTGAGAGTATAGCAGAATGTGCGAACCATACCATTGTTGAGTTGGCATGCTCCATGTTGCATGAGACTCAGCTCACTGAGGAGTTGTGGGCTACAGCATTGAGCAATGCAGTTTTCATTAAGAATCACAGTCTAACAGAGATGTTGGGGCACATGACGTCCTACAAGACGTGTTTTTGATAAAAAGTCAAGTGTGGATCATCTTCTTGCATGTGGCCGCTTGGCATACATGCATGTATCCAAGGAGAAGTAGTAGATATGGGATACAAAGAGTACATAGATGCTGATGATTGGCTATGACATGGCAAGTAAAGCCTATTGCCTCCATAAGAGGGATAAGGAACATGTTAGTATCTCAAAATAAATCGTCTTCAACAAGAACAATGTCATATGTGTTTGGAAAGGAGCCATCCGACTCGGTTTCAGGTCCATAGGAGCAAGTTCCAAGAAGATACCAGAGGCCTACTCCGATCATCAATCGGACTTCACCATTGGACAGTTGAAGTGGCCCTTTATGTGCGATACAAGTTTCAGACCGATCCAATGATCGGATTAGGAGAAATATATTTTCAAAGTTTTGGGGTAATGGACTGTCGATGTCTGGGTGACCATGGATGACGCCACCATGACTTAGCCTGAGAAAAGAAAAAAAGGCAAGAGGTCCAGGGTCAAAACCTGATGGGAGAAGTATCCAAAAAGGTCCCTGGTCTTAGGATTGCCTTGTCATACTGTTTTGACTAGGAGAAAGGTACCTCTCCTTACTTTTTAGGTGAGGTGAGATCCTTGTGTGCTAGCTATGGATACATGGGAGTTCTCCATGGGATTTTGGGTGATATGACTACTAGGAGAGTACCATGAGAGTATTCTCTATCTCTCTAGGTCTTGTGGTGACTGGTCAACCTGATTGTTAGACTGATTTCCTCTCTTGTGTGAGATTGTGGACTCTAGTGTGTGAGCCTTAGCCTCCATGGCTAAGTGGTGTGGCTTGTGAGAGGACTGACTTGCCCAAGCTCTAGCTCTATATGTACTCTATCATTTTGAGTGATTCAACAACCATTTTTCAGCACAAGTGATCCCCTTCGAGTCCCACATGCTCGCTGCTCCACGGCTCCCGGTCTCCTCTAGATCCAACATTTCGTATCAAAGCCAAGTTCTGCCAGTTTCAGCCAGCACAGGTCGTCACTTTGAGAGTGAGAGGATAGGGTCAAACATTGACCAAATTTGACAATCGACCACTGGATTTTCAAGTTCACAAGATACGATTTCCAACCCGTCCACGAGCGTGACGATCCAACGGTCCGATTGAGCGTTACTCTCAAAACAAGGTCGACCAGGACTACAATCTTCTCTATGAGTAAGACTGTTACCTTGTGATGGCCATAACTCTTTTGTTTCTTTGTCAAATTGAGAAAATGGCACATGAGAATTGTAGTCTTTTTTGTAAGCTTTCCATTGGTGCAAACATGTTTCCATTCGATTGATTTGTTTGGGAGAAACGCCATATATAAGCTGGCTGATCTGAGTTGGAGTAGGAGGAGAATAATATCCTGTTTTCAAGAGGGCACATCTTTTAAAATCTTCCATTGATGACCCTGTTTCATAAATCAATCCAAAAGATTTCAAGCTAAAATTTCCAGTGGTGGGCTTTGTCTTTCCAAATGCCCCGTCTTCTGGTATCTACAATCAATTATTTGTCAGACATGTTTCTGGCAGAAGCAGCAGCAGACGCAAGGGTAGCACCGCCATCCAAGGGCAGCACTGAATACCACCAAGACTCAAAAGGTAGCTACAGGCGTGGTGACAGCAGCACAGCCTTTGGAAAGGCTCGAGGGACGGGCTGACTTCATGTTTTGGAAGATCTGTATCTGTCTCCTTTTGGAGGAGAGGGGCTTGTTGAGGGTGGTGAGCGGCGATGAGTCAACACCAAATCCGCAATCAATAAACATCACCGCAGAAGGGTGCAGCCGGTGCAGGTTCATGTACAGCTACACACATGATACAGTTGCGTATGAGGAGTGGAAGAAGAAAGATAGGCAGGCCTATAGGTTGCTTTTCAACACCTTCTCCAACCCGTATCTCCAGCACGTGATTGACAAGGCTATTGCAAAGGAGGGATGGGATACGTTATGCAAGAAGAATGAAAGCAAGGACCTTGCATTCCTCATGCTCTTGAAGGAGAAGATGACGGTGTTAAAAATGCAAGGTGGTGAAGGGATGGAGGCGTACCTGGAGAGGGCAAAGGATGTGGCGAAGTAGCTGAGAGCAGCCGGCAACCGTGAGGAAGAGACGCACTTCATCCTCCTCTTGTTGAGGGACCTCCCTACCAGCTACAACACGGTATGAGAGACACCGGAGTACCAGCAAAATCCTGGCCTTGATGTCATCTGTATACACCTAGTACAGCTAGAATTGCATCGCAATGTAGGAAAGTATAATATTGACAGCAGCAGTGAAGCAACTTTTGTGGCCACAAGCTTATGCAACCACCTGTAGGAGCAGTCTAGGCTACAAAGAGGAACGAATAAAGGCAAGTGACTACGGCCAGAAAGAGGGACACTTCAAGGAGTGTTTCAAGTTTAAGAGGGACCAAAAGGAGCAGCAACAGCAGCAGTCATCATAGCAACAGAAGCAAAAGTAGCAAACTCCATAGTAATCGCAGCAACAGCCACAGCAGTGTCAATTCTAGCAGCTACAAAACCAGGGTGGTGTGTACCACTTTCACAATATGAACGTGGCCAGGGAGGTGCACGAGCGTTCTTCATGGAAAATTCTGACATGTCACACGTGGAGGAAGCGGATCTTGCATGGTACAAGGACTCAAGGTGTACCAAGAGCCTGACATATCACAAGGAGTGAACTATTTAGCTGCTCTCCATCCCTTCCCGTGCTATCCCTCTTGGTGATGATCGGGTAGTGTATGGTGAGGAGATTGGGATTGTGGAGATGTGGTTGGAGAGTCCACCTTGCATTGAAGTGGGAGTGTTCTATGGCATGCTGTATGTACCTGATGCTGCATTCAACCTGCTCTAAGTCTCCTTTCTTCCAAACACAGGGCTACGCATCGTCTTCGACAATGACTATGGCTACATCCTCAACAAGGATACAAGAGAGGAGTTTGCCACGTCCGTGAAGGAGGGTGACATGTACGACCTGTTAGGGATGACCAAGCTTCTTTGCGAGCAGAGCCTTACACTAGTGGTACAGGAAACAGATGGCAATATTTGGCATGCACGCTACGGCCACATTGCCATGCGTGCCTTGCAACAGCTTCAAGCAAAGGAGATGGTGCGTGATTTGCCTACCATCTCCAACTTTGAGCAGCAATTGTTTTTATCGGCTGCTTGGAGGAGAAGCAGTATCGCAACGCGTTCTCTCAAGCAAGAGAATGTGCAAAGGAGGTGCTGGAGCTTGTCTACACAGACTTGTGTGGCACACTATAGACGTACAGCTTTGGGGGCTTGAGGTACTTCCTCACATTCATTGATGATTTCAGCTATTATACTGCTGTTCACTTCCTCGCATGTAAGGAGTAGTGCTTTGACAGGTTCAAGGAGTTCAAGGCAATGGTGGAGAACAAGGCTGGCAAGAATATCAAGGCATTGCGCAGCAACCATTGCAAAGAGTACCTGAGCAAGGAGTTTCAGGATTACCTTGCAATAGTTGGCATCAACGCGCAGCGTACCGCGCCGCACTTGCCATAACATACTGGTGTAGCAAAACGTACCAATCTTACCATCGTTGAGTCAGTGCGCTCCATGTTGCATGTGGCTCAGCTGACCTACGACTTCTGGGCTGAAGCCGTGACCAATGTGGTCTACATCAAGAACCGTAGTCCAACTAAGGCGCTGGAGCAGATGACACCATATGAGGCATGGTTCGGCAAGAAGCCAAGCATGGGTCATCTTTGAGTGTTTGGCAGCTTGGCGCAGATGCACGTACCCAAAGAGAAATGGCAGAAGTGGGATGCAAAGAGTGCGCAGATCCTGATGATCGGCTATGACGTGATAAGCAAGGCGTATCACCTCTATGAGAGAGATACTGGCCACATCATCATATCCAAGGATGTCTTTTTCAACAAAAGAAACGTCATTGACACCAACATTGTTTGTCACGATGCAGTAGAACCAACAGCTGACAAGGTAGTGGGAACAGATACCCTTCCTAATCGAGTCTCTCCTAACCCTTCCTTTACTATGATACTGGGAGAACTACTCTACTCTCCCATGTCTGATGTAGCACATACTGCAGCCATATCAGCAAAAGCATATAATGAGGCTATGATGGCAGATTAGGTACAAACCGTATAGTAGGAGGTATAGTCACAGTTGGATAATGACACATGGGAGCTCACTGAGTGTATATCTGGACGGAAGGTGATTAAGTACAAGTGGGTGTTCAAGAATAAGCGGGGAGCAGATGGCAACCTGGAAAAGTACAAGGTGAGGCTGGTTGCCAAGGGCTACTCGTAACAGGAGGGCATCGACTACACAAAAACTTTTTTCCTTGTTACAAAGCTTGTCTCTGTACACATGCCCCTCTCTCATGCAGTAGCTAAGGACTTGAAAGTTCACCACATGGATGTCAAGACGACATTCTTGAATGGTGAGTTGGAGGAGAAGATCTACATGGAGCAGCCGAAGAGCACCTGGTTTGTAAGCTGGAGAAGTAATTGTATGGTCTCGACCAAGCATCACGTGCTTGGAACCAGAAGTTGGATGCGAGACTGTAGTGCATGGGGTTTGAGCGTAGCGGTATCGCTGGTAGCGTGAGCATGAGATCTTTATCATCATTGTCCATGTGGATGATATGTGTTGAGAATAGATGGGATATGCCCCTTGCTTTGTTTTACCGGTTTCATTCCTTGCATATTGCTACAGACCTGATCTCACTTAGAATCCCCTGTTTGGGGATATATCAATGTTTATTGTGATAATGTGTAGGTTTCTCCATGAGCGACTCGCTCATGGGAGTGACGGGGTGTAGCCCTTAAGGCACACCTCTACTTAGGTAACTCTGACCTCATTTGTTGTTTCTCCTCTGCTAATGCAAAGCTAGGGATGCAGACTATCATTGCCTCTCTAGCACTTGTCTTGTATTGTGACAGTACCTGTGTAGGTGGCTCTGTGTTTGTGAGTGTGTGAGTTCACATCTGCACCTCATGACTGTGACTGTCACTCAAGTCCACGGAAGAGCATAGGTAGTGAACCGTCCATTTTCACATGGTATTAGAGCAAGGTTTAGAGACTCCCTACAGTACTGTGGTAAGTTGTCAGCCTGGCATTGAGGACAGAATAGAAGGGCCGTTTTTTATTTTCCCATAGATTTTTGTTTTACCTCAATTTTATGGCGGGTATTTTTGTGGTTGGATGATAGAAGAGGTCAAGGCAAACTCATTGCACCAAATGATGCTCAAGTTTGTGTCATAGAAGGCACAGGGTGAAGGTCTTTAAGTTTTGAGGGGTTTAGGGTTTTTGGCCAGAATCGTGGGTGGACGACATAGCCCCATTTTCCGTTCATTTTATGTCTCGTTTTTGTTGGGAATAGAGAGCAATCAATCAACAGAGTAATTTGCAATTTCTCCAAGATGATTTTGTGTCAATTTGAGTTCGCTAAGCTACTCCATCGATCCTTTCTCTTTGGTTTTTAAGATGGTCCAGCCAGAAAATCCCTCCCACCGGGCTCCCTTCCGGAAGCTTTTACCTTGGTGACTGTTTGATCCGCTCCGCTTGGGTCCGATTCGGCGTCGTCGTGTTCCATCAGCCTACTCCATGATCCCATGGCGTCGGTTTCCCGTTTTGCGACTAAGTGTCGATCCCTGTCTCGTTCAAGCAGTTAGGCACAGACTCGCGATAGCGAAGTTTCCGAGAAATGACCACTAGCCAGTCGCTTCGGGAGGGAGAGCAAGCGAGCGAGCAAGCAAGCAAGCAAGCAAAAGAGCGAGCGAGCGAGCGAGCTAGCAAGGACAGGTGACAAAAAAAAAGGACGATTAGCAAAACGGTCCGCGGAAAGCGACTGCGCGAGAGAAAGAGCGAGCGAGCAAGCTAGGGAGGACAAGCGACGGAAAGAAAGGAGGGAGAGAGAGAGAGAGAGGGAGAGAGAGAGAGAGAGAGAGAGAGAGAGCGAGCTAGCGAGCCATCCAGCAATGAAGGGCGACGAATAGAAAAAAAAAGGGAAGCAAAACTGCAAAGCTAGGGTGCGGCATCCACCAGCGCGACCATAGGATCCCCCTGAAGGGGGCATTTTGTTTTTGGGGACAAAGAGTTGATCTCGGGTCCCTGCCAACCAGAAAATGACGAGTTACCTATCCGGCACCCATTAGATCAGAAACAAGAAGGTTATGATCCCTACACGGCACACAAAAAAGAGAAAAGGGAACAGTTTGGGGCCACTCAGTGAGATTTTTTTGAAAGCATTTTCATGGCAGGCTGTAGGTCTTGCTTCGGTTCTTGGGTATGTTCACCTTCTCCTTGTGTAGTCGTATCTCAATACTCAGCTTGGTCGGGACTTGTCCACGTTGGTAGACGTACCAATAAAGGACACACTGCTGTAACGGTTGAACGAGCCTCGAATGGACTTGGTTAGATTCTCGAAATGGGCGCGACACACCATATGTGCTCGGATCAGATTTTTTTGGTAACGATGTACTCTTCGACATTCCTCTCAACAGTTAGAACTAGTTCGCGCAAATCACTGCCGGTTGAAGGAATGGGAACTGTACGGGTCCAAGGTCAGCAAGGCGAGGTATGTTTGAATGGGGTCTTGTACGTCCCACGACTAAGACTTAGCTTGTTTTTCGGGCCAAGGTTAGACTAAGAAAGAGGTTTTACGATCATACAAAGAATAGTTGGTGCAACATTCGACGAGTTAGGATGCAAATTTTAGGAGGGCCACTTTCAGGAGACCTGTATCACATACCACTACAATCAGTTACTTCCCACCTACAAGCACATACCTACCTCTCAACTGGTCTTGATTCCACCACATTGGAGATTTTACACCAGCGCTTGGCACACATTGGACTGTCCTCCCTCAAGGAACTCACTCAAGCACGACCGACTGATGGTCTTGATCTCGAGATGATCCGAAAGCAGCAGAGGATCCATCCATGCGTTGCTTGCGGCAGCGAAAAAATGATGCAACTGCCATTTCCTCACCATGAACACAGATCCACAGCTCCACTGCAATTGGTTCACACCGACCTTTCGACTCCAGGTCATCAATATCCAACTTCAGCATGAGAAGGTGCTGTTGGAACTAGAGGAGAGAGGGGGCCTTGGAGCAGCGAGCATGTGGGATTGAAAGGGCATCAGTTGTGCTTAAGAATGGTTGTTGAATCACTCAAAATGATGGGGTACATATAGAGCTACAGCTTGGGCAAGTCAGCCCTCTCACAAGCCACACTATTTAGCTATCAATCGGACCGTTGGATCGGCGGGAAACTTGGATCGTTGAAATTTTGCCAGCTTATCCTTCCGATGGTGAAGTCTGATTGAGGATCGTGGTAGGCATATGGTAGTTTCTTGGAACTTGCTCCTGTGGACTTGAAAGTGAGTCGGATGGCTCCTTTCCTAACAATCTGCCACTTTACCGTAATCAGAGTGGGCTGAGTCCACATGCCCTCATGCAGAACTGCTGTTTCTCACGGGTCACTGGCTTGGTACAGAAATCAGCAACCTGGTTGCTAGTTGGAGATAATTCAAGCTTGATAGCACCCTCTTACACCATGTGCCTGATGAAGTGATATGCGATGTCAATGGGCTTGGTGCGTGCATGGTGCTCATGATTCTTAGCGAGTGCGATTGCGCTTAAGTTGTCAACACATACAAGAAGTGGAACTGTTGCACTTCCACTCATCTCCGCCATGAGACGCTCAAGCTAAACTGCTTCCTTCGCTTCAAAGCTAAGAGAGACATACTCAGCTTCCGTATTTGAGGTGGCCAAGACCACCTGCCGCTTGCTGCACCAGCTGATGGCCTCGCCATTCATGAGGAACACATGTCTAGAGATGGACATGCCGTCCTAAGGGTTTGAAGACCAATCTGCGTCTGTGTAGCCGATGATGCTGTTGTCGTCGCCGTTGTAGGTGATGCCGATGTTGATGGTTCTAGCAAGGTAGCGGAAGATCCGCTTCACTGCCTTCTGGTGCTCAGGTCCGAAGTTCGCCATGTACTGGCTCACAGCGCTCACAACCTGTGCAGGGTCTGGTGTGGTTGCCACCATCAGGAACATGAGACCGTCGAGTGCGCTTTGGTACTTCTGCCGCTCAGTTGCATCCGCTTCTCTACTAAAACTCACGAGGTACTGTCGCGTCTCAAGTAGCGTGCCGATGGGTTTTGCCTCTTCCATGCCGAACTGCTGCAAAACATCCTTGGTGTAGCGCCTCTGATGCAGTCAGAGAGAGCGTGATTTGCGGTCATGCGTGATCTGGATGTCGAGGAAGTATGACGCCTCCCCAAGATCAGACATCTCGAAGCACTCCTGCATGGCCTCCTTGAACTCCTGTAATGCAGACATGCTGTTGGAAAGGAGGAGTATGTCATCCACATAGACAATGATCATGAGGATCTCATGCCCATGCTACCAGCGATAGACGCTATAGTCACACTCGCTGCGCTCGAACCCCATGCACTACAGCGCCGCATCTAATTTCTGGTTCAAACCATGCGATGCTTTCTTGAGGCGGTATAGCGACTCCTGTAGCTTGCAAACTAGGTGCTCCTCGCCATCCATGAAAAATCCCTTTGGCTGCTCCATGTAGATCTCCTTCTCAAAGTCATCGTTCAAGAACATCGTCTTGACATCCATGTGGTGGATCTCAAAGTCTTCAAGTGTTTCATAAGAAAGGAGTGTGCGCAGAGAGGCAAATTCTGCAATAGGAGGAAAGGTTTCTGTTATTCGATGCCTTCCTACTGCAAATAGCCCTTGGCGACTAGCCTCGCCTTGTACTTTTCCAGGTTGCCATCTGCTCCCCGCTTCTTCTTGAACACCCACTGACACTTGATCACCTTGCGTCCAGGTGGACGCTCAGTCAGCTCCCACGTGCCATTTTCCAGCTGCGACTATATCTCCTACTGCATGGCTTGCGCCCAATCTGCTGCATCTGGTGCAACCATGGCCTCCTTGTATGACGATGGCTCATCTGAATCTACTTCAACTACAACATTCATTTGCTCTAGTTTTTGCAGCATCCAGAAATGGTCGCGCTCACCTAGCTTGTAGCGCACCGTGCTGCATCTCCTCTGCTTTTGCCGATGAGGCTGTTGTATCTGCTATATCTGACATGGGAGAGTACGGTGATTCTCCCACTGTCATAGTATGGGAAGGATGAGGGGAGACTGTGTTAAGACGGATATATGCTCCCACTGCATCGTCAGCTGCTGGTTCTGCTGCCTCTTTGCAGGTGATGTTGGTACCAATGACGTTGCTCTCCTTGAAGATGACATCTCTGGAGATGATGACGTAGCCTGGATCCCTCTCGTAGAGGCAATAGGCCTTACTTGCCATGTCATAGCCGATCATCAACATTTGTGCGCTCTTCGCGTCCCACTTTTGACGCTTCTCCATCGGCACGTGCATGTGTGCCAAGCTGCCAAACGCGGGAAGATGACCCACGCAAGGCTTCTTGCCGAACGGTCTCGTACGACGTCATCTCCTCCAGTGCCTTAGTTGGACTTCGGTTCTTGATGTACATCGCAGTACTGATTGCTTTGGCCCAGAAATGGTATGTGAGCCGAGTAGCATGCAGCATGGAGCCTACCGACTCAACGATAGTGCGGTTGGTGCGTTCTGCTAAACCATTCTGTTGCGGCAAGTATGTCACGGGACACTATTCCATGATGCTAGCTACTGCGAGGGAGTCCTGGAACTCCTTGCTGAAGTACTCTCCACCGCGGTTGCTGCATAGTGCCTTGATTTTCTTACCAGTCTGGTTCTCCACCATTGCCTTGAGTTCATTGAACCTGTCAAAGCACTGGTCCTTGGGAGCAAGGAAGTACACAGTAGTGTAACGGCTAAAATCCTCAATGAAGGTAAAAAAATACCTAGAGTCTTTAAAGCTCTGGGTCTGCATCGGGCTACACAAGTACATGTGGACCAGCTCTAGCACCTCTTTTGCATGGTCTCCTACTACGGAGAATGCCTCGCGATGCTGCTTCCCCTTCAAACAGCTGATGCACAACTGTTGCTCACAGTTAGAGATGGTGGGCAAGTCATGAACCATCTGCTTTGTTTGAATTTGGTGCAAGGCGCGCATGCCGATATGGCCATAGCGCGCATATCAAAATTTGCCATCTGTGGCTTGCACCACTACTGCAAGACTCTGCTCGCTCAGGATCTTGGTCTCCCCCAACAGGTGGTACATGTCACCTTCCTTCACCGACCTAGCCAACTCCTCTCCCGTTTCCTTGTCGAGGATGTAGCCATAGTCATCGTCAAAGACGACTCGCAGTCCTGTGTTGGTGAGAGAGGACATTGAGAGGAGGTTGAATGCAGCATCAGGTACATACAGCACGCCATGGAACACTCCCACTTCAATGCCATGTGGGGTCTCCAACCACATCTCCACAATCCCAATCCCCTCAATATACACCACCTGATCATCACCCAAAGCATTCGGTTAGGGGGGAATGGAGAGCAGCTGAGTAAACCACTCCTTGTGATGCGTTAGACTCTTGGTACACCCTGAGTCCTTGTACCATGCGAGATCCGCCTTCTCCACCTGCGACATATCAGACTTTGCCATGAAGAGGCAGTCGTGCACCTCCTTTGACACGTTCATGTTGCCAGAATGGTACACTCTATCCTGGTTCTATTACTGTTGCTGCTGTTGGTGCTGCTGACGCTGTTGTGATTACGGCTGCTGCTGCTATGGAGATGGCTGCTTTTGCTACTACTATTGCTACTTCTTTTGGTCCCTCTTGAGCTTGAAGCACTCATTCTTGTAGTGTCTCTCTTTGTGGCAATAGTGGCACTTGCCTTTCTTATTGCCTCTCTGCTGCGTAGACTGCTGCTGCTGCTACTGGTGGAGTGAGGTTGTGGCCACAAAAATTGCTTCACTACTGCCACTGCCATTGCAATTTGTTGTATTGCGACGCAATTCCACCTACACCAGGTGCATGAAGATAAAGTCAAGGTCGAGAGTCGGCTGGCACTCGAGCGTCTCTTGCACCGTGTCATAGGTCATTGGGAGTCCCCTCAGCAAGATGAGGATGAAACGTGTCTCTTCCACAGGATTGCCGGCCGCTTTGAGCTGCTTTTCCAGCTCCTTTGCACTGTCCAAGTACGCCTCCATCCCTTCGCCACTCTGCATTTTCAACACCATCATCTTCTCCTCCAAAAGAATGAGAAATGCATGATATTTTCTCATACTTCTCGCACAACGCGTCCTACCCCTCTTTTACAGTAGCCTTGTCACTCACGTACTGGAAATGCGGGTTGGAGATGGTATTGACAAGTAGCCTATACACCTGCCTGTAAGGCTGCACACCGGTACGGAACAGTGGTTCTGAGAATGGAACCGGAACCGCGGTTCCGGTTCCAGTTCGGAACCGGAACCGCGGTTCCGGTTCCGGAACCGCGGTTCCTCATGGAACCGCGGTTCCAGTCACGGTTCCACAGAAGTTCTTCTCGTACGCAAGGAACATGAAGCATAATCGGCTACCACTATCAGGTTTTTTGTCCAAAAATACAAGGATAAAGGCCTTCAACACTCCTTAATTGTACGTGGGTAATTGATTGGAGCACTCACATGGCCTCAAAGGGTGCCACATCAGAGAAAATATCCTAAAACCTCCCCCCTCCCCACACATTATCTCCTCCAAATACCTGGGCTCAGGAACCGCGGTTCCTGGACGGTTCCAGAATCTTGGAACCGGAACCGCGGTTCCGGTTCCGGAACCGGAACCGCCGTTCCAGAACCGCGGTTCCTGGAACTTGTGTGCACCCTTACGTGCCTGTCCTTCTTCCACTCCTCATATGCCAGTGCTGCAGTTGTAGATGAACTTGCATCTACTACATCATTCTGCAGCGTTGTCCCCGCCACCATATGAGCTACGGTGATGCCTTTTGCCTGTGGAGGCGGAGCACGCTCGTCGCCGCTCACCACCTCCCAAAGCGCCCATCCTCCAAAAGAAGGCGGGTACATATCTTCCAAAATGTGAAATTGGTGCATCCCTCCAGCCTCTCCAAAGGCTGGGCAGCTCTCACAACGCTTGGTGTTACCATTTTGAGCCTTCGTGATGCTCAAAGCTGCCCTTGGGTTGCGGCGCTACCCCTGCTTCTGCTGGTGCTTCTCCCAGAAATCTCTTTGACAGAAAATGGATTGTAGATGCCAGAAAACTGCAAGTTTGCAAAAACATAGCCCACCACTGGAAAATTCAGCTCATAACCTTTCAGATTGACCCATAAAACAGGGTCATCAATAAGGGATTTTGAAAGATATGGCCTCTTGAAAATACGGTATGCTTCTGCTCCTACTCCAACTGAGACCAGCCAGCTTGTAAACGGTGTTTCTCCCAAACAAATCAATGGAATGGAAACTGTTTTGCACCAATGGAAAGCCTAGGGGAAAAACTACAATTTGCATGTGCCACTTTTTAAATTTAACAAAGAATACATAGAATATGGTCATCACAAGGCGACAATCTTACTCACAGAGAAGAGTGTAGCCCTGGCCGACCTCGTTTTGAGTATAACTCTCAATCCGACTGTTGGATCTTCACGATGTTGGGCTCCTTGGAAATCTTGTCTTGCGATCATGAAGATCCAGATGTCGATCGTCAAATATGGTCAAGGTTTGACCCTAACCCGTCACTTTCAAAGTGACGCCTTGTGCTAGCTGAAACTGGCAGAACTTGGCTCTGATACCAAATACTGGAACTAGAGGAGAGAGGGAGCCTTGGAGCAGCGAGCATGTGGGAATGAAAGGGCATCAGTTGTGCTGAAGAATGGTTGTTGAATCACTTCAAATGATGGGGTACATATAGAGCTAGAGCTTGGACAAGTCAGCCCTCTCACAAGCGACACCACTTAGCCATGGAGATTAAGGCTCATACACTAGAGTCCATAATCTCACACAAGAGAGGAAATTGGCCTAGCAATCATGCTGACCGCTCACACACGACCTAGAGAGCTACAAAATTCTCTCATGGCACACTCCTAGTGGTCACATAACCCAAAATCCCATAGAGAATCGCCATGTGTCCATGGCTAGCACAAAAGGATCTCACCTCACCTAAAACGTTGGGAGAGATACCTTTTTCCTAGCCAATACACTCTGACAAGGCAACCCAAGAATCTAGGACCTTTTTGGATATAGCTCCCATCAGGTCTTGACACTGGACCTCTTGCCTTTTTCTTTTCTCAGGCTAAGGCATGGAGCCATCGCCCATGGTCACCAAGATATTGGCGGTCGATGACCCCGGAAACGTTGAAAATTCATATCTTCCAATCGGAACATTGGATCGGTCTGAAACTTGGACCATATACATTTTTCCACCTGATCTTTCCAATGGTGAAGTTTGATTGATGGTCAGAGTAGGCATCTAGTACTTTCCTGGAACTTGCTCTTGTGGACCTGAAACTGAGCCAGATGGCTCCTTTCCCAACAGGTGCACAATATGTCTTTAGCCTAATAAACAATTACACACAAATGACGTTGTGTTTCCTGCTGAAGGAAAAGGGACATGCCGCAGCTGCCATTTGTTATTTGTTACCTCGTCCACAAGGGGAGTGTGGACATCCACTATGTATTCTTTGTAGTGACAGAGGGGGAGAGTTCACTAATCAGGCATTTGAAGAGTTTTTTATGAGTCACAGCATTCAGCATCGGATGTCAACTCCTTGTAGCCCATAGTAAAATGGGGTTGTAGAACGTTGGCATCGCACTTTGAATGAAGCAATGCGCACAATCATGCTCACATCAGATGTCCCTCTGAGTCTTTGGGGCGAGGTAGTGACGTATGTAGTGTGCATACAAAACCGCATTTCCCGCGGTCACTTACAGCTCACAATAACTATGTGGCAGCTTTGGCATATGGAAAGAGCCGACTTAACACCCGCACGGGTATGGGACATCATCGTATGTTATTTGCGATCTCTAGACGATCATTTTGGGAAACTTGATGGTCCTGGACGGTGGGGTGTTTTCATGGGACCAAGCACAGTTTCAAAGGCTTGGCGGTGTTACAATTTGGAGACTTGCCTGTTGATTCAATCACGACACATGGAGTTCTATGAAACCTGGTTTGAATCTCATTAGTATCAAGCAAGGCATCGTGGTGCTTCTCAACATTCGCATCCTTTGCAATAGTCTCACTCACCTTCACCCTCCGCTCATCAGTCGAGTATTCCAAATCCAAGTAGGATTACAGTCTATCCTCCCCGAGTCTCTCCTTCTCCACAATAGGAGGCAAGGGCAGCCAGTGACCCGGGTTCAGTTGGTCCCTTCATGCGTCTGATTTTAGAGCAAGAGCAAAGAGCAGCTGAGTCCTCAGGTCAATCCAGGTTGACAGTTGATGAGCCACAATATCAACGAGGAGGGAGATTGAGAGATATCCAACGGAAGTCATACAAAGGCATGTGCAATGCAATCATTAGGCAGGCACTACATTCCATTGAACCACCTCTCGGAGTTGATGTCACATGGCAACAAAGCAATGAAGGTTCTTTGGTCCACTTAGGCCATTCAATGGAGTCGTTCATTCCATCCACGTATAGAGAGGCTGTCACATGTGCAGAGGCACATTTGTGGAAAAAGGTCATTGAAGCTGAGCTAAATAAGATCTATTCCTTTGATACTTGGGAGAACGTACCCCTACCACCTGGCAGAAGAGCAGTGGGAGCAAAGTGGGTTTTTACGGTCAAGTATGATGACGAGGGCACTATTGATAGATACAACGCACGGCTCACAGCAAAGGGGTATTCACAGATTCCAAGAACTGCCTTTGGGCATACTTTTACACCAGTGGGAAACTACTCCAGTGGTTGAGGACTGTTCAGTTTGGTAGCACAGTACAACTCGGAGATTCACTAGATGGATGTGAAGAATACCTTTCTTCCTGGCAAACTTCACGAAGAAATGTTCATGGTCGAACCTAAGGGGGTTGATGATGGCAGTGGTAGAGTTTTTCGGTTGAAGCGTGCACTTCATGCCTTGAAACAGTCTCCACGATGTTGGAACGAGGAACTTGCAACTGGGGTGATGGATGGAGGATTCAAGAGAAGTGTAGCGGACCATTCACTATTCTTGAGAGGGACGGGCTGGAACCTTGTGGCAGTCCTTGTCTACGTTGACGACCTTCTCATCTTCTCTCCATCAATTATTGACACGAACAGCACCAAAGAGCTCTTGGATAGGACGTACAAGATGAAGGACATGGGGGAAGTTGGTACATTTTTGGGAATGGAGGGGAAGAGGAACTGACAAGAAGGGTGGATATAGGTTGCGCAACACAGGTTTGTGAAGGGGCTAGCAACAAAGTATGCAGCAGTGATGAGGATGTGCGGCCAGTCGTCACTCCAATGACCCCTGAAGGAATACGCACCATCGCAGACGCCACAGTGGATACAGTTGGAGGCCTGGTGGATATACGCCTGTATCAGTCGATTGTGGGCAGTTTACTACACGCATCCACCGCCACCAGACCCGATATTGTATGTGCTGTGAGGGTTTAGCTTCACAGTATCTCATAGTATAACAGCGCCCCATATCAGCTTCGTTTTGATGCCTTGCTTTGGGTGCTTAGGTACATCGTGGATACTGCCAATGTGGGATTAAGATTCACTTGTTGTCCAAGTGGGCCTCACGTGGTGGGTTTTAGGGACAGTGATTATACAGCACATGCAGAGGGATCTCACAACGGAGGTAGATACATCTTCAGGATTGGAGGGGGAGCAGTATCTTGGAGGAGTGCAAAACAGGACTGCATCACCACCAGCTCGACAGAAGCAGAATATGTCACCTTAAGTGACGCAGCAAAGGAGGCCACCAGGTGGTGCATTCTCTTGCATGAGCTTGGCATTCACATCTTGCAGGTACCTCTCATGTGCGATGATCAAAGTGCCATGAAGATCGCAGAGAACCCTGTTCACCATTGGCATACGAAACACGTTGGTGTGGCACATCACTACATGCGTGAGGCACTACGCATTGGGAGCATCTGTATTCATGCCGTCCGCTCCCAAGACCAACAAGCAGATTTTTTTACCAAGGCACTTGCAGCATCCCTCTTCTATTCGCATGCACAGGCTGCAGGCTTGAGATTTCATGGGCCATGAACAGCAGGGTGCAAAGGGGAATGTTGAGAATAGATGGGATATGCCCCATACTTCATTTGACCTGTTTCATTCCTTGCATATTGCTACAGACCTGATCTCACTTAGAATCCCCTTTTTGGGGATGTATCAATGTTTATTGTGATTGTGTGCAGGTTTCCCCATGAGAAACTCGCTCATGGGGATGACGGGGTGTGGCCCTTAAGGCGCACCTCTACTTAGGTGACTCCAACATCATTTGTTGTTTCTCCTCTGCTGTTGCAAAGCTAGGCATGTAGACTATCCTTGCCTCTCTAGCACTTGTGTTGTATTGTGACAACACCTGTGTAGGTGGCCGTGTGCTTATGAGTATGTGAGTTCACATCTACACCTCATGACTGTGACTGTCACTCAAGTCCACGGAAGAGCATAGATAGTGAACCGTCCATTTTCACAACACCATGTGTGCACTATAAGAGTTCAAGGAGGCCATACAAGAGTGCTTCTAGATGTCTGATCTCAAGGAGGCGTCATACATCCTTCACATCCCAATCATGCATGACCAGAAATCACGCTCTCTTGCTGCTGTAGAGTTGCTACATGAAGGATGTGCTGCAACAGCTTGGCATGGCAGAGGCCAAACCCATCGGCACGTCGGAAGAGTATTGGGAAAGGAGCCATCCACCTCAGTTTCAGGTCCACAAGAGAAAGTTCCAGGAAACTACCATATGCCTGCTCTGATCATCGATCGAAATTCACCCTTGGAAAGATCAGATGGAAAATTGTATACTATCTATGTTTCAAGCCGATCCAACGGTCGGATTGAGAGATCTGAATTTTTGAACATTCTGGGGTCATGGATCGCCGGTGTCTGGGTGACCATGGGCGATCGCTCCATGCCTTAGCCTCAGAAAAGAAAAAGGGCAAGAGGTCCATGGTCAAGACCTGATGAGAGAAACATCCAAAAAGGTCCTAGATTCTTGGAATGCCTTGTCAGAGTATGCTGACTAGGAAAAGGGTACCTCTCCTTACTTTTTAGGTGAGGTGAGATCCTTCTGTACTAGCCATGGACACATAGCGATTCTCCATGGGATTGTGGGTTATGTGACCACTAGGAGTGTGCCATGAGAGAATTTTGTAGCTCTCTAGGTCGTGTGTGAGTGGTCAGCCTGATTACTAGCCCGATTTCCTCTTTTGTATGAGATTATGGACTCTAGTGTGTTAGCCTTAGCCTCCATGGCTAAGTGGTGTGGCTTGTGAGAGGGCTGACTTGCCCAAGCTCTAGCTCTATATGTACTCCATCATTTTGATTGATTCAACAACCATTCTTCGCAACAACTGATGCCCTTTCAGTCCCACATGCTCGCTGCTCCAAGGCTCCCTCTATCCAGTTCCAACACTTGGTATCAGAGCCAAATTCTGCCAGTTTCTGCCAGCACAGGCTGTCACTTTGACAGTGATGAATGGGGATCAAACCTTGATCAAATTTGATGATCAACCACAAGATCGTCTGGTTTGCAACACAAGCTTTACAGCAAGCCCAACATCGCTAAGATCTAGTTGTCGGATTGAGAGTTATACTCAAAACAAGGTCGACCAGGGCTACACTCTTGTGATGAAAATAACTCTCTCGTGTTTCTGTCAAATTTAAAATGTCGCACATGCAAAGTGTAGCATTTTTCCTACGCTTTCCGTTGGTGCAAAAATACATGCATTCCATTGATTTGTTTCGGAGAAAGGTCGTTTGCAAGCTGGCTGGTCTGAGTTGGAGTAGGAGTAGAAGCAGAAGCATACCCTGTTTTCAAGAGGGCATATCTTTTGAAATCCCCTGTTGATGATCCTCTTTTATGGGTCGATGTGAAAGCTTTTGAGCTGCATTTTGCAGTGGTGGGATTTGTTTGTAAAATGCCCAGCCTGCTGGCATATAGAGTCCATTTTCTGTCGGACAGATTTCTGGCAGAAACAGCACCAGAAGCAGGGGTAGCGCCGCCACCCAAGGGCAGCGTTGAGCATCACCAAGGCTCAAAATGGCAGCAGCAAGCGTAGTGACAGTAGCCCAGCCTTTGAAAATGCTGGAGGGACATGCCAACTTCACTTTTGTAAAATCCATATCCGCCTTCTTGTGGAGGAGAGGGGCTTGTGGGAGGTGGTGAGCGGCGACCAGCTAGCTCCGGTTCCAGAAGCAAAAGGCATCATCGCAGCGAAGGTGGTGGCGGGGAAGACGCCGCAAACGGGTGCAGCTGATGCAGGTTCTTCTCCAGCTATACCAGTGGCGTATGAGGAGTGGAAGAAGAAGGACAGGCATGCCTACAGGTTGCTTGTCAACACTATCTCCAACCCGCATCTCTATTATATGAGTGACAAGGCTAATGCAAAGGAGGGGTAGGACACGTTGTGCAAGAATTATGAGAGTAAAGATCCTGCATTCCTCATGCTTTGGAGGAGAAGATGATGGCACTGAAAATGGAGGGTGGTGAAGGGATGGAGGAGTACCTAGACAGGGCAAAGGAGCTGGAGAAGTAGCTGAGAGCGGCCGGCAACCCTGTGGAAGAGACGCGCTTCATCCTCCCTTTGTTGAGGAGACTCCCAACCAGCTATGACACACTGCAAGAGACGCTGGATTGCCAGCTCACTCTCAAGCTTGACTTCATCTGTATACAACTGGTGAATGTGGAATTGAGTCGCAATGTAACAAAGCGCAATGGCGGCAGTAGCAAAGAAGCAGCTTTTATGGCCATGGGCTCACGTAACCAGCAACAGTTGCAGTTTGGGCAGTTGAGAGGCAAGAAGGAAGGCAAATGCCACTACTGCCAGAAAGAGGGAGACTATAAAAACGAGTGTTTCAAGCTCAACAGGGACTAGAAGGAGCAGCAATAGCAGCAGCAAAAGCAACATTCTCCACAACAGCAGGAGCAAGTGTAGTCACCGCAGCGTCAACAGCAGTAGTAGTAGCAAAACCAGGCTGGTGTGCGCAACCTTGGCAACATGAATGTGGCCAAGGAGGTGCGCGCCCGTCTCTTCATGGAAAAGTCTGACATGTTGCAGGTGGAGAAGGCGGATCTCGCATTGTACAAGGACTCACGGTGTACCAAGAGCCTCATACATCACAAGGAGTCGTTCACGTAGCTGTTGTCCATCCCTCCTCGTCCTATTGCAATGGGTGATGATAGGATGGTGTATGCTGAGGGGATTGGGATTGTGGAGATGTGGTTGGAGACCCCATGTGGCATTGAAGTGGGGGTGTTCCATGGCATGCTATATGTACTTGATGCTGCATTCAACCTCCTCTCAGTCTCCTCTGTCACCAACACAAGATTGCGCGTTGTCTTTGACGATGACTATGGCTACATCCTCAACAAGGAAACCGGAGAGGAGTTGGCCAGGTCGGTGAAGGAAGGCGACATGTACTACCTGCTGGGGGGGACCAAGATCCCGCGCGAGTAGAGTCTTGCAGCAGTGGTGCAGGCATGTGTGCTACGGCCACATTGTCATGCGCGCCTTGTAGCAACTTCAAACAAAGCAGATGGTGTGTGACTTGCCCACCATCTCTAACTTTGAGCAGAAGTTGTGCATCGGCTGTTTGGAGGGGAAGCAGCATCGCGAGGCGTTCTCCAGAGCAAGGAAGCGTGTGAAGGAGGTGCTATAGCTGGTCCACACAGACGTTTGAGGTCCGATGCGGGCCCAGAGCTTTGCAGGCTCTAAGTGTTTACTCACATTCATTGATGATTTCAGCCGTTACACTACTGTATTCTTCCTTTCCTCCAAGGACGTGTGCTTTGATAGGTATAAGGAGTACAAGGCCATAGTGGAGAACCAAAGTGGTAAGAAGATCAAGGCGTTGCGCAGCGACCGTGGCGGAGAGTACCTCAGCAAGGAGTTCTAGGACTACCTTGCAGCAGCAGGCATCAAGGCGTAAAAGACCGCGTCATACACGCCGTAGCAGAACGACATAGCAAAACGTGCCAACCGCACCATCGTTCAGTCGTCGCGTTCCATGCTGCACGCGCCTCCGCTCACCTATGACTTTTGGGCCGAAGCGGTGAGCACTGCGCTGTACATCAAGAATCGCAGTCCAACCAAGGCCCTGGAGCAGATGACGTTGTACGAGGCGTGGTTTAGCAAGAAGCAAAGCGTGGATCTTCTTCGTGCGTTCGGCAGCTTGGCGCACATGCATGTGCCCAAGGAGAAGTGGCAGAAATGGGATGTGAAGATCGCACAGATGCTGATGATCGGCTATGACATGGGAAGCAAGGCGTATCGTCTCTATGAGAGGGATATTGGCCACGTCGTCATCTCCATGGATGTCGTTTTCAACAAAACTAACGTTATGGGCACCAACATCATCTGCGAAGAGGCAGCAGAACAAGGAGTTGATGAAGCAGTGGGAGCAGACTTTCTCCTTGACCTCGTCTATCCTAAACCTTCCTCTACTCTGACAGTGGGAGAACCACTCTACTCTCCCATGTTTGATGCAACAGATACAATGGCATCATCGGTAGAAGCAGAGGAAGACGATGCACCACCATGAGCAGGAGCAGTTGTGCCAGCAGCACCGTGCCAGCCGCCTACTAACGTTCCAGCACCAGGTCAAAGGTACCCTCTCAAGGTGCGTTACAAGCCTGGCGAGCGCAGGCATTTCTGGATGCTCCAAAAACCACACCAGATGATCGTCGCAATTGTAGCAGACTCTGATGAGCCAACATCGTAGAAAGAGGCCATGACTGTACTAGATGCAACATATTGGGCACAAGCTGTACTGTAGGAGATACAGTCGCTGATTAACAACGGTACGTGGGAGCTGACTGAGCGTCCACCTGGACGCAAGGTAATCAAGAGCAAGTGGGTGTTCAAGAAGAAGAGAGGCGTAGATGGCAACCTCGAAAAGTACAAGGCGAGATTTGGTCGCCAAGGGCTACTTGTAGTAGGAATGCATCGACTACACCAAAACCTTTGCTCCTCTTGCAAAATTTGCCTCTGTGCGTTCGCTCCCTTCGTATGCAACAGCGGAGGACTGCGAGATTCACCATATTGATTTCAAGATGACATTCTTGAACAGTGACTTGGAGGAGGAAATCTACATGGAGTAGCCGGAGGGATTCGTCATGGATGGTCACAAGCACATGGTTTGCAAGCTGCAGAAGTCACTGTACAGCCTCAAGCAAGCGTCGCGTTCTTGGAACGAGAAGTTGGGTGCGGTGCTGTAGTGCATGGGGTTCGAGCGCAGCAAATGTGACCACATCGTCTATTGTTGGCAACATGGGCATGAGATCCTTATGATCATTGTCTATGTGGATGACATGCTCCTCCTTTCCAACAGCATGACTCCACTACACGAGTTCAAGAAGGTTATGAAGGAGAACTTCCACATGTCTGATATCGGGGAGGCGTCATGCTTCCGCGGCATCCAGATCATGTGTGACTACAAATCACGCTCTCTCTCGCTACTGCAGAGCCGCTATATCAAGGATGTTTTGCAGCAGTTTGGCATGGCAGAGGCTAAACCCATCGGCACGCCGCTGGAGACGCGAGAGTACCTCGTGCGTTTTGATGGAAAAGCAGATGGAAATGAGCGCCAGAAGTACAAGAGTGTCGTCGGCAGTCTTATGTACCCGATGGTGGCAACCAGCCCGGACCTCGCACAGGCTGTGAGGGCTTTAAGTCAGCACATGGCAAACCCCGGACCTGAGCACTAGAAGGCAGTGAAACCGATCTTCCGCTACCTTGCTGGAACCATCAATATCACCATCACCTACAACGGCAACGACAACAACATCATCGGCTACACAGACACAGATTGGGCTTCAAACTCTGAGGATCGCAAGTCCATCTCTGGACATGTGTTCCTCTTGAATGGCGAGGCCATTCAGCCATTAGCTGGTGCAGCAAGCGGCAGATGGTCGTGGCCACCTCAAGCACGGAAGCTGAGTACGTCTCTCTCAGCTTTGGTGCCAAGAAAGTAGTTTGGCTTCAGCGTGTCATGGCGGAGATGAGTGGGAGTGCAGCAGATCCACTTCGTGTGTGCGTTGACAACCAGAGAACAATCATACTCGCCAAGAATATTGAGTACCATGCACGCACCAAGCACATTGACATCGCATATCACTTCATCAGGCATATGGTGCACGAGGGTGCTATCAAGCTGGAATTTACTCCAACCAGCAAGCAGGTCGCTGATTTCTGTACCAAGCCAGTGACCCGTGAGAAGCAGCAGTTATGCATGAAGGCACGTGGACTCAGGCCACTCTGACTACGGCAAAGAAGGAGATTGTTGGGAAAGGAGCCATCTGGCTTAGTTTCAGGTCCATAGGAGCAAGTTCTAGGAAACTACCAGACGCCTGCTCCGGTTGTCGATCAGCTTTCACCCTTGGAACGATTAGGTTGCAAATTGTCCACGGTCCAAGTTTCAGGCCGATCCAACAATCGGATTGATAGATATGAATTTTCGAAGTTTCTTGGGTCATGGACTGCCGGTGTCTGGGTGACCATGGGCGATGGCTCCATGCCTTAGCCTCAGAAAAGAAAAAGGGCAAGAGGTCCAGGGTGAAGACCTGATGGGTGATATAGCCAAAAAGATCCTACATTCTTGCATTGCCTTGTCAGAGTGTGCTCACTACGAAAAGGGTACCTCTACTTACTTTTTAGGTGAGATGAGATCCTTGTGTGCTAGCCATGGATACATGGCGATTCTCCATGGGACTGTGGGTTATGTGACCACTAGGAGTGTGCCATGAGAGCATTTTCTAGGTCTCTACGTCGTGTGTGAGTAGTCAGCGTTATAGCTAGGCTGATGTTCTCTCTTGTGTCAGATTATGGACTCTAGTGTGTGATCGTTAGCCTCCAAGGCTAAGTGGTGTGGCTTGTGAGAGGGCTGACTTTCCTAAGCTCTAGCTCTATATGTATTCCATCATTTTGAGTGATTCAACAACCATTCTTCCGCACAAGTGATTTCCTTTCAGTCCCACATACTCGCTACTCCTGGGCTCCCTCTCTCCTCTAGTTCCAACAAAGAGACCGAGAACTACTTTATGAGCTTCAATGGAGAATCAGATTCAGCTTAGCGGCAGAAGAACGAGAGTGCTATTGGTAGTCTCATGTACCTGATGATTGCAACTAGGTAGGACCTCACACAGGTTATGAGCGCTGCGAGCCAACACATGACTACTCCTGGACCTAATTTCCTGAAGGTAGTGAAGCAGATCTTCCGCTACCTTGCTAGAACCATTAATGTCGGGATCACCTACTATAGCAATGACAAAAACATCATCGGCTACACAGATGCAGATTGGGCTTCAAATCTTGAGAACTGCAATTCAATCTCTGGGCATGTGTTTCTCATGAATGGCAATGCTATGAGCTAGTTTAGCAAACGGCAGGTGGTCGTGGCCACCTGAAACAGAGAAGCTGAGCACATCTCACATTGTTTAGGAGCAAAGGAAGCAGTTTTGCTTCAGCATCTCATGGCAGAGACGAGGAATGTAGGAGTTCAAGTTACCATGTGTGACGACAACCAGAGCATAATTACACTCCTAGAAGCCCGAGGACCATGTTTGCACCAAACACATCGACATTGCCTATCACTACATCAGGAACATGGTACAAGAGGGTGTTATCAAGCTAGAGTTTACTCCGACCAACAATCAGGTTACTCATTTTTGTACCAAGCGAATGACCCATGAAAAGCAGCAGTTCTGCATGAAGGCATGTAGAATCAGCCCACTGTGACTGTGGCAAAGTGGGAGATTGTTTGGAAAGGGACCATCCGGCTCGAATTCAGGTCCACTAGAGCAAGTTCCAGGAAGATACCAGATGCCTACTCCGATCTCTATTTGATTTCACCATTCGAAATACCATGTGGCTATTTCTCTATGGTCCAAGTTTCAAACCAATCCAACGGTCAGAATGGGTGATGTAAAGTTTCAAAGTTTCCGGGATCATGGACTGCTAATGTCTAGTGACCATGGGTCATGGCTCCATGCCTAAGCCTGAGAAAAGAAGAAAAGGCAAGAGGTTCAAGGTCAAGACCTCATTGGAGAAATATCCATAAAGGTCCTTGGTCTTAGGATTGCCTTGTCAGAGTGTGCCGACTAGGATAAAGGTATCTCTCCTTACATTTTTTGTGAGGTGAGATCCTTCTATGCTAGCCATGGACATATGGCGATTCTCCATGTGATTTTGGATGATGTGACCACTAGGAGATCTTTCTAATGGTGAAGTTGGATCGATGATTAGAGTAGGCATCTGGTAGTTTCCTAAAACTTACTCCTGTGGACATAAAACTAAGCTAGATGGTCCTATTGCCAACAATCTCCCACTTTGCCACAGTCAAAGTGGACTCAGTCTACATGCCTTCATGCAGAACGGCTTCTTCTCGCGACTCACTGGCTTGGTGCAGAAATCAGCAACGTGGTTCCTGGTTGGAGTGAACTCTTGCTTGATAGCACCCTCCTGCACCATGTGCCTGATGAAGTGATAGGCGATGTCAATGTACTTGGTATGAGCATGGTGCTCAAGGTTTTTGGTGAGTATGGTAACGCTCTGGTTGTCGATGCACATGGAAACTCGAAGTGTTATACTCCCACTCATCTCCGCCATGACATGCTAAAGCCAGACTACTTCATTGGCTCCAATATGAGAGAGACATACTCAGTTTCCGCGCTTAAGGTGGCCACGACCAAAAATCGCTTGCTATACCAGCTGATGGCCACGTCATTCATGAGGAACACATGTCCAGAGATGGACTTGTGGTCCTCAGGATTTGAAGCCCAATCTGCGTCTATGTAGCCAATGATAATGTTGTCGCTGCCGCTCTAGGTGATGCTGATGTTGATTCTAGCAAGGTAGCAAAAGATCCGCTTCACTACCTTTCGGTGCTCAGGTCCGCAGTTTGTCATGTACTGGCTCACTATGTTTACAGCCTGTACGAGGTCGGGCCTGGTTACCACCATCAGGTATATGAGACTGGCGATGGTGCTCTAGTAATTCTGTTTCATAGGTGCATCTGCTTCTCCATTAAAGCTCACGAGATACTGCTGTGTTTCCAACGACGTGCCGATGGGTTTTGCTTCCGCCATGCCAAACCATTGTAGGACGTCCTTATGTACCGACTCTACTATAGTGAGAGGATGTGTGATTTACGATCATGCGTGATCTCGATGCTGAGCAAGTATGACGTCCCCCCGAGATCAGACATCTGCAAGTGCTCCTGCATGGTCTCCTTGAACTCTTGTAGTACTGATATACTATTGGAAAGATGGAACATGTCATCCACATAGACAATAATGATGAGGATCTCATGCTCATGCTCCTAGTGATGGATGCCGTAGTCACACTCGCTGCGTACGATTTCCATGCACTATAACGCCAATTCCAACTTTTGGTTCCAAGCACGCGGTGCTTTCTTGAGGCTGTACAGTTAGCTATGCAGCTTAGAAGCTAGTCGCTCCTAGCCATCCATGACGAACCCCTGTGGATGCTCCATGTAGATGTCCTCCAAGTCACTATTCAAGAATGTCATCTTGACATCCATGTGGTGAACCTCAAAGTCCTCAGTTGCCGCATAAGAGAAGAGCGTATGCACAAAGGCAAACTTTGCAACAAGAGCAAAGGTGTCTATGTAGTCAATGTCCTTTTGCTATGAGCAGCCCTTGGCGACCAGCCTCGCCTTGTACTTTTCCAAGTTGCCATCTGCTCCTTGTTTTTTATTAAACATTCACTTGCACTTGCTCACCTTGCGTCCAGGTGGACGCTCAGTCAGCTCCCACATGCCGTTGTCCTGCTGCGACTATGTCTCGTGTTGTACGGCTTGCATAAAATCTGCTACATCTGGTACAACCATAGCCTCCTTGTACGAGGTTGGCTCCTTAGATTCTACTACAACGGCAACTTTCATCAATTCTGGTTTCTGTAGTATCCAAAAATGACCACGCTCACCAGGCTTGTAACGCAACCCGAGGAGGTACCTACAACGTGGTGTTGGGACATGAGCAGGTCGCTAGCGCGATGCTGCTGGTACAATTACTACGGCTAGTAGTACTACATTTCCTTCTTCCTCTGCTTTTGCCAATGAAGCCGATGTATCTACTGCATCAGACATGGAAGAATACAGTAGTCCTCCAACTGTCAAAATAGAAGAAGGATCTAGAAAGACGGGGTCACAAAACCTGGTTGTCCCTACTAGTTTGTCAGCTCCTTGATTTGCTGCCTCTTTGTAGGTGATGTTGGTGTCGATGACGTTGCTTTTGTTGAAGATGACATCCGTGGAGATGATGACATGGCCTATATTCCTCTCATAGAGGCGATAAGCCTTACTTGCCATGTCATAACCGATTATCAGCATCCGCGAGCTCTTCGTGTTCCACTTTAACCGCTCCTCCTTCAGTAGATGCATGTGTACCAAGCTACAAAACGTATAAAGATGATCCACGCTCGGCTTCTTCCCGGACCATGCCTCGTAAAACGTCATTTGCTCCAATGCCTTAATTAAAGTGAGGTTCTTGATATAGACCATAGTTCTCACGGCTTTGGTCTAGAAGTCATAGGTTAGCTGAGTTGTGTAGAGCATGGAGTGTGCCAGCTGAAGAATGGTGTGGTTGGCACATTCGGCTACACCGTTATGCTACGACGAGTATGGCACAGAGCGCTACACCACGATACCAACTACTGCGAGGTAGTCTTGGAATATCTTGCTCAGGTACTCTCCACTACGGTCGCTACATAATGCCTTTGTTTTCTTGCCTGTCTAGTTCTCCGCCATTACCTTGAACTCATTGAACCTGTCAAGCCACTTGTGCTTGGAATAAAGGAAGTATATAATAGTGTAACAGCTGAAATCATAAATGAAGGTGAGTATCTAGAGCCTCCAAAGCTCTGAGTTCTCATCGGGCCACACACGTCCGTATTAAACCAGTTCAAGTATCTCCTTTGAAATCTCCCTCCTCCAGAGAACGCCTCGCGATGCTGTTTTTCCTCCAAACAGCTAATGCACAATTGTTGCTCAAAGTCAGAGATGGTGGCCAAGTCATGCACCATCTCTTGTGCTTCAAGCTGTTGTGAGCACTCATGCCGATGTGGCTATAGCGTACATGCCAGATCTCGCTATCTATTGCCTGTATCACTAGTGCAGGTTTCTGCTCACACAGGATCTTGCTCGTCCCCTGTAGGCGGTACATGTCACCCTCCTTCACCGACCTCACAAACTTTACTCTTGTGTCTTTGTTAAGGATGTAGCCATAGTCATCATCAAAGACGACGTATAGCGTTGTGTTGGTAAGAGAGGAGACTGAAAGGAGGTTGAACGTAACATCATGTACATACAGCATGCCATGGAACGCTCCGACTTCCATTTCACACGTGATCTCCAGCCACATCTCCACAATCCCAATCCCCTTAGCATGCACCACCCGATCATCACACTAAGCAATAGGGCAAGGAGGGATAAACATCAACTGTTAGAATCACTCTTTGTGGTGCGTCAGACTCTTGGTACACCTTGAGTCCTACCACGCCAGATCCCCCTTCTACACCTGCGACATATCAAACTTTGTTATGAAGAGGCAGTCACGCACCTTCTTTGCCTCGTTCATATTGCCAAAGTGGCAAACTCTAGCCTGGTTCTGTTGTTGTTACTAACGCTGTTGTGATTATTTTTTTTGCTACTATGGAGGCTGTTGCTTCTGCTACTATTGCTGCTCTTGCACCTTTTGGTCCCTCTTGAACTTGAAATACTCCTTTTTGTTATGTCTCTCTTTCTGGTAGGAGTGGTATTTGCCTTTCTTCTTGCCTCTCTACTTCCCAGACTCCTGCTACTACTGTTGGTTGCAAGAGCTCGTGGCCATAAAAACAGGTTTAGTGTTACTGCTATCATTACACTTAGTTGCATTGTGATACAGTTCCACCTGCACCAGATGTGTGCAGATGAAGTCAAGGTCAAGAGTTGGCTGGCACTCTAGCATCTCCTATATCGTATCGGAGCTGGTTAGAAGTCTCCTCAGGAAGAGGAGGATGAAGTGTGTCTCTTGTACAGGGTTACCAGCCGTTCTCAGCTTCTTCGCGTGATCCTTTCCCTTGTATAGGTATGCCTCCATCCATTCACCATTCTGCATTTTCAACGTCATCATCTTCTCCTCCAAAAGCATGAGGAATGTAGGGTCCTTGATTTCATACTTCTTACACAATGAGTCCTGCTCCTGCTCCTGCTCACAACAGTCTTGCCACTCATGTACTGAAGATGCAGGTTGGAGATGGTGTTGACAAGCAACCTGTAAGCCTACCTTTCCTTCTTCTTCCTCTCCTCATATGCCACTTGTGTAGTTGTACTTGACCCTGCACCGGCTGCATCCCTCTATGGCGTCATCCCTACCACTCCCTCTGTTGTAATGATGCCTGTTACTTGAGGTTTTGGAGCTGACTTGTTGCTAGTCGCCAACTCCCACAAGCCCCTCTCCTCCAGAAAGAGGCGGATACAGATCTTCCAAAATGTGAAGTTGGTGCATCCCTCTAGCCTCTCCAAAGGCTGGGCTACTGTCACAACACCTGCTGCTGCCATTTTGAAGCTTGGTGATGCTTAGTGCTGTCCTTGGGTGGTGGTAGTATCCGTGCTTCTGCTACTACTTCAACTAGAAATCTAGCTAACGGAAAATGGAGTTTTGATGCCAATAGACTAGGAATTCCGAAAAACAAAGCCTGCCATTGGGAAATTCAGCTCAAAACCTTTAAGGTAGACTCGTAGAATGAGGTCAACAACTGGGAATTTTGAAAGATATACCCTCTTGAAAAGAGTGTAAGCTTCTGCTCTAACTCCAACTCAGACATGCCAGCTTAAAGACGGCGTTTCTCCAAACAAAATCAATAAAATGCAAATATGTTTCCACCTATGGAAAGTGGATGAAAAGTACTACAATGTGTATTTGCTACTTGTTAAATTTGATAGGGAAGCGAAAGAGTTGTGTTTATCACAAGTTGATAGTCTTACTCATAGGGAAGAGTACATCCCTGGCTGACCTTGTTTGAAGCATAACTCTTAATCCAACCATTGGATCTTTGCGATCTTAGGCTCGTTGGAGAGCTTATCTTGTAACCTTCAATTCAGAGCTTATGCTAGCTGAAACTGGCAAAACGTGGCTCTGATATCAAATATTTGATCTGGAGGAGGGAGGAAGCCTTGGAGGAGCGAGCAAGTGGTACTGAAAGGACATCCACTGTGCTCAAGAGTGGTCATTGATGCACTCAAAATGATGGTGTACATATAGAGCTAGAGCTTAGGCAAGTCAGCCCTCTCACAACCCACACCACTTACCCATGGAGGCTAAGGCTCACACACTATAGTGCACAATCTCACACTAGAGAGGAAATCTGCCTAGCAATTAGGTTGACCAGTCACACACAACCTAGAGAGCTAGAAAATGCTCTCATATTACACTCGTAGTGGTCAGATCACCCAAAATCCCATGGAAAGTTACCATGTGTCCATGGATAACACACAAGGATCTCACTTCACCTTAAAAGCAAGGAGAGGTACCTTTATCCTAGTGAGGATATTCTGACGAGGCAATCCTAAGACCAAGGACCGTTTCGGATATGTCATATGACCTTGACCCTGGACCTCTTGCCTTTTTCTTTTCTCAGGCTAAGGCATGGAGCCGTCGGCCATGTTCACTAAAACACCAACAGTCCATGACCCCGAAAACTTGGAAATTCATTTTTTTAATCTGACTGTTGGATCGGCCTGAAACTTGGACCGTAGACAATTTGCCACCTGATCTTTCTAATGGTGAAATCAGATTGATGATCAAAGCAAGAATCTAATAGTTACCTGGAACTTGGTCTTGGAGATTCAAAACTGAGCCGGATGGCCCTATTTCAAACAAGCTATACCTGATGCAACATATTGGATGTAAGCTATGCAGCAGGAGAAACAATCGCAGCTTGACAACAATCCATGGGAGCTGAGTGAGCATCTAACTGGGTACAAGGTGATCAAGTACAAGTGGGTGTTGAAGAAGAAACAGAGAGGATTTAGAAATCTAGAGAAGCAAAAGGCTAGGCTGGTCGGCAAGGGCTACTTATAGCAGGAGGGCATCAACTAGACTGAAACCTTTGCGACAGTTGTAAAGTTTACCTGTGTCCGCTCCCTCCTCTCTTCTGCAGTAGTGGAAGACTTTGAGATTCTCCACATGGATATTAAAACAGTATTCTTGAATGGTGGTTTGGAGGAGATCTACATGGAGCTAGCAGAGTGGTTCTTCATGGAAGGCCAAGAGTCCCTGGTTTACAAGATGTAGAAATCGTTGTTTAGCCTCAAATAATCATTGCGTCCTTGGAACCTGAAGCTGGATGCTATGCTATAGTGCATGGGGTTCAAGCGGAACAAGTTTGATTATTTCATCTATTATTGGCAATATGAGCATGAGATCGTCATCATCATTATCCATATGGATGACAAGCGACAACATCATCCGCTACACAAACGTAGATTGGGCTTCAAATCCGGAGGACCACATGTCCATTTCTGGACATGTGTTCCTCATGAATGAGGGGGCCATCAGTTGGTGCAGCAAGCGGCAGGTGGTCGTGGCTACCTCAAGCACGGAAGCTGAGTACGTCTCTATCAACTTTAGAGCCAAAGAAGTAGTTTGTCTTGAGTGTCTCATTGCCAAGATAAGAAGAAATGCAATAGTTCTAGTTCCCATACACGTCAACAACTAGAGCGCAATCACACTTGCCAAGAATGCAAGCACCATGCTCAGACCAAGCACATTGACATTGCCTATCACTTCATCAGGCGCATGGTGCAATACAGTACTATCAAGCAGGATTTCACTCCAACGAGCAAGCAGGTTGCTAACATCTGCACCAAGCAAGTTACCCCTGGAAAGCAATAATTCTGCATAAAGGCATGTGGACTCAGTCCACTCTAACTGGGGCAAAGTGGGAGATTGTTCGAAATAGGGCCATCCGGCTCTGTTTCAGGTCCACTTAAGCACGTTCCAAGAAACTACTAGATGCCTGCACCAATTGTCAATCTCAACTCACCATTGGAATGTGAAGGTGGCAAATTTTCTATGATCCAAGTTTCAAGTCGATCCAACGATCGGATCAGGAGTTTTGAAAATTTGAAATCTTTGGGGTTATGGACCGCCGATGTCTGGATGACCATGGGTGACGGCTCCATGCATTAGCCTGAGAAAAGAAGAAAAAAGAGGTCCAGGGTCAAGTCCTGATGGGAAACGTATTAAAAAAGGTAATTGGTCTTAGGATTGCCTTGTGCGAGTGTGCTGAATAGGATGAAAGTACCTCTCCTTTCTTTTAAGGTGAGGTGAGATCCTTGTGTGCTAGCCATGGACACATGGCAATTCTCCATGGGATTTTGGACGATATGACGACTAAAAGTGTGCCACAAGAGCATTCTCTAGCTTTCTAGGTCGTGTGTGACTTGTCAGCCAGATTGTAAGGGTGATTTCCTCTCTTGTGTGAGATTGTGGACTCTAGTGTGTGAGCCTTAGCCTCCATGGCTAAATGGTGTGGCCTGTGAGAGAACTGCCTTGCCCAAGCTCTATATGTTTATGTATTCCATTATTTTGAGTGATTGAATAACCATTCTTCATCACAACTGATGCCCTTTCAGTCCTACATGCTTGCTACTCCAAGGCACCCTCTCTCCTCCAGATCCAACATTTGGTATCTGCGCCAAGTTCTTCCAGTTTCAGCTAGCACAGGCCGTCACTTTGAGAGTGACAGGTTAGGATCAAACCTTGACCGAAATTGATAATTGACCACGAAAGCTTTACGTTTCCAAGACAAGCTTTCCAACGAGCCCAAAACCGCTAAGATCAAACAGTCGGATTGATAGTTATGCTCAAAACGAGGTCGGTCAGGGCTATACTCTTCTCTTTGAATAAGACTACCGCGTTGTGACGACCATAACTCTCTTCAATCTTTCTCAAATTGAAAAAGTGGCACATGTAAATTGTAGTATTTTTCCTACGCTTTTCATTGGTGAAATGATACAGGCATTCCATATTTGTTATGGAGAAATGTCGTTTACAAGCTTGCTGACCTGAGTTGGAGTAGGAGTACAAGTAAATCCTGTTTTCAAGAGGGCATATCCTTGAAAATCCCTTGTTGATGACCCTGTTTTATGGGTCAATCCAAAAGGTTTTGAGCTGAATTTTCCAATAGTGGATTCAACGTTTCCAAATTACCAGCCTGCTGGCATCTAGAGTCCATTTTTTGCTAGACAGATTTCTGGTAGAAGTAGTAGCAAGCAGGAATAGCGTTGTCATCCAAGGACAGCTTTGAGCATCACCAAAACGCAAAATGGCAGCAGTAGGTATTGTGTTGATGGAAACCTAGCCTTCAGAGAGGCTGGAGGGACACGTCAACATCATGTTTTGGAATATCTGTACCCGCCTCTTTTTGGGAGAGAGGGGCTTGTGGGAGAGGCCGTGAGCGGCAAAGAGTCAACTCCAAATCCCTAAGAAATTACATCACCACAGGACAAGTAGTGGTAGGGATAACGCCGCAAAAGGGTGCAACTGGTGCAGGTTCATCCGCAGCTGTACCAGGGGCATATGAGGAGTGGTAGAAGAATGACAGCTAGGCCTATAGGTCACTTGTCAATACTATCTCCAACCCGCATCTTCTATACGTGAGTGACAAGACTACTACAAAGGAGGGGTGAGATACATTGTGCAAGTAGTATGAGAGCAAGAACCCTTCATTCCTCATGATTTTGGAGGAGAAGATGATGGCGCAAAAAATGCAGGGTGGTGAAGGGATAGAGGCATACCTAGACAGGGCAAAGGAACTGGCGAAGTAGCTGAGAGCGGCCGACAACCCTGTGGAAGAGACGCGTTTCACCCTCTTGCTGAGGGTCTTCCAACTAGCTATGACACGGTGCGAGAGACACTAGAGTGCCAGCCAACTCCTTAGCTTGACTTCATTTGCACACACCTAGTACATGTGGAATTACATCGCAATGCAAGAAAGAGTAGTGGCGGTGACAGTAGTGAAGCATCTTTTATGGCCACGAGCTCATACAACCAGTAACAACAGCAGCAGTCTAGACAACAAAGAGGTAAGAAGAAAGACAAGTGCCACTAATGAGAGAAAGAGAGACACTTAGAAAGAATACTTCAAGTTCATGGGGGACCAAAAGGAAGAGCAGCAGTAGTAGCAAAACTAGCAGTCTCCACAAGAGGAGCAGTAGTAGTCACAGCGGCGTCAACAATATAAGTAGTAGAACCAGGCTGTAGTGTGCCACTCTGGTAATATGAATGTGGCCAAGGAGGTACACGACCATCTCTTCATGGCAAAACCTGACATGTCATAGGTTGAGAAGGCAAACTTTGCATGGAACAAGGACTCGAGATGCACTAAAACTCAGACGCATCACAAGGAGTGGTTCTTGAAGCTAATCTCAATCCTCTCTCACCCTATTGTTTTTTATGATGATTGGGTGGTGTATGCTGAGGGGATTGGGATTGTCAAGATGTGGTTGGAGACCATGCATGGCATTGAAGTTGGAGAGTTCCATGGTATCCTGATGTGTATGTACCTGATGCTGGATTCAACCTCTTCTCAGTGTCCTCTCTCACCAACACATGACTGTGCGTCATCTTTGACGATGACTATGGCTACATCCTCAATAAGGACAATGGAGAGGAGTTGGCTAGGTCGGTGAAGGAGGGCGACATGTACCACCTGTTGGGAGTAGCCAAGATCCCGTGTGAGCAGAGTCTTGCAGCAGTGATGCAGGCGACAGATGGTGAGATCTTCCATGCGTGCAATGGCCACATTGGCATGCATGCCTTGTAGCAGCTTCAATCAAAACAGATGGTGCGTAACTTACCCACTATCTCCAAATCTGTGCAGTAGTTATGCATCAGCTATTTGGAGGAGAAGCAGCATCGTAAGGCGTTATCTAGAGTAGGGAAATGAGCAAAAGAGTTTCTTAGGTAATTTCTGGCCTTCATTAATGATTTCAGCCGTTACACTATTGTGTACTTCCTTTCTTCCAAGAACCAATGCTTTGATAGGTTCAAGGAGTTCAAGGCAATGGTGGAGAACAAGACTGGTAAGAAACTCAAGGCATTGTGCAGCAACCTTGGTAGAGAGTACCTGAGTAAGGAGTTCCACGACTACCTCGCAACAGTTACCATCGAGGTGCAGCGTGCTACACCATACAAGCCATAGGAAAACAATGTAGCAGAACGCGCCAACTACACCATTTTGCAGTCGTTGCACTCCATACTACATGCGGCTCGACTGACTTATGACTTCTTAGCCAAAGTCGTGAGCACTACGGTCAACATTAAGAACCGCAGTCCAATCAAGATCCCAAACAGATGATGTCGTACACGGCGTCGTTCGGCAAGAAGTCGAGCGTGAGGAATCTTTGCGTATTTGGCAACTTGGCACACATGCACGTGCCAAAGGAAAACAGTAGAATTGGGACGTAAAGGGCGCACAGATGCTGATGATTGGCTATGTTGTGGCAAGCACGGCCTATCGTTTCTACAAGAGGGATACATGCCTTGTCATCATCTTTAGGAATGTTGTCTTCAACGAAAGCAGTGTCAAATGCAAGTGGAGCTGACTGAGTTTCCACTTAGATGCAAGGTGGTCAAATGCAAGTGGGTATTCAAGAAGAAGCAAGGAGTAGATGGCAACGTAGAAAAGTACAAGGCGATGCTGGTTGCCCAGGGCTACTCAGAGTAAGATGGCATCGACTGCGGAGAAACCTTTGCCTTTGTTGCAAAGTTTGCCTCTATGCGTATGATCCTCTCTTATGCAGCAGCTGAAGACTTTGAGATTCACCACATGGATACCAAGATGGAATTCTTGAACGGTGACTTGGAGGAGAAAATCTTCATGGAGCAACCAGAGGGGTTTGTCATGGATGGCCAGGAGCACCTGGTTTTCAAGCTGCAGAAGTTGTTTTATGGCCTAAAGCAAGCATCGCGTACTTGGAACCAGAAGTTGGATGCGGCGCTATAGTACATGGGGTTCTAGCGCAGCAAATGTGAGTACAGCGTTCATCACTGCAGCATGGGCATGAGATCCTCATGATCATTGTCTATGTGGATGTCATACTCCTCCTTTCCGACAGCAATTTTTCATTGTAGGAGTTCAAGGAGGCCATGTAGGAGCGCTTCTAGATGTCTGATCTCGGGAAGGCCTCATACTTCGTCGGCGTCCAGATTACACATGGCCGCAAATCAACGCTCTCTCTCATTGCAACAGAGTTACCATGTCAAGAATGTCTTACAACGGTTTGGCATGGCAGAGGCTAAATTCATTAGCATGTCACTTGAGCTGCGGTAGTACCTCATGAGCTTCAGTGAAGTGGATGTAACTGAGCAGGAGACGTACCAGAGCATTGTCGGCAGTCTCATGTACGTAATGGTGGTAACCAGGTCGGACCTTGCATAGGGTGTGAGCGCTTTGAGCTAGCACATGGCTAACCCCAGACCTGAGCACAGAAGGTAATGAAGCGGGTCTTCTGCTACCTTACCAGAACCATCAACATTAGCATCACCTAACGTCACCAATAACAACATCATCGACTCTACAGATAGAGATAGGGATTCAAACCCTAAGGACCTCAAGTCCATCTCTGGACATGTGTTCCTCATGAATGGCGGCGCCATCAGCTGGTGTAGCGAGCGACAGATGGGCGTGGCCACCTCAAACACAGAAGCTGAGTATGTCTTTCTGAGTTTCGGAGCAAAGGAAGCAGTTTGGCTTCAGCGTCTCATTCTAGAGATGAGTGGGAGTACAGCAGTTCCAGTTCCCATACGCATCGACAAACAAGGCGCAAATGCAATTGCCAAGAACTCCAAGCACCATGCTCACACCAAGCACATTGACATTCCCTATCACTTCACCACGCACATGGTGCAAGAGCGTGCTATCAAGCTGGAGTTCACTCAAACCCGCAACCAGGTTGCTGATTTTTGCACCAAGCCACTTACTCTTGGAAAATAGCAGTTTTGCACAAAGACATGTGGACTCAGCCCACTCCGACTATGGCAAAGTGGGAGATTGTTGGGAATAGGGCCATCCGGCTCAGTTTCAGCTCCACTCGAGAAAGTTCCAGGAAACTACTAGATGCCTACTCCGAATATCAATCCGACTCCATTATTGGAAAGATCAAATGGAAATTTCTCTATGGTTCAAGTTTGAGGTCGATCCAACGATCGGATTAGGAGATATGAATTGTCCAAGTTTATGGGGTCATGGATCGGCGATGTCTAGATGACCATGGGTGATGGCTCCATGCCTAAGCCTGAGAAAAGAAAGAAAAAACAAGAACTATAGGGACAAGTCCTGATGCAAGAAATATCCAAAAAGGTCCTTGGTATTGGGATTGCCTTGTCAGAGAGTGCTGACAAGGATAAAGGTATTTCTATTTACTTTTTGGGTGAGGTTAGATCCTTGTGTGCTAGCCATGGATACATGGCGATTCTCCATGGGATTTTCGGTGATATGGCCACTAGGAGTATACCATGAGAGCATTCTCTTGCTCTCTAGGTTGTGTGTGATTGGTTAGCCTGATTATTAGGCTGATTTCATCTCCTCTGCAAGATTCTGGACTTTAGTCTATGAATCGTAGCCTCCATGACTAAGTGGTGTGGCTTGTGACAGGACTGACTTGCCCAAGCTTTAGCTCTATATGTACTCCATTATTTTGAGTGATTCAACAACCATTCTTCAACACAACTGATGCCCTTTTAATTCCACATGCTCGCTACTCCAAGGCTCCCTTTGTCCTCCAGATCCAACATTTGGTATCAGAGCCAAGTTCTGCAAGTTTCAGCCAGTACAGGCCATCACTTTGAAAGTAACAGGTTAGAGTCAAATCTTCACCATGTTTGATGATTGACCACAAAATCTTCAATTTCACAAGACAAGATTTCCAACGACTTCAAGAGCCTGAAGATCCAATAGTCGGATTGAGAGTTATGCTCAAAACAAGGTCGGCCAGGACTACATTATTCTCTATGAGTAAGACTGTCGCCTTGTGATGACCATAACTCTCTTGTTTCTTTGTCAACTTTAGAAAATGGCACATGCGGATTATAGTGTTTTCTCCAAGATTTCCATTGGTGCAAAGATATTTGTGTTTGATTGATTCTTTTGGGAGAAACGTCGTTTGCAAGCTGGCTGATCTTTGTTGGAGTAGGAGCATAAGCATACCCTTTTTTCAAGAGGGCATATCTTTCCAAATCCCCTATTGATCCCCTTGTTTGATGGGTTGATCGGAAAGGTTTCCAGTTGCATTTTCCAGTGGTGGACTCACTTTTTCCGAATTCCTATGCTGTTGGCATCTACAATCCATTTCCTGTTAGACATGTTTCTGGCAGAAGCAATTGCAAAAGCAAGGGTAATACCGTCACCCAAAGGCAGCGCTAACCATCACCAAAGCTCAAATGGCAGCAGCATGCATAATCACAATAGCCCAACCTTTGGAGAGGCTAGAGGGACGCGTCAAATTCACATTTAGGAAGATCTGTACCCTCTTCCTTTTGGAGGAGAGGGGCTTGTGGAAGGTGGTGAGTGGGGATGAGTTTGCTCCAAATCCGCAAGCAACAGGCATCACCGCAGCACAAGTGGTAGCGGGGTGAACGTCATAAAACGATGCAACGGGTGCACGTTCATATGCAATTACACCAAGGGCGTATGAGGACTGGCAGAAGAAGGACATGCAGGCCTATAGGTTGCTTGTTTATATCATCTCCAACCTGTATCTTTAGTATGTGAGTGACAAGGCTACTACAAAGGAGGAGTGGGATACGTTGAGCAAGAAGTATCAGAGCAAGCCTTTGCATTCCTCATGCTTTTGGAGGAGAAGATCATATCGCTGAAAAATATAGGATGGTGAAGGGATATAGGCATACTTGGATGGGACGAAGTAGCTGGCGAAGTAGTTGAGAGCGGCCGGTAACCATGTGGAAGAGACACACTTCACCTTTCTCTTGCTGATGGGACTCCTAGCCAGTTATGACATAGTACAAGAGACACTGGAGTGTCAGCCAACTCTTGACCTCAACTTCATTTGCACACACCTAGTACAGGTGGAACTGCGTCACAATAGACGAAAGCACAATGGCAGTCGTAGTAGCAGTCTGGCCAGCAAAGAGGTAAGAAGAAAGGCAAATGCCACTACTGCCAGAAAGAGGGGTACTACAAAAAGAGTGATTCAAGTGTAAGAGGGACCAGAAGGAGTAGTAGTAGCAACACTAAAAGTAACAGTATCCACAACAGCAACAACAGTTACAGTAGCGTCTACAGCAGCAGTAACAAAACCAGGCTGGAGTGCGCCACTTTAACAATATGAATGTGGCTAAGGAGGTACACAACCGTCTTTTCATGGCAAAGTCCAACATGTCGTAGGTTGAGAAGGTTGACTTGGCACGATACAAGGACTCGGTATGCACCAAAAGTCTGACGTACTACAAGGGGTGGTTATTGCAGCTGCTATGCATTTCTCTTTGCCCTATTGCTTTGGGTGATGATCGGGTGGTCTATACTGAGGGGATTTGGATCATATAGATGTGGTTGGAGACCCTGCATGGTATTAAAGTGGGAGTGTTCCATGGCGTGCTGTATGTACTTGATGCTGCATTCAACCTCCTCTCAGTCTCCTCCCTCACCAACACTGGATTGTACAACGTCTTTGACGATGACTATGGCTTCATCCTCAACAAGGACAATGGAGAGGAATTGGCCAGGTCGGTGAAGGAGGGCGACAAGTACCACCTGCTGGAGGCAACTAAGATCCCGGGTAAGCACAGTCTTGCATCACTGATGCAGGAAAAGGATGGTGAGATCTGGCATGCGGGCTATGGCCACATCGACATGCGTGTATTGTAGCAGCTTGAAACTAAACAGATAGTGCCTGACCTATCCACCAACTCTAACTTTGAAAAGCAGTAATGCATCGGCTTTTTGTAGGGGAAGCAGCATTTTGAGACGTTCTCGAGAGTAGGAGAATGCCCAAAGGACGTGCTAGAGCTGGTCCACCCCGACTAGTGATGCCCGATGCAGACCTAGAGCTTTGGAGGCTCTAGGTATTTTCTGACATTCATTGATGATTTCGGCTGTTACACTGCAATGTACTTCCTTTCTTCCAAGGACCAATACTTTCACAAGTTCAAGGAAATCAAGGCAATGGTAGAGAACAAGAGTGGAAAGAAACTCAAGGCATTGCTTTGCGACCGTGGCAGAGAGTACTTGAGCAAGGACTTCCAGGACTATCTCACAGCAACTAGCATTAAGGCGCAATGGAATGCGCCATACTCGCCATAGCAAAACGGTATAATATAACACGCCAACCATACCATTGTGGAGTTGGCGCACTTCATGTTGCACGGAGCTCTGCTGATTTATGACTTCTAGGCCGAAGCTGTGAGCACTTGGGTCTATGTTAAGAACCGTAGTCCAACTAAGACCTGTTGGAAAAAGAAGCCATCCGGCTCAGTTTCAGGTCCACAAGAGCAAGTTCCAGGAAACTACCGGATGCCTGATCCAGTCGTCAATCCGACTTCACCATTGGGAAAATCAGGTGGCAAAATGTCTATGGTCCAAGTTTCAAGCCGATCCAACGGTGGGATTGAGAGATACAAATTTCTGAAGTTTCTCGGGTCATGGACCGCCAATGTCTGGGTGACCATGGGCCATGGCTCCATGCCTTAGCCTGAGAAAAGAAAAGGGGCAAAAGGTCCAGGGTCAAGACCTGATGGGAGAAATATCTAAACATGTCCTAGATTCTTGGATTGCCTTCTTAGAGTCTGCTGACTAGGATAATGGTACCTCTCCTTACTTTTTAGGTGAGGTGAGATTCTTGAGTGCTAGCCATGGACACATGGCAATTCTCTATGGGATTGTGGGTTATGTGACCATTACGAGTGTGCCATGAGAGCATTTTCTAGCTCTCTAGGTTGTGTGTGAGTCGTTAGCCTGATTGCTAGGCTGATTTCCTCTCTTGTGTGAGTTTATGGACTGTAGTGTGTGAGCCGTAGCCTCCATGGTTAAGTGGTGTGGCTTGTGAGAGGGCTAACTTGCCCAAGTTCTTTCAAAATCCCCTGTTGATGACCCTGTTTCATGGGTCGATCTGAAATAACTTCAGCTGAATCTTCCAATGGTGGGCTATGTTTTTCCAAATTCCCAGTCTGCTTGCATCTACAGTCCATTTTCTGTTAGACAGATTTCTGGCAGAAGCAGCAAAACGCAAGGATAGCGCCGCCACCCAAAGGCAGCGTTGAGTATCGCCAAGGCTCAAAATGGCAGCATCAGGCATTGTGACAACAGCCCAGCCTTTGCAGAGGCTGGAGGGACGCGCCAACTTCACGTTTTGGAAGATCCGTACACGCCTTCTTTTGGAGGAGAGGGGCTTGTGGGAGGTGGTGAGCGGCGACGAGCGGGCTCCGGTTTCACAGGTGAAAGGCATCAGCGCAGCACATGTGGTGGCGGGGAAGACGACGCAAAAGGGTGCAGTTGGTGCGGGTTCTACTGCAATTATACCCGAGGCGTATGAGGAGTGGTAGAAGAAGGACAGGCAGGCCTACAGGTTGCTTGTCAACACAATCTCCAATCCGCATCTTCAGTACGTGAGTAAGAAGGCTAATGCAAAGGAACGGTAGGACACGTTGTGCTAGAAGTACAAAGGTAAGGATCCTGCATTCCTCATGCTTTTGGAGGAGAAGATGATGGCACTAAAAGTGTAGGGTGGTGAAGGGATCGAGGCGTACCTGGACAGGGCAAAGGAGATGGCGAAGTAGTTGAAAGTAGCAGGCAACCCTATGGAAGAGACACGCTTCATCCTCCTCTTACTAAGGGGATTCCCCACCAGCTACGATACAATGCGAGATACATTGGAGTACCAGTCCATTCTCAACCTTGACTTGATCTGCACACACCTGGTGCACGTGGAATTGCGTCGTAATGCAAGAAAGCGCAATGGCGGCGCTAGCAGTGAAGCAACTTTTGTGGCCACGAGCTCACGCAACCAGTAGCATCAACAACAGTCTAGGCAGCAAAGAGGTAAGAAGAAAGGTAAGTACCACTATTGCCACAAAGAGGGGCACTACAAGAAAGAGTGCTTCAAGCTCAAGAGGGACCAGAAGGACCAGCAGTAGCAGTAACAAAAGTAGCCATCTCCACAACAGCACCAGCCGCAGTCACAAGAGCATCAGCAGCACCAACAGTAGTAGGAGCAGCACAACCAGGCTGGAGTACGCCATTTTGGCAACATAAACATGGCAAAGGAGGTGCGCGACCGCCTCTTCATGGCGAAGTCTGATATGTCGCAGGTGGACAAGGCACATCTTGCATGGTACAAGGACTCGGGGTGTACCAAGAGCCTGACGCATCACAAGGAGTGGTTTACTCAGCTGCTCTCTATTCCCCCCCGACCGATTGCTTTGGGTGATGATCGGGTGGTGTATGCTGAGTGGATTGGGATTGTGGAGATGTGGTTGGAGACCCCGCGTGGCATTGAAGTGGGAGTGTTCCATGGCGTGCTGTCTGTACCTCATGCTCAATTCAACCTCCTCTCAGTCTCCTCTCTCACCAACACAGGAATACGCTTCGTCTTTGATGATGGCTATGGCTACATCCTCAACAAGGACAATAGAGAGGAATTGGCCAGATCGGTGAAGGAGGCCAACATGTACGGCCTGCTAGGAGCGACCAAGATCCCGCTTGAGCAAAGTCTTGCAGCAGTGGTGCAGGAAACAGATGGCGAGATCCGGTATGCACGCTATGACCACATCGGCATGCGCGCCTTGCAACAGGTTCAAGCCAAGTAGATGGTGCGTGACCTGCCCACCATCTCCAACTTTGAGCAGCAGTTGTACATCAGCTATTTGGAAGAGAAGCAGCATCACTAGATGTTCTCTGGAGAAGAATAGCGTGCGAAAGAGGTGCTGGAGCTGGTCCACACGGACTTGTGTGGCCCGATACAGACACAACCCTTTGGAGGCTCTAGTTTTTTTTTACCTTCATTGATGATTTTAGCCGTTACACTACTGTATACTTCCTTGCTTCCCAGGACCAGTGCTTTGACAGGTTCAAAGAGTTCAGGGCAATGGTGGAGAACGAGACGTGTAAGAAAATCAAGGCGTTGCATAGCGATTGCGGTGGAGAGAACCTGAGCAAGGAGTTCCGGGACTACCTCACAGCAGCTGGCATCAAGGCACAACGTACCGCGCCGTACTTGCCGTAGCAGAATGGTGTAGCAGAACGTGCCAACTACACCATCGCTGAGTCAGCGCGCTCCATACTGTACGCGGCTCAGCTCGCATACGACTTTTGGACCAAAGCATTGCGCACTACGGTGTACATCAAGAACCGTAGTCCAACTAAGACATTGGAGGAGATGATGCCGTACAATGCGTGGTTCAGCAAGAAGCCGAGCGTGGGTCATCTTCGCGCGTTTGGCAGTTTGGCACACATGCACATGCCGAAGGAGAAGCGGCAAAGTGGGACGCAAAGAGCCCACAGATGCTGATGATTGGATATGACGTGGCAAGCAAGGCCTATCGCCTCTACAAGAGGGATACAGGCCACTTCATTATCTCCAGGAATGTCATCTTCAACGAGAGCAACGTCATCGGCACCAACATTGACTGTGAAGAGGCAACAGAACCAGCAGCTGACGAGGTAGTGGGAGCAAATATCCTTTCAAAACCAGTCTCTCCTGATCCTTCCTCTACTGTGACAGATGGATAATCACCCTACTCTCCCATTTGAAATGTAGTAGATAGAGCAGCCTTGTTGGCAGAAGTAGAGGAAGAAGATGCTGAACCACTAGCTGCAGCAATTGTACCTGTACTATCGCGCCAGCCGCTCGCTAATGCCCTGGCACCAGGTCATAGGTATCCTCTCAGGGTGCGCCACAAGCCTAGTCAATGCGGGCATTTCTTGATGCTGCAAAAACCATACCAGATGAATGTCGTAGTTGCAGCTGATTCAGATGAGCTCACGTCCTACAAGGAGGCCATGGGTGCACCGGATGCAGCAGATTGGGCGCAAGTTATGCAGTAGGAGATACAGTCGCAGCTCGACAACGGTACGGGCGAGCTGACTAAGCGTCCACCTGGACACAAGGTAATCAAGTGCAACTGGGTGTTCAAGAAGAACAGGGGCACAGATGGCAACCTCGCAAAGTACAAGGCAACGCTCATCGCCAAGGGCTACTCGTAGCACAAAGGCATCGACTACACTGAAACCTTTGCTCTTGTTGCAAATTTTGCCTCTGTACGCACGCTCCTCTCTTATGCAGCAGCTCAGGACTTCGAGATCCACCACATGTATGTCAAGACGGCGTTCTAGAACGGTGACTTGGAGGAGGAGATGAACATGGACCAGCCAGAGGGATTCGTGATGGATGGCCAGGAGTACCTGGTTTGCAAGCTGCAGAAGTCGCTGTACGGCCTCAAGCAAGTGTCGCGTACTTGGGACCTGAACTTGGATGCCGTGCTGCAATGCATGGGGTTTGAGTGCAGCGAGTGTGACTATAGCGTCTATCGCTGGCAGCATGGGCATGAGATCCTCATGATCATTGTCTATGTGGATGACATGCTCCTCCTTTCCAACAGCATGTCTGCACTATAGAAGTTCAAGGAGGCCATGTAGGAGCGCTTCCAAATGTCTGATCTCGGGGAGCCGTCATACTTCCTTGGCAACTAGATCACGCGTGACCGCGAATTACACTCTCTCTCGCTATAGCACAACCGCTACATCAAGGATGTTTTACAATGGTTTCACATGGCAGAGGCAAAACCCATCGGCACACTGCTTAAGACGCGACACTACCTCGTGTGCTTCAATGGAGAAGCGGATACAGTTGAGCGGCAAAAGTACTAGAGCGCCCTCGACAGTCTCATGTATCTGATGGTGGCAACCAGGCCGGACTTCGCACAGGTTGTGAGCGTTGTGACCCAGCACATGGCGAACCTCGGACCTGAGCACTAGAAACCAATAAAACCGATCTTCTGTTACCTTGCTGGAACCATCAACATCGGTATCACCTACAATGGCAACAAAAACAACATCATCAGCTACACTAATGTAGATTGGGCTTCAAACCCTGAGGACCGCAAGTCCATCTCTAGACATGTGTTCGTCATGAATGCCGGGGCCATTAGCTGGTGTAGCAAGCGGCAAGTAGTTGTGGCCTCCTCAAGCACGGAAGCTAAGAACGTCTCTCTTAGTTTTGGAACCAAGGAAGCAGTTTGGCTTCAACGTCTCATGGCGGAGATGAGTGGGAGTCTAGGAGTTCCGGTTCTTGTGCGCGTTGACAACCAGAGCGCAATCGCACTCGCCAAGAATCCTGAGCATCATGCACGCACCAAGCACATTGAGGTCGCATATCACCTCATCACGCACATGGTGCAAGACGGTGCTATCAAGCTGGAATTTACTCCAACCATCAAGCAGGTCGCTAATTTCTGTACCAAGCCAGTGACCCATGAGGACCAGCAGTTCTGCATGAAGGCATGTGGACTCAGCCCACTCTGACTACTGCAAAGTGGGAGATTGTTGGGAAAGGAGCCATCCGGCTCAGTTTCAGGTCCATAGGAGCAAGTTCCAGGAAACTATTATATTCCTGATCCGATTGTCAATCCAACTTCACTATTGCAAAGATCAGATGGCAAAATGTCTACGTTCGAAGTTTCAGGCCGGATCGGCTAGAAACTTCAGGAATGAGTCCGTTGACAATAGAGATCCAACGGTTGGATTGAGAGATATGAAGTTTTGAAGTTTCTGCGGTCATGGACTGCCGGTGTCTTGGTGACCATGGGCGATGGCTCCATGCCTTATCCTGAGAAAAGAAAAAGGCAAGAGGTCCAGGGTCAAGACCTGATGGGATAAATATCCAAAAAGGTCCTAGATTCTTTGATTGCGTTGTCAGAGTGTACTGACTAGGAAAACGGTACCTCTCGTTACCTTTTAGGTAAGGTGAGATTCTTGTGTGTTAGCCATGGACACATGGCGATTCTCTATGGGATTGTGGGTTATGTGACCACTAGGAGTGTGCCATGAGAGCATTTTCTCGCTCTTTCGGTCGTGTGTGAGTGGTCTGCCTGATTGCTAGGCTGATTTCCTCTCTTGTGTGAGTTTATGGACTCTAGTGTGTGAGCCGTAGCCTCCATGGTTAAGTGGTGTGGCTTGTGAGAGGGCTAAATTGCCCAAGCTCTTTCAAAATCCCCTGTTGATGACCCTGTTTCATGGGTCGATCTGAAATAACTTCAGCTAAATCTTCCAGTGGAGGGCTATGTTTTTCCAAATTCCTAGTCTGCTTGCATCTACAGTCCATTTTCTGTTAGACAGATTTCTGGCAGAAGTAGCAAAACGCAAGGGTAGCGCCGCTACCCAAAGGCAGCGTTGAGCATCGCCAAGGCTCAAAATGGCAGCATCAGGCATTGTGACAACAGCCCAGCATTTGCAGAGGCTGGAGGGACGCGCCAACTTCACGTTTTGGAAGATCCGTACCCGCCTTCTTTTGGAGGAGAGGGGCTTGTGGGAGGTGGTGAGCGGCGACGAGCGGGCTCCGATTCCACGAGTGAAAGGCATCAGCGCAGCACATGTGGTGGCGGGGAAAACGACGCAAAAGGGTGCAGTTGGTGCGGGTTCTATTACAATTATACCCAAGGCGTATGAGGAGTGGTAGAAGAAGGACAGGCAGGCCTACAGGTTGCTTGTCAACACAATCTCCAACCCGCATCTTCATTACGTGAGTAAGAATGCTAATGCAAAGGAACGGTAGGACACGTTGTGCTAGAAGTACAAAGGTAAGGATCCTACATTCCTCACGCTTTTGGAGGAGAAGATGATGGCACTAAAAGTGTAGGGTGGTGAAGGGATCGAGGCGTACCTGGACAGGGCAAAGGAGATGACGAAGTAGCTGAAAGCAGCAGGGAACCCTATGGAAGAGACACGCTTCATCCTCCTCTTATTGAGGGGATTCCCAACCAGCTACGATACAATGCGAGATACATTGGAGTGCCAGTCCATTCTCAACCTTGACTTGATCTGCACACACCTGGTGCACGTGGAATTGCGTCGTAATGCAAGAAAGCGCAATGGCGGCGCTAGCAGTGAAGCAACTTTTGTGGCCACGAGCTCACGCAACCAGTAGCATCAACAACAGTCTGGGCAACAAAGAGGCAAGAAGAAAGGTAAGTACCACTATTGCCACAAAGATGGGCACTACAAGAAAGAGTGCTTCAAGCCCAAGAGGGACCAGAAGGACCAGCAATAGCAGTAGCAAAAGTACCATCTCCAGAACAGCAGCAGCCATAGTCACAAAAGCATCAGCAGCACCAACAGTAGTAGGAGCAGCAGAACCAGGTTGGAGTGCACCATTTTGGCAACATGAACATGGCAAAGGAGGTGCGCAACCGCCTCTTCATGGCGAAGTCTGATATGTCGCAGGTGGACAAGGCACATCTTGCATGGTACAAGGACTCGGGGTGTACCAAGACCCTGACGCATCACAAGGAGTGGTTTACTCAGCTGCTCTCTATTCCCCCCCCGACCGATTGCTTTGGGTGATGATCGGGTGGTATATGCTGAGTGGATTGGGATTGTGGAGATGTGGTTGGAGACCCCGCATGGCATTGAAGTGGGAGTGTTCCATGGCGTGCTGTATGTACCTCATGCTCAATTCAACCTCCTCTCAGTCTCCTCTCTCACCAACACAGGAATACGCTTCGTCTTTGATGGTGGCTTACTCAAAGTTGGAGATGGTGGGTAAGTCACGCACCATTTGCTTTACTAGACGCTACCGCAAGGCGCGCATGCCGATGTGGCCATAGCGCATACGCCAGATCTCACGATCTGTTACCGACACCATTGCTACAAGACTCTGCTCACGTGGGATCTTTGTTCCCATCAGCAAGCGGTACATATAGCCCTCCTTCACCAACCTGGACAACTCCTCTCCAGTTTCCTTGTCCAAGATGTAGCCATTGTCGTCGTCCAAGATGCAAAATCATGTGTTGGTTAGAGAGGAGACTGAGAGGAGGTTGAATGTAGCATGAGGTACATAGAGCACGCCATGGACCACTCCCACTTTAATGCCACGCAGGATCTCCAACCACATCTCCACAATCCTAATCTCCTCAGCATATATCATCCGATCATCACTCAGAGCAATGGGTTGAGGGGGAATGGAGAACAGCTACGTAAACCACTCCTTGTGGTGTGTTAGGCTCTTGGTGCATCCTGAGTCTTTGTACCACGTAATATATGCTTTCTCCATCTACGACATGTCTGACTTTGTCATGAAGAGGCCATGTTCATATCACCAAATTGACACATGCCGGTCTGGTTTTGCTTCTGCTACGGACGCTACTATGGAGACTGCTTCTTTTGCTACTGCTACCACTTCAGCTCCTTTGGTTTCCTCTTCAACTTGAAGCACTCTTTCTTGTAATGTCCCTGTTTCTAGCAGTAGTCGCACTTACCCTTTTTGTTTCCTCTTTGCTGCCAAAACTGTTGTAACTACTACAAGAGAGGAAATCAGCCTAGCAATCAGGCTGACCACTCACACATGACCTAGAGAACAAGAAAGCTCTCTCGTGGCACACTCCTTATGGTCACATAACCCACAATCCCATGGAGAATCGCCATGTGTCCATGGTTAGCATACAAGGATCTCACCTCACAAAGTAAGGAGAGATACCCTTTTCCTACTAGGCTGATTTCCTCTCTTGTGTGAGATTATGAGCTCTAGTGTGTGAGCCTTAGCCTCCATGGCTACATGGTGTGGCTTGTGAGAGGGCTGACTTGCCCAAGCTCTTGCGCTACATGTACTCCATCATTTTGAGTGATTCAATAACCATTATTCAGCACAATGGATGCCCTTTCTGTCCCACATGTTTACAGCTCCAAAGCTCCCTCTCTCCTCCACTTCCAACATTTGGTATCAGATCCTAGTTCTGCCAAATTCAGCCAACACAGGTCGTCACTTTGAGAGTGAGGGGTTAGGCTTGTACCTTGACCACATTTGACAATCAACCATAGGATCCATAAGTTCGTGACACAACCTTTCCAACGAGCCCCTGATCGCAAAAATCCAAAAGTCGGATTGAGAGTTATGGTCAAAGCAAGGTCGGCAAGGGCATCACTCTTCTCTATGAGTAAGACCGCCGCCTTGTGATGACCATAACTCTCTCTTTTCTTTGTCAAATTTTAAAAGTGGTACATGCGCATTGTAGTACTTTTTCTAAGCTTTCCATTGGTGTAAAAGTATTAGCATTCAATTAATTTGTTTGGGAGAAACGCCGTTTACAAGCTGGCTGGTCTGAGTTGGAGTAGGAGCAGAAGTATACCGTGTTTTCAAGAGGGCATATCTTTCGATCTCAACGGTATTAAGCTGAGTTTTCCACTAGTGGGCTCATTTTTTGAAGATTGCCAGTCTGCAGGCATCTACAGTCCATTTTTTGTCAGCCAGATTTCTGGTAAAAGCAGCAACAGAAGCAGGGGTAGCGCCGCCACCCAAGGACAACGTTGAGCATCACTTAGGCTCAAAATGGCAGCAAAAGGCAATGTGAGAGCAGCCTAGCCTTTGGAGAGGCTGGAGGGACGCGCCACCTTAAAGTTTTGGAAGATTCGTACCCCCCTTCTTTTAGAGGAGAGGGGCTTGTGGTTGGTGGTGAGCGGCGACGAGCGTGCTCCGCCTCCACAAGCAAAGGGCATCATCATAGCGCAGGTGGTGGCAAGGAAAATGCCACAGAAAGGTGCAACAGATGCAAGTTCATCTACAACTGCAACAACGATATATGAGGAGTGGAAGAAGAAGGAAAGGCAGGCATACAGGCTGCTTGTCAACACCATCTCCAACCCACATCTTCAGTACGTAAGTGACAAGGCTACTGTAAAAGAGGGGTGGGACGCGTTGTGTAAGAAGTATGAGAGCAAGGATCCTGCATTTCTCATGCCTTTGGAGGAGAACATGGGGAAACAGCATCGCGAGGCGTTCTCTAGAGCAAGGGAGCGCCCAAAAGAGGTGCTGGAGCTGGTCCACACATACTTGTGTGGCCCGATGTAGACCCAGAGCTTTGGAGGCTCTAGGTATTTTCTCACCTTCATCGGTGATTACAGTCGTTACACTGCTGTGTACTTCCTTTCCTCTAAGGACCAGTGCTTTGATAGGTTCAAGGCGTTCAAGGAAATGGTGGAGAACCATCTTGGGAAGAAGATCAAGGCATTGTGCAACGACCATGGCGGAGAGTACCTGAGTAAGGAGTTCCAGGACTACCTCGTAGCACCAGGCATCAAGCAGGCGGACAGCGCCATACTCATCGCAGCAGAACGGCGTAGTAAAACGCGCCAACCACACCATTGTTCAGTCGGTGCGCTCCAGGCTGCACGCGGCTAGGCTCACCTATGACTTCAAGGCCGAAGTAGTGAGCACTGCGGTGTAAATGAAGAACTGTGGTCCAACCAAGGCCCTGGAACAGATGATGCCGTACGAGGCATGGTTCGGCAAGAAGCGGAGCGTGGGTCATCTTCGAACGTTTGGCAGCTTGGCGCACATGCATGTGCCCAAGGATAAGCGGCAGAAATGGGATGCGAAGAGCGTACACATGCTAAGAAATGACGTTGCAAGCAAGGCATATCGTATTTACGAGAGGGATAATGGCCACGTCATCATCCCCAGGGATGTCGTTTTCAACAAAGGTAATGTCATTGGCACCAAGATCATCTGCAAAGAGGTAGCAGAACCAGTAGCTGATGAAGCAATGGGAGCACACATTCTCCCTGACCCCGTCTACCCTCACCCTTCTTCCACTGTGACAATGGGAGAACTACTCTTTTGTGCCATGTCTGATGCAGCAGAGGAAGAAAATGCAGCAAAGGAAGAAAATGCACCACCATCTTTAGGAGCAGTTGTACCTGCAGCACCGCGCGAGTCGCCCGCCAACGTCACGGCACCAGGTCGCAGGTACCCTCTCAGTGTGCATTACAAAACAAGTGAGCGCGCGCATTTCTCGATGCTCCAAAAACCTGACCAGATGAACGTTGCAGTTGCAGCAGATTCTGATGAACCGACGTCGTAAAAAGAGGCCATGGCTGCACGAGATGCAGCAGATTGGGCGCAAGCTGTGTAGTAAGAGATTCAGTCGCAACTCAACAACGGTACGTGGGAGCTGACTGAGCGTCCACCTGGATGCAAGGAAAACAAGTAAAAGTGGGTGTTCAAGAAGAAGAGGGGCGCATCTGGCAACCTGGAAAAGTACAAGGCGAGTCTAGTCGCCAAAGGTTACTCGCAGTAGGAAGGCATCTATAACATGGAAACACTTGCTCTTGTAAAGTTTGCCTCTGTACACACGCTCCTTTCTTATGCAACAGCTAAGGACTTCGAGATTCACCACATGGATATCAAGAAGGCATTCTTGAATAATGATTTGGAGGAGGAAATCTCCATGGAGCAGCCAGAGGGATTTGTCATGGATGGCCAGGAGTCCCTGGTTTGCAAGCTGCAGAAGTTGCTACAAGGCCTCAACCAAGCGTCGCGTGCTTGGAACCAGAAATTGAATGCGGCGTTGCATTGCATGAGGTTTGACCGCAACGAGTGTGACTACAGTATCTATCGCTGGCAACATGGTCATGAGGTGCTCATCATCATCCTCTCTGTGGATGATATGCTCCTCCTTTCCAAAAGCATGTCTGCTCTGCAGGAGTTCAAGGAGGCCAAGCAAGAGCGCTTCTAGATGTCTGATCTCAGGGAGGCATCATACTTCCTCGACATCCAAATCATGTGTGATAAGAAATCACACTCTCTCGCTGTAGAAGAGTCGCTACATCAAGGGTGTCCTGCAGCGGTTTGTCGTGGCAGAGGCTAAACCCATCATCAAGCCACTTGAGTTGCGGCAGTACCTCGTGAGCTTCAATGGAGACATTGACGCAGCTGAGTGACAAAAGTACCAGAGCACCGTTGGCAGTCTCATGTACGTGGTGGTGATAACAAGGCCGGAACTCGCACAGAGTGTGACTGTCGTGAGTCAGCACATGGCGAATCCCGGACCTGAGCACCAGAAGGTAGTGAAGCGGATCTTCCGTTACCTTGCTCGAACAATTAACATCATCATCACCTACAACGGCAACGACTAGAACATCATCAACTTCACAGACGCAAATTGGGCTTCAAACCCTGAGAACGGTGAGTCCATCTCTGGACAAGTGTTCCTCATGAATAGTGGAGCCATCAGTTGGTGCAGCAAGCAGAAGGTGGTCTTGGCCACCTCAAACACGGAAGTTGTGTACGTCTCTCTCAGATTTGGAGCCAAGGAAGCAGTTTGCCTTCAGCGTCTCATGGCCGAGATAAGTGGGAGTACATCAGTTCCAGTTCCTATGCGCATCGACAACCAGAGCGCAATTGCACTCGCCAAGAATCATGAGCACCATGCACGCACCAAGCACATTGACATTGCATATGACTTCATCAGGCACATGGTGCAAGAGGGTGCTATCAAACTGGAGTTTACTCCAACTAGCAAGCAAGTCAATGATTTTTGCACCAAGCCAGTGACTCGTGAGAAGAAGCAGTTCTGCATGAAGGCATGTGGACTCAGCCCACTCTAACTGCGCCAGAGAGGGAGATTGTTGGGAAAGGAGTCATCTGCCTCAGTTTCATGTCCACAGGAGCAAGTTCGAAGTAACAACTAGATGCGTGCTACAAACATCAATCCAACTTTTTCATTGGAAAGATCAGGTCGCAAATTGTCTATGATCCTAGTTTCAGGCCGATCCAACAGTCGGATTGTGAGATATGAATTTTGGAAGTTTCTGGGGCCATCGACTGCCGGTATGTAGGCGACCATGGGCGATGGCTCCATGCCTTAGCCTAAGAATAGAAAAAAGGCAAGAGGTCCAGGATCAAGACGTGACGGGAGAAATATAGAAAAAGGTCCTAGATTTTTGGATGCCGTGTCAGAGTGTGCTGACTAGGAAAAAGGTACCTCACATTACTTTTTAGGTGAGGTGAGATCCTTGTATAATAGCCATGGACACATGGCGATTCTCCATGGGATTGTGGATTATGAGACCACTAAGAGTGTGCCATGAGAGCATTTTCTAGCTCTCTATGTCGTGTGTGAGTAGTCAGCCTGATTGCTAGGCTGATTTCGTCTCTTATGTGAGATTATGGACTCTAGTGTATGATCCTTAGCCTCCATGGCTAAGTGGTGTGGCTTGTGAGAGGGCTGACTTGCTTGGGCTCTATCTCTATATGTACTCCAGCATTTTGAGTCATTCAATAACCATTCTTCAGCACAAGTGCTTTGTTGGCTCAAAACTGAGAGAGACTTACTCAGTTGCTGTGCTTGAGGTGGCCACAACCACCTACCCCTTGCTAGACCAGCTGATTGCCCCGCCATTCATGAGGAATACATGTCCACAGATGGACTTGCGGCCCTCAGGGTTTGAAGCCCAATCTGCGTCTGTGCAGCCGATGATGCTGTTGTCGTTGATGTTGTAGGTGATGCCGATGTTGATGGTTCCTGCATGGTAGCGGAAGATCTGCTTCACTGCCTTCTGGTGCTTAGGTTCGGGATTAGCCATGTGACGGCTCACAACGCTCACAGCCTATGCAAGATCCAGCCTGGTTGCCACCATCAGGTACATGAGACTGCCGACGGCGCTCTGGTTCTTCTGCTGCTCGGGTGCATCTGCTTCTCCACTCAAACTCACGAGGTACTGCCGCGTCTCAAGCAGCGTGCCGATGGGTTTTACCTCTGCCATGCCGATTTGCTACAAAACATCATTGATGTAGCAGGTCTGCTGAAGTGAGAGAGACAGAGTGATTTGCGGTCGGGTGTGATCTAGATACAGAGGAAGTATGATGCCTCCCCGAGATCAGACATCTCGAAGCGCTCCCGGATGGCCTCCTTGAACTCCTGTAGTGCAGACATCATGTTGGACAGGAGGAGCATGCCATCCACATAGACAACGATCATGAGGATCTCATGCCCATGCTGCCAGGGATAGATATTGTACTCACATTCGCTGCGCTCAAATCCCATGCACTGCAGCGCCGCATCCAATTTCTGGTTCTAAGCATGCGACGCTTGCTTGAGGCCGTATAGTGACTTCTGCAGCTTGCAAACCAGGTGCTCCTTGCCATCCATGATAAATCCCTCCGGCTGCTCCATGTAGATTTCCTCCTCCAAGTCAGCATTCAAGAATGTCGTCTTGATATCCATGTGGTGAATCTTGAAATCCTCAGCTGCTGCATAAGAAAGGAGCGTGTACACAAAGACAAACTTTGCAACAGGAGGAAAGGTTTTCGTATAGTTGATTCCTTCCTGCTATGAGTAGCCCTTGGCGACTAGCCCCGCCTTGTTCTTTTTGAGGTTGCCATCTGCTCCCCGTTTCTGCTTGAGAACCCACTTGCACTTGATCACCTTGCGTCGAGGTGGACGCTCAGTCAGCTCCCACGTGCCGTTGTCCATCTACGACGGTTTTGCTTGCTGCACGGCTTGCACCCAATTTGGTACATCTAGTACAGCCATGGCCTCCTTGTATGACGATGGTTTATCTGAATCTGTTGCAAATGCAACGTTCATTTGTTGTGGTTTTTGTAGCATTTAGAAATGGCCGCGCTCACCAGGCTTGTAGCGCACCCTAAGAGGGTACCTGCGACCTGGTGCTGGACCGTTAGCGGGCGGTTGGCGCGGTACTGCTGGCACAACTACTGCTGCTCTCGGTGCTGCATCTCCCTCCTCTGCTTCTACTGATGAGGTTGGTCTATCTGCTGCATCTGACATGAAAGAGTAGGGTGATTCTTCCACTGTCATAGTAGAAGAAGGATCAGGAGAGACTGGATCAGGAAGGATATCAGCTCCCACTATCTCGTTAGTAGTTGATTCTGCTGCCTCTTTGTAGATGATGTTGGTGCTGATGACATTGCTCTTGTTGAAGATGACATCAATCGAGATGATGACGTGGCTTGTATCCCTCTCGTAGAGGCGATAGGCATTGCTTGCCACGTCAAAGGCGATCATCAACATCTATGCGCTCTTCGCATCTGACTTTTGCCGCTTCTGCTTCGACACGTGCATGTGTGCCAAGCCACCACACGCGCAAAGATGAACCACGCTTGGCTTCTTGCCGAACCACGCCTCGTACGGTGTCATCTCCTCCAGCGCCTTAGTTGGATAGTGGTTCTTGATGTACACCGCAGTGCTCACTGCTTCGGTCCAAAAGTCGTATGTGAACCGAGCCACGTGCAGCATGGAGCGTGCCAACTCAATGATGGTGTAGTTGGCGCATTCTGCTAGACTGTTATGCTGCGGTGACTATGGCGCAGAATGCTGTGCCTTGATGCCAGCTGCTGCGACGCAGTCGTGGAACTCCTTGCTCAAGTACTCGCAACGCGGTCGCTACGTAGCGCCTTGAATTTCTTGCCAGTCTGTCTCTTCACCATTCCCTTGAACTACTTGAACCTGTCAAAGCACTGGTCCTTGGAAGCAACGAAGTACACAGCAGTGTAACGGCTGAAATCATCAATGAAGGTGAGAAAATACGTAGAGCCTCCAAAGCTTTGGGTGTGCATTGGGCCACAGAAGTCCGTGTCGACCAGCTCGAGCACCTCTTTGGCGCATTTTCCTGCTTCTGAGAACTCCTCGCGATGTTGCTTCCCTTCCAAACATCTGATGTACAACTGCTGCTCAAAGTTATAGATGGTGGGCAGGTCAAACACCATCTGCTTTGTTTGAAGCTGTTGCAAGGCCTACATGCCGATGTGGCTGTAGTGAGCATGCCAGATTCTGCCATCTGTAGCCTATACCACCGTTGCAAGTTTCTGCTCACGCAGGATCTTGGTCGGCTCCAACAGGCGGTACATGTCGCCCTTCTTTACCGACCTGGCCAACTCCTCTCCCGTTTCCTTATCGAGGATGTAGCCATAGTCATCGTCAAAGATAACATGCAGTCCTGTGTTGGTAAGGAAGGAGACGAAGAGGATGTTGAACGCAGCATCAGGTACATACAGCACGCCGAGGAACACTCCCACTTCAATACCACGTGGGGTTTCCATCCACATCTCCACAATCCCAATCTCCTCAGCATACACCACCAGATCATCACCCAAAGCAATAGCTCGAGGGGGGATGGAAAGCAGCTGCGTGAACCACTCCTTGTGGCATGTCAGGCTCGTGGTACACCCTGAGTCCTTCTACCACGCCAGATACGCCTTCTCCTTCTGTGACATGTCAGACTTTGCCAAGAGGCGGTCGCACACCTCCTTGGCCACGTTCATGTTGCCAAAATGGCGCACGCCAGTTTGATTCTGCTGCTGGTGCTGTTGTTGTTGCTCACGCTGTTGTGACTACTACTGCTGCTGTTGTGGAGATTGTTGCTTTTGCTTCTGCTATTTCTCCTTCAGGTCCGTCTTGAAATTGAAGCACTCTTTTTTGTAGTGCCCTTCTTTTTGGAAATAGTAGCACTTGCCTTTTTTCTTGCCTCTTTGTTGCCCAGACTGCTGCTACTACTCGTTGCGTGAGCCCATGGCCATGAAAGCTGCTTCACTATTGCTGCCGCCATTGCGCTTTGATGTATTATGACGTAGTTCTACCTGCACCTGGTACATGCAAATGAAGTCCAGGTTGAGAGTCGGCTGGCACTCCAACGTCTCTCGCACCATGTCATAGCCCGTTGGGAGTCCCCTCAGCAAGAGGAGGATGAAGTGTGCGTCTTCTACAGGGTTGCCGGCCGCTTTCAGCTGCTTTGCCAGCTCCTTTGCACTATCCAAGTACGTCTCCATCCCTTCGCCACCCTACATTTTCAATGTTATCATCTTTTCCTCCAAAAGCATGAGGAATGCAGGTTCCTTGCTCTCATACTTCTTGCACAACGTGTCCCACCCCTCTTTTGTAGTAGACTTGTCATTCACGTACTAAAGATGCGGGTTGGAGATGGTCCTGACAAGCAACCTGTAGACCTGCCTATCCTTCTTCTTCCTCTCCTCATCTGTTGCTATTGCATTTGTAGATGAACTTGCATCTACTGCACCTTTTTATGGCGTCTTCCGTGCCACCGCCTCCACTACCATGATGCCTTTTGCCTGTGGAGGCGGACCGCGCTCGTCCCCGCTCACCACCTCCCACAAGCCCCTCTCCTCCAAAAGGAGGCGGGTACGGATCTTCCAAAACGTGAAGTTGGCGCATCCTTCCAGCCTCTCCAAGGGTTGGGCTGCTGTTACCATGCCTGTTGCTGCCATTTTGAGCTTTGGTGATTCTCAACGCTGGCCTTAAGTGATGGTGCTACCCCTGCTTCTACTGTTGCTTTTGCCAGAAATACGTTTGACAGAAAAATGGACAGTAGAGGCCAGCACACTAGGAATTCGGAAAACCTGAGCCCACCACAGGAATATTCAGCTCAAAACCTTTCAGATTGATCCATGAAACAGGGTCATCAACCAGGGATTTTCAGAAATATGCCATTTTGAAAACAAGGTATGCTACTACTCCTACTCAAGCTCACACCTGCCAGCTTGATAACAAATTTTCTCCCAAACGTACGAATGGAATGCAAATAGTTTTGCACTAATGGAAAGCTTCGGAAAAATAAGTCAATTCACATGTGCTCCTTTTTCATTTTGACAAAGAAACGAGAGTGATGGTCATCACAAGGCGACAGTCTTTCTGAGAGAGAAAAGTATAGCCCTGTCCGACCTCGTTTTCTGCATAACTCTGAATGCGAGTTTTACATCTTTGCGATCTTAGGTTTGTTAGAAAGCTTGTCTTGCGAGCTTGAAGATTTGGTGGTCGATCGCTAAATTTGGATGAGGTTTCACCCTCACCCGTTTTTCTCAAAGTGACGGCATGTGTTGGCTGAAAGTGGCATAACTTAGCTCTGATACCAAGTGTTGGAACTAAAGGAGAGAGGGAGCCTTGGAGCAGCAAACATGTGGGAGTGGAAGGGCATCACTTGTGCTGAAGAATGGTTCTTGAATCACTCAAAATGATGGAGTACATATAGAGCTAGAGCTTGGGCAAGTCAGCCCTCTCACAAGCCACACCACTTAGCCATGGAGGCTAAGGCTCACACACTAGAGACCATAATCTCACAGAAGAGAGGAAATCAGCCTAGCAATCAGGCTGACCACTCACACACGACTTACAAAGCCAGAGAATTATCTACAAGCACACTCCTAGTGGTCACATAACCCACAATCCCATGGAGAATGGCCATGTGTTTATGGCTAGCAGAGAAGGATCTCACCTCACCTAAAATGTAAGGTGAGGTACCTTTTTCTTGTCAGCACACTCTGATAAGGTAACCCAAGAATCTAGGACCTTTTGTACATTTCTCCCATCAGGTCTTGACCATGGACCTCTTGCCTTTTTTCTTTTCTTAGGCTAAGGCATGGAGCCATCGCCCATGGTCGCCTAGATACTGGCGGTCGATGACCCCGGAAACTTCAAAAATTCATATCTCACAATCCGATCGTTCGATCGGCCTGAAACTTGGACCGTACACATTTTGCCACCTAATCTTTCTAATGATGAACTTGGATTGATGATTGAAGCAAGCATCTGGTAGTTTCCTGGAAATTGCTCCTATGGACCTGAAACTGAGCCAAATGGCTTCTTTCCCAACACTTTCAGCCCCACATGCTCGCTGCTCCAAGGCTCCCTCTCTCCTCCAGTTCCAATATCTGCGGCCTCATCCTCGCTACCACCTCTGCTGCGGAGATGCCTGTTGCTTGCGGATCTGTAGCTGACTTGTCACTGCTTACCACCTCTCACAAGCCCCTCTCCTCCAAACAAAGGCAGGTATGGATCTTCCAAAAGATGAAATTGATGTGTTTCTCCAGTCTCTCCAAAGGTTCAGCTGCTATCACAATGCTTGTTGTTACTATTTTGAGCCTTGGTGATGCTCAGCACTATCTTTGGGTGGTGGCGCTACCCCTACTTCTGATGATGCTTCTGCCACAAATCCGTCTGAAAGAAAATGCATTATAGAAGTGAGTAGACTGGTAATTTGCAAAACCTGAGCCCACCAATAGAGAAAGCAGCTCAACAACTTTTGGATTGACCCATAGAACAAGCTTATGTACACGGGATTTTGAAATATATGCCCTCTTGAAATCAAGGTATGTTGTTGCTCCTACTCCAACTCAGATCAGCCAGCTTGTAAATAGCGTTTCCCGATAACACATCAATGGAATGTAAATTTTCTTCCACCAATGGAAAGCTTAGGAAAAATACTACAATTCGCATATGCCACTTTTGAAATTTGACGTAGAAATAAAAGAATTATGGTCATGACAAGGCTAGAATCCTACTCATAGAGAAGAGTGTAGCCCACGCCGACCTTGTTTTGAGCATAACTCTCAATCCGACCGTTGGATCTTCGCAATTTTATACTCATTAGAAAGCTTGTCTTGCCAACTTGAAGATCGAGTGAAATTTAGTCACCGTTTGACCCTAACTCGTCATTCTCAAAGTGATGGCTCGTACTGGTTGAAACTGGCAGAACTCGGCTCTGATACTACATATAGGAGCTGGAGGAGAGAGGGAGCCTTGGAGCAGTGAGTATGAGGGACTGAAAGGACATCCGTTGTGTTGAACAATGGTTATTGAACCACTAAAAATGATAGAGTATATATAGAGCTAGAGCTTGGACAAGTGAGCCCTTTGACAAGCCACATCACATAGCCATGGAGGCTAAGGCTCATACAGTACAGTCTACAATATCTTACAAGAGAGGAAATCAACCTAGGAATCAGGCTGACCAGTGACACACGACCTAGAGAGCTAGAGAATGCTCTCATGGCTCACTCCTAGTGCTCACATAGCCCACAATCACATCGAGAATCGCTATGTGTCCATGGGCAGCACACAAGAATCTCAACAAACCTAAGAAGCAAGGAGATGTACTTTTATTCTTGTCAGCATACTCTGACAAGGCAATCCTAAGACCAAGGACCTTTCTGGATGTTTCTCCCATCAGGTCTTGTGCCTAGACCTCTTGTCTTTTTCTTTTTCTCAAGCTAAGGCATGTAGCCGTCATCCATGGTCACGCAGACATCGGTGATCCATGACCACGGAAACTTTGAGAATTCATATCTCCCAATGAGACCGTTGGATTGGCATGAAACTTGGACCATAGACTACTTTCCACTAGATGTTTCCAATGGTAAACTCCAATGGACAAATGGCACAAGCATCTTATTGTTCCTTGGTACTTGCTCCTGTGGGTGTGAAACTTAGCTAGATGGCCCCTTTCCCAAGAATGTTCACACGTTTGGTAGCTTGGCACACATGCAAGTGATGAAGGAGAAGCGGCAAAAGTTGGACACAAAGTGCGCGCAGATGCTGATGATCAGGTATGACATGGCAAGGAAGACTTATCGCCTCTACGAGAGGGATACAGGCCATGTCATCATCTCTAGGGATGTCACCTTCAATGAAAGTAACTTTATTGGCATGAACATCATCTGCGAAGAGGCAGTAGAACCAGCAGCTAACGAAGCAATTGGAGCAGACATTCTTCCAAACCCCATATCTCTGTATCCTTCCTCTATTGTGACAGTGGGAGAATCACTTTACTCTTCCATTTCTGATGCTACAGATACAGCGGCCTCATGGGCATAAGCAGAGGAAGGAGATACAACACCACGAGCAACAGCACTTGTGCCAGCAACACTACGCAAGCCGCCCGCTAAAGCTGTAGCACCAGGTCAAAGGTATCCTCCCAGGATACGCTATAAGCCTGGTGAGCACGGCCATTTCTAGATGCTTCAGAAACCAGAACAAATGAACGTCTGAATTGCAATAGACTTAGATGAGTCGACGTCATGCAAGGAGGCCATGGCTGCATCTGATGCAACAGATTGGGCCCAAGCTGTACACTAGGAGAGACAGTTACAATTAGACAACGGCACGTGGGAGGTGACTCAGTGTCCACCTGGAGAGAAGGTGGTAAAGTACAAGTGGGTATTCAAGAAGAAGCGGGAAGTAGATGGTAACCTAGAAAAGTACAAGGCAAGTCTAGTTACCAAGGGCTACTCATAGCAGAAGAACACCATCTACATAGAAACCTTTGTCCCTGTTACAAAGTTTGCCTCTATGCACACGCTCCTCTCTTGTGCAGAAGCCAAGGACTTCAAGGTTCACCACATGGATGTCAAGATGACTCTCTTGAATGGAAACGTAGAGGAGGAAATCTTCATGGAGCCGTCAGAGGGGTTCGTCATGGATGGCCAGGAGCACCTAGTTTGTAAGCTGCAGAAGTCGCTCTATGGCCTCAAGCAAACATTTCTTGCTTGGAACCAGAAGTTAAATGCATCACTCCAATACACGGGGTTCGAGCGCAACAAATGTGACTACGGCGTCTATCGGTGGCAGTATGGACATAAGATCCTCATGATCATTGTTCATGTAGATGACATGCTCCTCCTTTCTAACAGTTTGTCTAAACTACAGGAGTTCAAGGAGGCCATGCAGGAGTACTTCCAGATGTCTGATCTCGGGGAGGTGTCATACTGTTGGTATCCACATCACGCACAGAGTTGCTATGTTAAGGAGATATTACACCGGTTTGGCATGGCAGAAGCCAAAGCCATTGGCATGTTGTTGGAGACGCCGTAGTACCTCATACGTTTCAATGGAGAAGTGGATGTAGCTCAGCAGCAGAAGTACCACAGCACTGTTGGAAGTCTCATGTACCTAATGGTAGCAACTTAGGTCAGACCTTGTATAGGCAGTGAGTGCAGTAAGCGAGCACATGGCTAGTCCTAGACCTGTGTTCAACAAGGCAATAAAACGGATCTTCTGCTATCTTGCTGAAACCATCAACATCGGCATCTCCTATAGAGGTAGCGAGAACAACATCATTGGATACACAGACGCAAATTAGGCTTCAAATCCTGAGGATCATAAATCCATCTCAAGACACGTATTCCTCATGAATGGCGGGGCCATCAGCAAGTCAAGCAAGCGGCAGGTGGTCCTAGCCACCTCAACTACAGCAGCTAAGCATTTTTCTCTCATCTTTGGAGCCAAGAAAGCGGTTTGGCTTAAGCGTCTCATTGCGGAGATGAGTGGGAGTGCAGTAGTTCCACTTCCAATACCTGTTAACAACCAGAGCACAATTGCACTCGCCAAGAACCACGAGCACCATGTGTTGGAAAATGAGGCATACAGCTCAGTTTTAGTTCCACAGGAGCAAGTTCCACGAAACTACCAGATGCCTACTCCGATCGTCTGACTTCATCACCGAAAAGATTAGGTGGCAAAATGTCTACGGTCCAAGTTTCGGGCCGATCCAAAGGTCGGATTAGGAGATATGAATTTTCAAAATTTCCGAGATCATCAATCGCCGATATCTGGGTGACCATGGGCAATGGTTCCATGCCCTAGCCTGAGAAAAGAAAAAGGCAAGAGGTCTAGGGTCAAGACCTGATGGAAGAAATATCCAAAAAGGTCATAGATTCTTGGATTGCCCTTATCAGAGTGTGCTGACTACGAAAAAGGTACCTCTCCTTACTTTTTAGGTGAGGTGAGATCCTTATGTGCAAGCCATGGATACATGGCGATTCTCTATGGGATTGTGGGTTATGTGACCACTAGGAGTGTGTCACGAGAGCATTTTCTAGCTTTCTAGGTCCGGTGTGAGTAGTTAGCCTGATTGCTAGGCTGATTTCCTCTTGTATGAGATTATGGACTCTAGTGTGTGAGCCCTAGCCTCCATGGCTAAGTGGTGAGGCTTGTGAGAGGGCTGACTTGCCCAAGCTCTAGCTCTATATGTACTCAATTACTTTGAGTGATTTAACAACCATTTTTGAGTAGAAGTGATGCCCTTTCAGTCCTACATGTTTGCTGCCCCAAGGCTCTCTCTCACCCCCAGTTCGAACACTTAGTATCATAGCCAAGTTTGGCCAATTTCAGCCAGCACATGCCCTCACTTTGAGAGTGACAGTTGAGGATGGAACCTTCACCAAATTTGACGATCGACGACTGGAGCTTTCCAACGAGCCCAACATCGCAAAGATCCAACGGTCGGATTGAGAGTTATGCTCAAAACAAGGTCGGCCAGGGCTACACTCTTCTCTTTGCGTAAGACTGTCGCCTTGTGATGACCATAACTCTCTAATTTCTTTGTCAAATTGAAAAAGTAGCACATGCAAATTGAAGCTTTCCATTGGTGCAAAACAATTTGCATTCCATTGGTATGTTTGGGAGAAACGTCGTTTACAAGCTCGCATACCCTGTTTTCAAAAGGGCATATCTGTGAAAATCCCCTGTTGATGACCCTGTTTTATGGGTCAATCTGAAAGGTTTTGAGCTGAAATTTTGAGTGGAGGGCTATATTTTCCAAATTCCCAATATGCTGGCCTGTACAGTCAATTTTCTGTCCTGCATGGCAGAAACGACAGCAGAAGCAGGGGTAACACGCCACTCAAGGGCAGCGCTGGGCATCACCAAAGCTCAAAATGGAAGCAGCTGGCGTGGTAACAACAGCTTAGCCCTTGGAGAGGCTGGAAGAACATGCCAACTTCACGTTTTGGAAGATCCGTACCTGCTTCCTTTTGGAGGAGAGGGGCTTGTGGGAGGTGGTGAGCGACGAGGAGCGTGCTCCCCCTCCACTGGCAAAAGGTATAAACGCAGCGGAGGTGGTGGCGTGAAAGATGCCGCAGAAAGGTGTAGCAGATGCAAGTTCATCTACAACTGCAGCGGCGGCATATGAGGAGAGGAAGAAGAAGGATAGGCAGGCAAACAGGCTGCTTGTCAACACTATCTCCAACCCGCATCTTCAGTACGTGAGTGACAAGGCTACTACAAAAGAGGGGTGGGACACGTTGTGCAAGAACTATGAGGGTAAGGATCCTGCATTCCTCATGCATTTCGAGGAGAAGATGATGGCGTTGAAAATACAGGGTGGCGAAGGGATGGAGGCGTACTTGGACAGGGCAAAGTAGCTGGCAAAGCAGCTGAAAGCGGCCGAAAACCATGTGCTCAAGACATGCGCTTCGTCCTCTCTTTGCTCAGGGGACTCCCAACAAGCCATGACATGGTACTAGATACGTTGGAGTGCCAGCCCACTCTCAACCTGGACTTCATCTGCACGCACATGGTGCAGGTAGAACTACGTAGCAATGCAGCAAAACGCAATGGCGGTAGCAGCAATAGTGAAGCAGCTTTCATGGCCATAGGCTCACGCAACCAGCAGCAGCAGCAGTCTGGGCAGCAGCGAAGCAAGAAGAAAGCCTCCTTGGCCACGTTCATTCCCCCCCGACCGATTGCTGCTGCTGCCCATTGGGGGGGAATGGGCAGCAGCAGTAGCAGTCTGGGCAGCAGCAGTCGTGACAGCCTCTTCGTGGCAAAGTCTGACATGTCGTAGAAGGAGAAGGCAGATCTGGCATGGTACAAAGACTTAGAGGATACCAAGAGTCTGACACACCACAAGAAGTGGTTTACGCAACTGCTCTCCATTCCCCCCCGACCGATTGCTTTGGGTGATGATTGGGTGGTGTATGCTGAGGGGATTGGGATTGTGGAGATGTGGTTGGAGACCCTGCGTGGCATTGAAGTGGGAGTGTTCCATGGCGTGCTGTACGTACCTAATGCTAAGTTCAATCTTCTCCTAGTGTCCACTCTCACCAACACAGGACTGCGAGTCATCATTGACGACGACTATGGCTAGATCCTCGATGAGGAAATAGGAGTGGAGTTGGCTAAGTCGGTGAAGGAAGGCGACATGTACCGCCTGTTTGGAGCGACCAAGATCCCGCGCAACAGAGTCGTGCAACAGTGGTGCAGGCCACAGATGGCAAAATCTGGCATGCGCGCTACGGCCACATCGGCATGCGCGTCTTGTAGCAACATCAAACAAAGCACATAGTGCGTGACTTGCTCACCATTTCCAACTCTAAGCAGCAGTTGTGCATCGGCTCTTTGTGTTGTGAAAGGAGCCATCTGGCTCACTTTCAAGTCCACAAGAGAAAGTTCCAAGAAACTACTATATGCCTACTCCAATCGTCAATCCGACGTCATCATCGGAAAAATCAGGTGGCAACATGTCTACGGTCCAAGTTTCAGGCCGATCCAACAGTCCGATTGGGAGATATGAATTTTCGAAGTTTCCGGGGTCATCAACCAAGGGTACTTGGGTGACCATGTATGATGGCTCCATGCCTAAGCCTGAGAGAAGAAAAAGGCAAGAGGTCCAGGGTCAAGACCTGATGGGAGAAATATCCAAAAATATCCTAGATTCTTGGGTTGCCTTGTCAGAGTGTGCTGACTAGGAAAAAGGTATCTCTCCTTATGTTTTAGGTGACGTGAGATCCTTGGGTGCTAGCCATGGACACATGGCGATTCTCCATGGGATTGTGGGTTATGTGACCACAAGGAGAGTGCCATGAGGGAATTTTCTAGCTCTCTAGGTGATGTGGGAGAAGTCAGCCTGATTACTAGGCTGATTTCCTCTCTTGTGTGAGATTATGGATCTTAGTGTGTGAGTCTTAGCCTCCATGACTAAGTGGTGTGGCTTGTGAGAGGGCTGACTTGCCCAAGCTCTAGCACTATATGTACTCCATTATTTTGAGTGATTCAACAACCATTCTTTAGCATAAGTGATGCCCTTTCACTCCCACATGCTTGCTGCTACAAGGCTCTTCCTCTCCTCTAGTTTCAACACTTGGTATCAGAACCAGTTGTGCCACTTTCAGCCAGCACAGGCCGTCACTTTGAGAGTGATGGGTTAGGGTTAAATCTTCGTGCAATGTGACTATCGACCACTTGATTTTCAAGTTTGAGAGACAAGCGTTCCAATGAGCTCAAGATCACGAAGATCCAATAGTCGGATTGAGAGTTATGTTCAAATCGTGGTCGGCCAGGACTACACCCTTCTCTCTGAGTAAGACTGTCGCCTTGTGATGGCCATAACTCTCTCATTTCTTTTTGAAATTAAAAAATTAGCACATGCAAATTGAATCATTTTTCCGAAGCTTTCCATTGATGCAAAAATATTTACATTCCATTGGTACGTTTGGGAGAAACGCTGTCTACAAGCTGGCTGGTCTGAGTTGGAGTAGGAGTAGAAGCATATCATGGTTTCAAAAGGTGTTTCCAAATTCATAGTCTGGTGGCCTTTATAGTCCACTTTCCATCAGACAGGTTTCTGGCAGAAGTAGTAGGAGAAGCAGGGGTAGCGCCCCCACTCAAGGGCAGGGCTGAGCAACACCAAAGCTCAAAATGGTAGCAGCAGGCGTGGTAACAGTAGGCCAGTCCTTGGAGAGGCTGGAAGGATGCGCCAACTTCACGTTTTGGAAGATCCGTACCCGCCTCCTTTTGGAGGAGAGGGGCTTGTGAGAGGTGGTGAGCGGGGATGAGTGCGCTCCGCCTCCACAGGCAAAAGGCATCACCATAGCGGAGGTGGTGGCGAGGAAGATGCTACACAAAGGAACAACAAATGAAAGTTCATCTACAACTACAACTGCGGCATATGAGGAGTGGAAGAAGAAGGACAGGCAGGCCTACAGGCTGCTTGTCAACACCATCTTCAACCAGCATCTTCAATACGTGAGTGACAAGTCTACTGCAAAAGAGGGGTGGGACATGTTGTGTAAGAAATATGAGAGCAAGATTCCTGCATTCCTCATAATTTTGGAGGAGAAGATGATGGCGTTGAAAATGCAGGCTGGCGAAGGGATGGAGGCGTACTTGGACGTGGCAAAGGAGTTGGCAAAACAGCACAAAGCGGCCGGCAACCCTGTGGAAGAAACATTCTTCATCATCCTCTTGCTGAGGGGATTCCGAACGAGCTACGACATGGTGCAAGAGACGTTGGAGTGACATGACTCTTGACCTTGACTTCATCTGCACGCACCAGGTGTAGGTGGAACTGCGTCGCAATACAGCAAAGCGCAATGGCGGAAGCAACAGTGAAGCAGCTTTCATGCAACCAGCAGCAGCAGTAGTCTCGACAAGAGAGAAGCATGAAGAAAGGCAAGTGCCACTCTTGCCAGAAAGAGGAGTACTAAAAAGAAAGAGTGCTTCAAGTTTAAGAGGACCAGAAGGAGCAGTAAGAGCAGCAGCAAAAACAACAATCTCAACAACAACAGCAGCAGCAGTCTGTCTACCTACCAGTGCGGTAATCTATACAATAGGTTCCGACACAGTGGTTCTCACCAACCGCTCTTGGTATTGGCACCAAGAGATGATATCACCCTCAGAACCAAGGTTCCACAATGAGCAGCTCATAGGAATCACTTCCTTGCACTGTGTCCTTAGCACCTGGTCACTTTCGCGCGAGGAGCAAACTCCTGGGGCTTAGACCAACCAATGCTTCTTAAGTGTCTGCCTCTCATGGACAACTCTGTTAGGAGTCTCAAAGGTAAGAACTGTACTCAATGACAGGCAACTGACACGTTCTTATAGTCCTAGAGCCAGCCTCTAGCCTCGGCGGGCAGTGGCTCCTTGGATGAGCGACTTTGGGGGCAATCTAGATTGCGTCATCCCCCTTGCCTACATAGCGCTCCCTGTGACCGCCAAGTGGCGCCATCCACCAGAAAAGACCTTGGAATATTCTATGTTGTCTCTTAGAACCTTCTTGTCCCCCTTTTGGTCAGAAAGAAAATAAGTCACCGGGCTGGGATTTGACCGAATGACCTCTCGCTCCAGAGACTAACTTTGGAACGTCTGAGCCAAGTTTGCTAGCTAAACTTTCCAGATTAGACCGAGGGGACTTGTGTTGAAATAGTATGCACCTTGTCCACTGCCTAGCTGGCTAGCTACACATATAGACAAGGCATGCACTCCTCTATGGAGTATGTCCCCTTGGTCTGTTCCGAGATGGGCCAGGAATGCATTGCTTATAATGGGTATGTCCCCTGTGGCTCATCATAGGAACCATACCTTTTTGGCTTGGTTGAATAGGCGCCGGAGCCTCAAACAAGAGATCGCGGGCTCAAATCCCGCGACAGCCGCAATTTTCTTTGTGGCCAAAACTGGGACATGAAGCTTCTAGGAAGTTTAGTAGAGCCTGCCTTGAGGATGACACTTGGCGGTCTAAGGACGTGCCAAGTAGGACTGTAGGTTGAGGTTGGCTCCAATGGAGCCACTATAAGCAGAAGCTTTAGCAAAGCTCTACAAGTATAAAAGCCTATACCTTGCATACATCCATTTATAGTTCTTGCCTTTGAGACTCCTCACAGAGTATCGAACCAAAGGTAGACACTAAAGACGAACATGCGGACTTTGTGAGGTTGCAAACCAAAAGAACCTCAAGTGTGGATCCCTCGTTCGAGGGTGATATGTTATCTTGGTTGTAATACGAAGAGCGGTTGGCGGCCTCCCATGTCGGGACCCGTTTTCTAGACCGTTGCTATGCGGCTCATTGATAAAGGGTTATGGGCCCACAGTTCTGGTTCTAATGCACGCTTCCAAGACCTACTAGCGCGTGGTCTTGCAGGGCGTATAGGTACAATAGGGACACGACCATCGGACGGCTCCATCTGCTCCATCGGATCCATCGGCTTCTTCAGGTAGGATGCGCGCACGTGGCGGACGAGGGGACGAGGAACAGCTCTTTCCATGTTGAACAAGACCCTCCAGCCCAAACGGGATTAAGCTCTACCCCATTTTAGAAGGTGGTACGACCCCAAGTCCGTTCTCTCACGACAACACTATTGCCTTAGGCGATCATTCGCGGGAGGTGTATGCAACGGAACCAACTGCACATTTGACAACGGTCGCAGTCAGTAGCCTCATCAGCCTCATCGGCCTCAAGGAAGCAGAGTAGCAGCCAAGTAGAGAAGACGAACAACCGCAGGAAATGGCGGATCCGACTCAAGCCCGCCTTGAGGCGAGTATGTCCAAGTTCACGGGGACAGGGTTTCCCTTGTGGAAATGGTAGTTTGATATCATCATGAATGTGCGTTGCTACCTCGACATCCTGAAGGAGATCGAGACAGTACTCGCCGATGCAACCGTGACGACGCATGCGGCTGACCTTGTTGCATGGACGATGAAGAACAACATGGTTCTTGCCATTCTTGTGACGTCTATCAACAAGACTCAACACTCCCACATCACAGGATGCAGGTTGGCTGCCGAGGCCTACGCAAAACTCGCACGCGTGCATCAATCGAACGCCCTAGCAAACCGACTCTTTATCTTCCAAAGGTAGATGTCGATGAGGATGAGCGAAGGAGAATCGATACCCGCATTTTTGCAGCCATTCGACAATGTACTATAAGAGGTCCAGCAAATGGAATGGAATCTCGACTCCAACATGCATGCCATGATCCTTCTTATGGCACTGCCGAAAGGTTGGGGGTCCTTGATCACCGTATTTGGCCATTGGAAGGAGGCAGATCTGACATATGAGGCTGTCGCCGAACACGTCCGCAACGAGTCCATGCAACGTAGTGGTAGTGAGGCAAACATTTCAGCCTATGCCTCTCGCTTCGGTGGACAAGGTACAAGCTCTCGCTCCAGTCAAGGCAACAACGGAAGCAGTGGCGGTGGAAGGAAAGACAATGGTGGCGGGAAGAGTTCCAAGAAGCCCGGAAACTGTCACAACTGTGATAAGGCTGGGTACTGGGCTAGGGACTGCCGTAGTCACAAGAGAGAAGGCGGGAACAAAGGTGGAAAGGAGAAGAAGGAGCTCACAAACATGATGGCCAGGGGGCTGCCCATGAAGGGAGCAGCGATCCTTAGGCCCCGAAAATTCGTCCTTGACTCGGGCACCAACGACCACTCATCAAAAGAGAAGGGTGGATTTGTCTTCATGGCCGAAACTGTCATGCGCATCAAGTGTGCAAACGATAGCATCGTCCAAGCCATGGGCGAAGGGGACAAGGTGATCACGTTCAATGTAAACAGTGCAGAGAAGGCTGTCAACCTTCAAAAGGTGGTGTATATGCCGTCCTTCGCAGCCAACTTGCTGTCTGTGTCACAAATCACTGACAACAACATGACAGTGGTGTTCACCAACAAGGAAGCGGTGGCCCAAAAACACGAGGTCATCCAGATTTTGTACACCAAAGACGATCTCATGCTTCAAGTTCCAAGAGTCGACGGCCTCTATGTGCTTCAAACCAAAGTCACCAAGGCGTCGGATGAGGGACTTGCATATGCCACCAAGACAGTGGCACCGGAGCCAAAGGATGCACCAACAGCGACCGCTCCGGCCGCCACATCAACCAAGGACACTGATGCTGAGCTGTGGCAACGGCGATTTGGCCACGTGGCCAACAGCACGCTGCAAGAGATGCAAGAGCAAGAGGTAGTCCGCAAAATGGAAGGGTATACCATGAAGCATGGCAAATGGTGTACATTGTGTGAACCATGCCTCCAAGCAAAGGCAAAGAAGAAGCCGTTTGGGAGAGGAGGTCAACGAGCAAAGCATGTCTTGGAGCTCATATACCGTGACGTGTGTGGACCCTTCTGCATACCGTCTAACGGAGGAAGCAAGTACTTCCTCACCTTCATTGACGACCATAGCCACAAGTTGTGGAGCTACTTCCTCAAAACAAAGGGAGAGGTCAAGGAGAAACTCCTCGAGTTCGTCGCCATGGTGGAGCGGCAAACGTCCAAGAAAGTGAAGACGCTCCGAAGTGACAACGGGGGTGAGTATAAGGCAAGCAAGCCTTGGCTCAAGCATCATGGAATCCGAAACAAGCAAACTACCCTTTACAAACCCCAAAGCAACGGCGTTGCCGAGAGGATGAACCAGACCCTACTCGGCATGGTGCAAGCATGCTCTTCGACGCCAAGCTCCCACCTCGCTTTTGGGCAGAAGCAGCAACAACGGCTTGCTACCTCTTGAACCTCACACTAGCGACCGCCTTGCGAAAGTGTGGAAAGGAGTAGGACAAGTAGCTGAAGACCCCACGAGAAGCATGGCTGGGAAAGCAACCCAACGCATCTCATCTGAATATGTTCGGATCAACTACATGGGTGAAGATCCAATCTGGAGAAGGTGGAGGCAAGCTCGACGTACGCTCCAAGAAGTGCATCATGGTTGGGTACGACACGTCACACAAAGCCTATCGGCTTTGGGACCAGGCAGCAAGCAAGCTCGTGAGGAGCTGCGATGTCTTGTTTGATGAACATACTCTCACAAAGGGAGAGCTGCTGGACCCAATCCTCGCTCCCAAAGCGGGAGAGTGGATAATGTTGCTTGATTCTAGAGACCAAGCACCCGACAAGTGGCTCGCTTTGCCAGCAGGTGGTCGGAATGGGAGAGTAGTTGCGGAGGATGATGCAACATCTGACATGGACGCGGATACCGAGACGTCTCAGGCTTTTGAGTCTGACTTGGAGTTTGACAACTCTTCCAACGACGACGACGACAAACCACCACCTGTGGAAGCACCAATGCCAAAGCAAGAAGCGGTTCCACTACCCCGGCGCAGTTTGCAACCAAAGAGAGCACCTTTGCGGTATGAGGATGATTGGACCTGCTTTAGCTGGTCGTGCATGGCTTAGGGAGAGCCATCCACAGTGGCGGAGGCGATGAATGGCCCAAATGCGGCTAAGTGGAAGGAGGCAGTGGATAGCGAGCTCACGTCCATTGCCGAGAACGGCACGTGGGTGCTGGTGGATAGACCCGACAAGGCCCATGTGGTGGGATCCAAGTGGGTCCTCCGAGTGAAGAAGAAGCAAGACGGTAGCATCGACAAGTTCAAGGCAAGGGTAGTGGCTAAGGGGTTCTCTTGTTGGAGCTAGAGGAGAGAGGGAGCCTTGGAGCAGCGAGTATGTGGGACTGGAAGGGCATCACTTGGGCTGAAGAATGGTTCTTGAATCACTCAAGATGATGGAGTACATATAGAGCTAGAGCTTGGGCAAGTCAGCCCTCTGACAAGCCACACCACTTAGTCATGGAGGCTAAGGCTCACACACTAGAGTCCATAATCTCACACAAGAGAGGAAATCGGCCTAGCAATCAGGCCGACCACTCACACACAACCTAGAGAGCTAGGAAATGCTCTCATGGCACACTCCTAGTAGTCACATAACCCACAATCCCATGGAGAATCGCCATGTGTCCATGGCTAACACACAAGGATCTCTAAGGCTGCACACCAAATCCTAGGATTCGTGAATCAGATTCGTGAACCCAGATCCAGATTCGGATTCGGGGATCCAAATCCTTCAACAGGATTCGATCCGGGATTCGTGAATCTTTTTGTAGTAGTTTCAACATGGAAAACCGGGTTTTCTATGGCAGTTCAGAGGATTTTTTCTTGCAATAACATATACGATCCGGAAACGATTCGTGAATCCTTGGGATTCTCGAATCCAGATTCGGATTGGTGAATCTAAGCCAGACTTGGATTCGGATTCGGATTCGTGAATCCGAATCCATTCTTGGATCTGGGAATCTTACCCGGTGTGCACCCTTAAGGATCTCACCTCACCCAAAAAGTATGGACAGGTACCTGTATCCTAGTCAGTACACTCTGACAAGGCAACCCAAGAATCAAGGACCTTTTTGGATATTTCTCCCATCAGGTCTTGACCCTAGACCTCTTGCCTTTTTCTTTTCTCAAGCTAAGGCATGGAGCCATCGCCCATGGTAACCCGGATATCGGCGGTCGATGACCTCGTAAACTACGAAAATTCATATCTCCCAATGCGACCGTTGGATCGGCCTCAAACTTGGACCGTAGACACTTTGCCACCTGATCTTTCCAATGGTGTTATCCGATTGACAATCGGAGCAGGCATCTGGTAGTTTCCTAGAACTTGCTCCTGTGGACCTGACAATAAGCCGGATGGCTCCTTTCCCAACAATCTCCCACTTTACCGTAGTCAGAGTGGTCTGAGTCCACATGCCTTCATGCAGAACTGCTACTTCTCACGGGTCACTGGCTTGGTGCAGAAATCAACAACGTGCTTGCTAGTTGGAGTAAACTCCAACTTGATAGCACCCTCCTATACCATATGCTTGATAAAGTGATATGCGATGTCAATGTGCTTGGTGCGTGCATGGTGCTTAGGATTCTTGGCGAGTGCGATTGCGCTCTCGTTGTCGACGCGCTTAGGAACTGGAACTGCTGCACTCCCACTCATCTCCGCCATGAGACGCTGAAGCCAAACTACTTCCTTGGCTCCAAAGCAAAGAGAGACGTACTCAGCTTCAGTGCTTGAGGTGGCCACGACCACCTGCTACACCAGCTGATGGCTCCACCATTCATGAGGAACACATGTCCAGAGATGGACTTGCGGTCCTCAGGGTTTGAAGCCCAATCTGTGTTTGTGTAGCCGATGATGCTGTTGTCATTGCCGTTGTAGGTGATGCTGATATTGATGATTCCAGTAAGGTAGCAGAAGATCCGCTTCACTACCTTCTAGTGCTCAGGTCGGGGATGAGCCATGTGCTGGCTCACAGCGGTAACAGCCTGTGCGAGGTACATGAGGCTGCCGACGGCGCTCTGGTACTTCTGCCGCTCAGCTGCATTTGCTTCTCCATTGAAGCTCACGAGGTACTGCCGCGTCTCCATCGGCGTGCCAATGGGTTTGGCCTCTGCCATGCCGAACCGCTACAAGACATCCTTGATGTAGCGGCTCTGCTGTAGCGAGAGAAGGCATGATTTGCGGTCACGCGTGATCTGGATCATGACGCCTCTCCGAGATCAGACATTTGGAAGCGCTCCTGCATGGCCTCCTTGAACTCTTGTAGTGCAGACATGCTGTTCGAGAGGAGGAGCATGTCATCCACATACACGATGATGATGAGGACGTCATGCTCATGCTGCCAGCGATAGAGGTTGTAGTTACATTCGCTACACTCGAAACCCATGCATTGCATAGCCGCATCCAACTTCTGGTTCCAAGCACGCGATACTTGCTTGAGGCCGTACAGCAAGTTCTGCAGCTTGCAAACCAGGTGCTCTTGGCCATCCATGACGAACCCCTCCGGCTGCTCAATGTAAATCTCTTCCTCTACGTCACCATTTTGGAACGCCGTCTTGACGTCCATGTGGTGGACCTCAAAGTCCTCTGCTACTGCATAGGAAAAGAGCGTGCGCACAGAGGCAACCTTTGCAACAGGAGCAAAGGTTTCCGTGTAGTCAATGTCTTCCTGCTGCGAGTAGTCCTTGGCGACTAGTCTCGCTTGTACTTTTCCAGGTTACCATCTGCTCCCCGCTTCTTCTTGAACACCCACTTGCACTTGATCACCTTACGTCCTGGTGGACGCTCAGTCAGCTCCCACGTACCATTGTCGAGCTACGACTGTATCTCTTGCTACACAACTTGCGCCCAATCTGTTGCATCTGGTGCAGCCATGACCTCCTTGTACGATGTCGGCTCATCAGAGTCTGCTGCAACTGCGATGTTCATTTGGTCTGGTTTCTGGAGCATCCAGATATGCCCGCGCTCACTAGGCTTGTAGCGCACCCTCAGAGGGTACCTCCGACCTAGTGCTGGAGCGTTTGCAGGCGGTTGGCGCGGTGCTGTCGGCGCAACTCCTGCTGATGGTGGTGCATCTTCTTCTACTGCTTCTGCCGATGAGGCCACTATGCTTGCTGCATCAGACATGGGAGAAAAGAGTTGTTCTCCCACTATCACAGTAGAGGAAGGGTCACGAGAGACGAGGTCAGGGAGTATGTCTGCTCCCACTGCTTCATCTGCTACTGCTTCTGCTGCCTCTTCAGAGACGATGTTGGTGCTGATGACGTTGCTCTTGTTGAAGACGACATCCCTGGAGATGATGACGTGGCCAGTACCCCTCTCGTACAGTCGATACGCCTTGCTTGCCACGTCATAGCCGATCATCAGCATCTGCGCGCTCTTCGCGTCCCATTTCTGCCGCTTCTCCTTGGGGACGTGCATGTGCACCAAGCTGCCAAACGTGCGAAGATGACCCACGCTCGACTCCTTGCCGAGCCACGCTTTGTACGGCGTCATCTGCTCCAGGGCCTTGGTTGGACCGCGGTTCTCGATGTACACCGCAGTGCTCACTACTTCGGCCCAAAAGTCATAGGTCAGCCGAGCCGCGTGCAACATGGAGCGCGCCGACTCAACGATGGTGCGGTTGGCGTGTTTTGCTACGCCGTTCTGCTGCGGCGAGTATTACGCAGTGCGCTGTGCCTTGATGCCTGCTGCTGTGAGGTAGTCCTGAAACTCCTTGCTCAGGTACTCTCCACCGCGGTCACTGCGCAACGCCTTGATTTTTTTGCCAGTCTGGTTCTTTACCATGGCCTTGAACTCCTTGAACCTGTTAAAGCACTGGTCCTTAGAGGAAAGGAAGTACACAGCAGTGTAACGGCTGAAATCATCAATGAAGGTGAGAAAATACCTAGAGCCTCTGAAGCTCTGGGTCTACATCAGGCCACACAAGTCTGTGTGGACCAGCTCCAGCACCTCTTTCGCATGTTTTCCTACTCCAGAGAATGCCTCGCGATACTGCTTCCCCTCCAAACAGCCAATGCACAACTGTTGCCCAAAGTTAGAGATGGTGGATAAATCACTCACCATCTGCTCTGTTTGAAGTTGCTGCAAGGTGCGCATGCCGATGTGGCCGTAGCTCGCATGCCAGATTTTGCCATCTGTGGCCTGCACCACTGCTTCAAGACTCTACTCGTGCGGGATCTTGGTCGCCCCCAACAGGCGGTACATGTCGCCTTCCTTCACCGACCTGGCCAGCTCCTCTCTTGTTTCCTTGTCGAGGATATAGCCATAGTCGTCGTCGAAGACAACGCGCAGTCCTGTGTTTGTGAGAGAGGACACTGAGAGAAGGTGGAACGCAGCATCAAGCACATACAGCACGCCATGGAACACTCCCACTTCAATGCTACGCGGGGTCTCCAACCACATCTCCACAATCCCAATCCCCTCAGCATACACCACCCGATCATCACCCAAAGCAATCGGTCAGGGAGGAATAGACAGCAGCTACGTAAACCACTCCTTATGGTGCGTCAGACTCTTGGTACACCGTGAGTTCTTGTACCACGCCAGATCCGCTTTCTCCTTCTACGACATGTCAGACTTCGCCATGAAGAGGCGGTCACGCACCTCCTTTGCGACGTTCATGTTGCTAAAATGGCGCACGCCAGTCTGGTTATGCTGCTGTTGTTGCTGCTGCTACTGACGTTGCTGCAACTGCTGCTACTGTTGCTATGGAGACTGCTCCTTTTGCTGCTATTGCTGCTGCTCCTTCTCGTCCCTCTTGAACTTGAAGCACTCTTTCTTGTAGTGCCCCTCTTTCTGGTAATAATGGCATTTGCCTTTCTTCTTGCCTCTCTACTGCCCAGACTACTGCTGTTACTGGTTGCATGAGCCCATGGCCATGAAAGCTGCTTCACTGCTGTTATTGCCGCCATTGCGCTTTGCGACATTGCGACGTAGCTTTACCTTCACCTGGTGCCTGCTGATGAAGTCCTGGTCGAGTGTCGGCTGGCACTCCAACGTCTCTCGCACCGTGTCATAGCTCGTTGGGAGTCCCCTCAGCAAGAGGAGGATGAAGCGCGTGTCTTCCACAGGGTTGCCGGCCGCTTTCAGCTGCTTCACCAGCTCCTCTACCTTGTCCAAGTACGCCTCCATCCCTTCGCCACCTTGCATTTTCAACGCCATCATCTTCTCCTCCAAAAGCATGAGGAATGCAGGATCCTTGCTCTCATACTTCTTGCACAACGTGTCCCACCCCTCTTTTGTAGTAGCCTTGTCACTCACGTACTGGAGATGCGCGTTGGAGATGGTGTTGACAAGCAGCCTATAGGCCTGCCTGTCCTTCATCTTCCACTCCTCATATGCCGCTGCTGCAGTTGTAGATGAACTTGCATTTGCTGCACCCTTTTGCGGCGTCTTCCCCGCCACCACCTCCGCTACGGTGATACCTTTTGCCTGTGGAGGCGGAGCGCGCTCGTCGCCGCTCACCACCTCCCACAAGCCCCTCTCCTCCAAAAGGAGGTGGGTACGGATCTTCCAAAACGTGAAATTGGCGCATCCTTCCAGCCTCTCCAAGGGCTGGGCTGCTGTTACCACGCCTACTGCTGCCATTTTCAGCTTTGGTGATGCTCAGCGTTGCCCTTGAGTGGCGGTGCTACCCCTGCTGCTGCTACTGCTTTTGCCAGAAATCTGTCTGACGGAAAATGGACTGTAGAGGCCAGCAGACAGGGAAGTTTGAAAAAGCAAGTCCTCCACTGGAAAATTCAGCTCAAAAAGTTTCAGATCGACCCATAAAACAGGGTCATGAACAGGGGATTTTCAGAGATATGCCCTTTTGAATACAGGTATGATGCTGCTCCTACTCCAGCTCGCACCAGCCATCTTGTAAACGGCGTTTCTCCTAAACGTAGTGATGGAATGCAAATATTTTTGCACCAATGGAAAGCTAAGGAAAAATACTTCAATTCGTATGTGTTACTTTTTGAATTTGACAAATAAAGGAGAGAGTTATGGTCATCACAAGGTGACAGTCTTGTTAAAAGAGAATAGTGTAGCCTTGGCTGACCTCGTTTTGAGCATAACTCTCAATCCAACCGTTGGATTTTTAGGATCTTGGTTTCATTAGAAAGCTTGTCTCTTGACCTTGAAGTTCCAGTGGTCGATCGTTAAATTTGGTAATGGTTTTACCAAAACCCGTCACTCTCAAAGTGACGGCCTGTGCTGGCTGAAAGTAGCAGAACTTGGCTCTGAAACCAAATGTTGGAACTAGAGGAGAGACGGAGCCTTGGATCAGCAAGTATATGGGACTGGAAGGGCATCACTTGTGCTGAAGAATGGTTGTTGAGTCACTCAAAATGATGGAGTACATATAGAGCTAGAGCTTGGGCAAGTCAGCCCTCTCACAAGCCACACCACTTAGCCATGGAGGCTAAGGATCATTCATTAGAGTCCATAATCTCACAAAAGAGAGGAAATCATCCTAGCAATCAGGCTGACCTCTCACACACGACCTAGAGAGCTAGGAAATGCTCTCATGGCGCACTCCTAGTGGTCACATAACCCACAATCCCATGGAGAATTGACATGTGTCCATAGCTAGCACACAAGGATCTCACCTCACCTAAAAAGTAAGGAGAGGTACCTTTATCCTAGTCAGCACACTTTGACAAGGCAACCCAATAATCAAGGACCTTTTGGATATTTCTCCCATCAGGTCTTGACCTTGGACCTCTTGCCTTTTTCTTTTACCAGGCTAAGGCATGGAGCCATCGCCCATGGTCACCTGGATATCGGCGGTCGATGATCTCGGAAACTACGAAAATTCATATCTCCCAATCCGACCGTTGGATCGGCCTCAAACTTGGACTATAGATACTTTGCCACCTGATCTTTCCAGTGAAGAAGTGCGATTGACAATCGGAGCAGGTATCTGGTAGTTTCCTGGAACTTGCTGCTATAGACCTAAAACTCAGCCAGATGGCTCCTTTCCCTACATCTCTCAACGCTCGGGCTCCGAGTACGATGAGACGTTCGTGCCTGTCGTGACCTTTGCCTCCATTTGCTCTCTCCTTGGCATTGCAGCCGCAAAGAACTTGGAGATACACTAGATGGACGTCAGGACAGCTTTCTTTTATGGGATGCTTGATAAGGAAATGCTGATGGAGGTGCACGAAGGAGTCGAAGCTCCCAAGGACAAGGTGTGCAAGTTGGTGAAAGCGCTCTACGGGCTAAAACAGACACCAAGGATGTGGTACAAAGAGATGGATGGTTCCATGACCGGCCTCTCCTTCGCGCATTGCCAGAATGACCCGAGCATGTACGTGTGCGATGATGGAAAAGGGCTGATGCTGGTTGCGCTGTACGTTAATGATCTCATCATCTGTTCATCTTTGGACGAAATGCTGGATGAGCTGAAGTCTGACCTCAGCAAAAGGTTCAAGATGAAGGACATGGGTCCTTTCGAGTACTCCCTCGGGATTGCCATCCACCGCAACCGAGTAGCAGGCATCATCGAATTAAACCAAACCAAATACATTGGTGAGGTACTAAAGCGCTACCACATGGAAAACTGCAAACCTGTCAGCACCCCAATGAAGACCGACATAAAGCCGAAGGCCTCCATGTCGCCAAGCAACAAAGCAGAACAAAGGGAGATACAATACATCCCCTACCAGTCCGCCGTGCGTAGCATCATGTATGCCATGGTAGGGACTTGTCCGGACATTTGCTATGCTGTGGGACAAGTGAGCAGATTCGTGGCCAACCCTGGGCCACAACATTGACAAGCAGTCAAGCGCATATTACGCTACCTGCAAAAGACACGTCACATGGGCCTCGTCCTTGGAGGCCAAGAAGGAACAGACTCCCTGCGTCTGAAGTGCTACACCGACGCTGACTAGGGAGGAAATCTTGACGACAGGAAATCCACCTCTGGATACGTGTGCATCTTGAATGGCGCTGCCATCTCATGGGCCAGCAGGAAGCAGGATTGTGTTTCCGTGTCCACGGTTGATGCAGAGTACATTGCTCTGTCTGAGGTGTGCAAGGAGACTCAATCGCTCCGCAGCCTACTTGGGAAAATGACAGTGCCACAGAAGGACGCCACAGTCGTACACGTGGACAACATGAGCGCCATCTCGATAACTGAAGACAAAATCATCTCCCGGCAAAGGAAGCACATCGACATACGTTAGCACTACTCGCGTGACCTGGTCATGAAGAACGTGGTGGACATGCAACACTACGCAACGAAGAGCATGCTCGCTAACTGCATGACCAAGCCGCTAGAGAGCGACTTGCATTATGTAGGCATTCGTAAATTCGGCATGAGGATTGCGGCAGAGGAAGGGTGAGCCCCAAGGCATTGATAGAACCGAGCAAGGGACAGATGGACAGAGGTGCAAGGGGGAGATGCATACTAGTATGCACCTTGTCCACTGCCTAGCTACACATACAGAAAAGGCATGAACTGCTCTATGGAGTACGTCCCCTTGGTATGTTCTGAGATGGACCAGGAATGGACTGCCCATAATGGGTATGTCCCTCTGTGGCTCATTATAGGAACCATACCTTTTTGGCTTGGTTGAATAGGCGCCGGAGTCTCAAACAAAAGGTCGCGGGTTCAAACCCCGCGACAGCCGCAATTTTCTTTGTGGCTAAAACTAGGACAGGAAGCTTCTAGGAAGCTTACTAGAGCATGCCTTGAGGATGACCCTTGGCGGTCTAAGGACGCGCCAACTAGGACTGTAGGTTGAGGTTGGCTCCAATGGAGCCACTATAAGCAGAAGCTTTAGCAAAGCTCTACAAGTATAAAATCTTGTACCTTGCATGCATCCATTTACACTTCTTGCTTTTCAGACTCCTCACAAAGTGTCCAACCAAACGTACACACTAAAGACCAACATGCGGACTTCGTGAGGTTACAAACCAAACGAACCTTAAGTGTGGATCCCTCGTTCAAGGGTGATAAGTTATCTTGGTTACAATACCAAGAGCGGTTGGCGGCCTCCCATGTCGGGACTCGTTTTCTAGACCGTTGCTATCCGGCGCATTGACAACTTGCTCCAAAGGAATAGTGCATGCCTTGTCTATTTGGACCAGACTGAGGAGACTTACTCCAAGGGAGCAGTGCATGCCTAGTTTGTCCTGAGCCTATCCAAATATCAGCCATGGACAAGGAGCATATCAGGTCAACAAACTCTCCCTTGCATCTCTGTCCATTAGCTGTGAGATCTCTCCCCTCTCCAGCAGTGTTGGCCTCAATCTTCGTCCGCTACGTTGACCATACTGATGCCTCGAGTACCTGCAGAGTGCAATTCGTTGTCGAGCGCCTTTGTCATGCAATCTGCGAGCATCTTCCTGGTCTCCACGAATTCCAGGTCCACGATCTCCTTTGCGACCAGGCTGTGTGAGTAGTGGTACCTCATGTTGATGTGCTTGGTCCGCTGGGAGATGACATCATCCTGTGCCATTTTCATGGTGCTCTTGTTGTCGATGCGGACCATGTTGCCTCCATCTGTGGTGCTTTCATCTCGGCAAGCAAGGTGCGTAGCCACTGTGACTCCTTGCATGCTTCTGACAGAGCGATGTACTCTAACTCACCGATAGAGAGGGAGACACAGTCTTACTTTCTACCTTCCCAAGAGACAGCACCACCGTTCAAGAGGCACATAAAGCCCGAGGTGGAATTTCTATCATCGATTCTTCCCCCCGGTCGGCGTCTGTGTAGCACACTAGCTGAAGCGGGTCAAATCCTTCTTTGCCTCCAAACTGGAGTCCCATGTGTCGGGTCTTTTGTAGATAGCGTATGATGCGCTTGACTGCATGCCAGTGGTGTGGCCCTGGATTGGCCACATACCTGCTCACTTTTCCCACAGCATAGCAAATGTCAGGACGTGTTCCTACCATGGCATACATGAGGCTGCCAACAGCTGACTAGTAGGGAATGTTCTCCATCTCATGTCGTTTTGCTTCCGTGTTGGGGCTCATAGAGGAGGAGAGCTTGATGTCTGTTGTCATGGGTGTACTGATGGGCTTGCAGTCCTCCATGTTGTAGCGCTTGAGGACCTCCATGATGTGCTTGGTGTGGTTCAGCTCGATTGTGCCTGCACCTCGATTACGGTGGACGGCTATCCCGAGGTAGAACTCGAGCGGACTCATGTCCTTCATCTTGAACCTGTTGTTGAGATTTGTCTTCAGCTTGTTCAACAGCTCAACCGATGACGAGCAGATGATGAGCTCATGCACGTACAATGCAACCAGCATCAAGCCTTGCTCATCCTCCCGCACATAGACACTAGGGTCATTCTGGCAGTGTGTGAAGGTGAGCCCGTCCATGAAGCCGTCCATCTCCTTGTACCACATCCTTTGGGCCTGTTTCAGCCCGTAGAGTGCTTTGACTAGTTTGTAAACCTTGCCTTCTGGAGCTTTCACTCACTTGGGCACTTCCATCAGCACTTCTTTGTCTAGCTTCCCGTAGAGGAAAGCTGTCTTGACATCCATAAGGTGGACCTCCACATCTTTTGCGGCACCGATGTCCAACATGGATCTGATGGAGGCAAAGGTGAGGACAAGCGTGAAGGTCTCCTCGTATTCTAAGCCTGCATGCTGGGAAAACCCCTTTGCCACAACTCTTGCCTTGTACTTGTCGATAGTACCATTCTACTTGAACTCTTTCCAAAGTACCCATATTAATCCAACTATGTGCGCGTTTGGGGGCCTCTCCACCAGAATCCATGTTGTGTTCTCTTCAATGGATGCCAGTTTGCTATCCACTGCCTCCTTACGGTCATAAGCTCTCCCTGAGCCAAGCATGACCAGCCGACTCCGGTCCATTCCGCTCTCTCAGCATCGTATTTGGGCGGAGGACTCTTGGGGAGAGCCATTGATTGGTGTACACGTGCACGCTTTTCATAAGCCTTTGATGCATGTGTGTTCCCCTGGAGGTGGACATGGAGTGACTCATGCACTGATGTCAAAAGAATCGCAAGCGCCATGTCATTTTTGACACTCCACGCTTCATATCCAAAATCTGTTTTTGAAGGTTAAACCTCTTCTCTATGGAATATCTTCAAGTAGCCACACACCCTCATGATAATCTCATAATGCAATTTCCATAAGGGAAAACCAAACCCTGTAAGTTTTGACATCCCACCGTTGACGTACTCGATAGTGAGCGTCACCAGTGTTGTCATACTGCTTCTTTGCTTCTCTGCTTCGTAAAGGCCGATGTAGGGTGATGTAGGCTGTTGTCTGCTACCGGTTTACAAGGAGCAGATCCGTCGCTTACCCCTTAGCCGTTGATCACCTGCAAATAGAGAAGAACACACACTAGCAAACCCAGGGTCGTGCCTCCCAGATCAGAGCTTATCCTCGTTTGGGTCAAAGGGTCGTACCTCCAAGGGCAGAGCTTATCCTTGGCCCTTGTTTGCTAAATGCCAACACCCGTCGTTGGAGGTGATAGAGCAGATGGAGCTGATGCGCGCTACAAGACAGGGAGGGCGAGAGAGTGCACAGAAGCATGCCTTACAACTAGTCAGTTTAGACCCATAACCCTTTCTGAACCTGCCTGAGACGACGGTCTAGAAAACGGGTTCCGACACCATGATTCCCGCCGACCACTCTTGGTATTGCAACCAAGAGATGATATCACCCTTAGAGCCAAGGTTCCACATTGAGCAGTTCATAGGAATCACTTCCTTGCACTGTGTCTTTAGCTCCTGGTCACTTTCACGCGAGGAGCGAACTCGTGGGGCTTAGACATACTTATGCTTCTTTAGTGTCTCCCTCAGGTGGACAACTCTGTTAGGAGTCTCAAAGGTAAGAACTGTACTCAATGACAAGCAACTGACAGGTTCTTGTAGTCATAGAGTAAGCCTCTAGCCTAGGCACGCAGTGGCTCTTTGGATGAGCCACTTTGGGGGCAATCTGGATTGCGTCATTCCCCCTGCCTACATGGTGCCTATGACTGCCAAGTGGCGCCAGTCACAAGGAAGGACCTTGGAATATTCTAAAATGTCTGTTAGAACCTTCCTGTCCCCCTTTTGGTCAGAAAGAGAAATTAGTCACTAGGCTGGGATTTGACCCAATGACCTCTTGTTCCAGAGACTAACTCTCGAACGTCTTAGCCACAAGGAGTTGTCCTAGGTAGTGTTTGCTGGCTATACTTTCCATATTAGACCAACGGGACTTGCTCCAAAGGATCAATGCATGCCTTGTGTATCAGGACCAGACTAAGGGGACTTACTCCAAGGGAGCAATGCATGCCTAGTCCGTCCTGTGCCTGTCCAAATATCAGCCATGGACAAGGAGCATATCAGGTCAACACAGTCACAGCAATGTCTACAACAGCAGCAGCAACAGTAGAACCAGACCAGCGTGTGCCATTTTGGCAATATGAACATGGCAAAAGAGGTGCGCGACCTCTTCATGGCGAAGTCTGACATGTCGTAGAAGAAAAAGGCGGATCTGGCGTGGTACAAGGACTCACGACGTACCAAGAGTCGGATACGCCTCAAGGAGTGGTTTACGCAAGTGCTCTCCATTCTCCCTCAACCGATTGCTTTGGGCAATGGTTGGGTGGTGTATGCTGAGGGGATTGGGCTTGTGGAGATGTAGTTGGAAACCCCGCATGGCATTGAAGTGGGAGTGTTCCATGGCGTGATGTATGTACCTAATGTTGCGTTCAAGAATCTCTCAGTGTCCTCTCTCACCAACACAGGACTACGAGTCATCTTTGACAACAAACATGGCTACATCCTCGACAAGGAAACAAGACAGGAGTTGGCCAGGTCGGTGAAGGAAGGTCAGATGTACCATCTGTAGGGGGCGACCAAGATCTCGTGCAAGCAATATCTTGAAACAGTGGTGCAGGCCACAGATGGCAAAATATAGCATACGCGCTTCGGCCACATTGGCATGCGCGCCTTGCAGCAACATCAAACAAAGCAGATGGTATGTGACTTGTCCACCATCTCTAACTTTGAGCAGCAGTTGTGCATCTGCTCTTTGGAGGGGAAGCAGCCACGCGAGGCGTTCTCTGGAGCAGGGGAGCGCACGAAGGAGGTGCTAGAGCTAGTCTACACAAACTTGTGTGGCCGAATACAGACTTAGAGCTTTGGAGGTTCTGGGTATTTTCTCACCTTCATTGATGATTCAAGCCGTTAGACTGTTGTTTACTTCCTTTCCTCCAAGGACCAGTGCTTTGACAGGTTCAAGGAGTTCAAGGGAATGATGGAGAACCAGACTGGCAAGAAGATCAAGGCATTGCACAACGACCATGGCAGAGAGTACCTAAGCAAGGAGTTCCACGACTACCTTGAAGTATTAGGCATCAAGGCACAGCAGACCGCGCCATACTCGCCGCAGAAAAACGGCATAGGATAACGTGCCAACTGCACCATTGTTGAGTCGACGCGCTCCATGCTGCACGCGGCTCGGCTCACCTATGACTTTTGGGCCAAAGTAGTGAGTAGTGCAGTGTACATCGAGAACCGCAGTCCAACCAAGGCCCTCGAGCAGATGACGCTGTACGAGGCGTGGTTCGGCAAGAAGCCGAGCGTTGGTCATCATTGCACGTTTAGCAGCTTGGCACACATTCACGTGCCCAAGGAGAAGCGGCAGAAATGGGACGCGAAGAGCGCACAGATGCTGATGATCGGCTATGATGTGGCAAGCAAGGCCCATTGTTTCTACGAGAGAGATACCTGGTCACGTCATCATCTCCAAGGATGTCGTTTTAAACGAAGGTAACGTCATAAGCACCAACATCATCTACGAAGAGGCAGGAAAACCAGCATTTGATGAAGCAGTGGGAGCACACATTCTCTATGAACCCGTCTCTCCTCAACCTTCCTCTAATGTGACAGTGGAAGAACCACTCTACTCTTCCATGCCTGATGCAGCAGATACAGCAGTCTCATTGGCAAAAGCAGAAGAAGAAGATGCACCACCATCAGCAGGAGTAGTTGTGCCAGCAGCACTGTGCCAGCCGCCTACTAACGCTCCAGCAGCTGGTCAAAGGTACCCTCTCAGGGTGCGCTACAAGCCTAGTGAGCGTGGGCATTTCTAGATGCTCCAGAAACCAGACATGGTGAACGTCACAGTTGTAGCAAACTGTGATGGGCTGACGTCGTAGAAGGAGGCCATTGGCTGCACAGATGCAACAGATTGGGTGCATGTTTTGCAGGAAGAGATATAGTCGCAACTCGATAACGGTATGTGAGAGCTGACTGACTGTCCACCTGGATGCAAGGTAACTAAGTGCAAACGGGTGTTCAAGAAGAAGAGGGGTGTAGATGGCAACCTAAAAAAGTACAAGGCGAGGCTGGTCGCCGAGGGCTACTTGCATTAGGAAGGCATCGACTACATGGAAATCTTTGCTCCTGTAGCAAAAATCGCCTATGTGCGCACGCTCCTTTCTTATGCAGTAGCTGAGGACATCGAAATTAACCACATGGATGTCAAGATGGCATTCTTGAACGGTAACTTGGAGGAGGAAATTTACATGGAGCAGCCGGAGGGATTTTTCATGGATGGCCAAGAGCGCTTGCTTTACAAGCTACATAAGTCGTTGTACAGCCTCAAGCAAGCGTCGCGTGCTTGGAACCAAAAACAAGATGCGGTGCTACAGTGCATGGGGTTCAAGCACAACAAATGTGACTACAGCGTCTATCATTGGTAGCATGGTCATGAGGTGCTCATCATCATCGTCTATGTGGATGACATGCTCCTCCTTTCCAATAACATGTCTCCTCTGCAAGAGTACAAGGAGGCAATGCACGAGCGCTTCCAGATGTGTGATCTCAGGGAGGCGTCATACTTCCTTGGTATCCTGATCACACGTGACTGCAAATCACGCTCTCTTGCTATAGCAGAGCCGCTACTTCAAGGATGTCTTGGAGCGATTCGACATGGCACAAGCTAAACCCATCAGCACACCACTGGAGATGCGGCAGTACCTCGTGAGCTTCAGTGGAGAAGCGGATGCAGCAGACCGGCAAAAGTACCAGAGCGCAGTCAACAGTCTCATGTACTTGATGGTGGCAACCACGCCGGACCTCGCACAGGCTGTGAGCGCTATGAGCTAGCACATGGCGAACCGTGGACCTGAGCACTAGAAGGTAGTAAAGCGGATCTTCCGCTATCTTGCTGGAACTATCAACATTGGCATCACCTACAACAGCAACGACAACAACATCATCGGCTGTACAGACGGAGATTGGGCTTTAAACCCTGAGGACCGTAAGTCCATGTCTGGACATGAATTCCTGGTGAGTGGTGGGGCCATCAGCTGGTGTAGCAAGCAACAGGTGGTCCTAGCGGCCTCAAGCACGAAAGCTGAGTACGTCTTTCTCAGGTTTAGTGCCAAGAAAGAACTTTGGCTTTAGCGTCTCATGGCGGAGATGAGTGGGAGTGCAGCAGTTCCACTTCTTGAACGCGTCGACAACCTGAGTACAATTGCACTCGCCAAGAATCCTGAGTACCATCCACGTACCAAGCATATTGACATCGCATATGACTTCATAAGGCACATGGTGCAAGAGGGTGCTATGAAGTTGGAGTTTTCTCCAACTAGCAAGCAGGTCGATGATTTTTGTTTCAGCAGTTTAGAGGGGAAGCTGTTGGAACAAGAGAAGAGAGGGACTCTTGGAGCAGTAAACACGTGGGACTGGAAGGGCATTACTTGTGCTGACGAATGGTTCTTGAATCACTCAAAATGATGGAGTACATATAGAGCTAGAGCTTGGGCAAGTCAGCCCTCTCACAAGCCACTCCACTTAGCCATGGAGGCTAAGGTTCACACACTAGAGTCCATAATCTCACACAAGAGAGGACATCGGCCTAAAAATCAGGCTGACCACTCACACACAACCTAGAGAGCTAGAAAATGCTCTTATGGCACACTCCTAGTGGTCACATAACAGACAATCCCATGGAGAATCGCCATGTATCCATGGCTAGCACACAAGGATCTCACCTTACCTAAAAAGTAAGGAGAGGTACCTTTTTCCTAGTCAGTACACTCTGACAAGGCAACCCAAGAATCTAAGACCTTTTTGGGTATTTCTCCCATCGGGTCTTGACCCTGGACCTCTTGCCTTCTTCTTTTCTCAGGCTAAGGCATGGAGCCATCTTCCATGGTCACATAGATATCGGCGGTCGATTACCCCGGAAACTTTGAAAATTCATATCTCCTAATCCGAGTGTTGGATCGTCTTGAAACTTAAACCGTAGACTTTTTGCCACCTGATCATTCCAATGGTGAAGTTGGATTGACAATCTGAGCAAGCATCTAGTAGTTTCCCTGAACTTGCTCTCGTGGACCTGAAACTGAGCCGGATGGCCCCTTTCCCAACAAATCAGCATCGCTAGGCGTTCTCTAGAGCAAGGGAGCGCCCGAAAGAGGTGCTAGAGCTGATCCACATAGACTTGTGTGGCTCGATGTAGACCCAGAGCTTTGCAAGCTCTAGGTATATTCTCACCTTCATTGATGATTTATGTCGTTACACCGCTGTGTACTTCCTTTCCTCCAAGGACCAGAGCTTTGACAGGTTCAATGACTTCAAGGCAATGGTGGAGAGCCAGATGAGCAAGAAGATCAAGGCGTTGCGCAGCGACCGTGGCGGATAGTACTTGAGCAAGGAGTTCCATGACTACCTCGCAACAGTAGGTATCAAGGGGTAGCGGACCGCGACATACTTGCTGCAGCAGAACAGTATAGCAGTACGCTCCAACCATACCATTGTTGAGTCGGCGCGCCTCATGGTGCACGTGGCTCGGCTCACCTATGACTTCTAGGCTAAATCAGTGAGTAGTGCAGTGTACATCAAGAACCGCAGTCCAACCAAGGACCTGGAGCAGATGATGCCGTACAAGATGTGATTCGGCAAGAAGCCGAGCGTGGGTCATCTTTGCATGTTTGGCAACTTGGCGCATATGCACATCTCCAAGGAGAAGCGACAAAAATGGGATGCAAAGAGCGCACAGCTGCTAATGATCAGCTATGATATGGGAAGGAAGGAGTATTGTCTCTACGAGAGGGATACTGGCCACGTCATCATCTCCAGGGATGTCGATTTCAATGAAAGTAATGTCATGGACACCAAAATCATCTGGGAAAGGTAGCATAACCAGCAGTTGATGAAGTAGTAGGAGCAGACATTCTCCGTGATCCTGTCTCTCATGAACCTTCCTTATTGTGATAGTGGGAGAACCACTCTACTCTCCCATATCTGATGCAGCAGATACAGTGGCCTCATCGCCAGAAGCAGAGGAAGAAAATACACCACCATCAGCAGGAGCACTTGTGCTAGCAGCACCGCGCCAGCTGCTTCCTAACGCTCCAGCACCAGGTCGAAGGTGTTGACCTGATATGCTCCTTGTCCATGGCTAATATTTGGAAAGGCATAGGATGGACTAGGCATGCACTTCTCCCATGGAGTAAGTCCCCTAAGTCTGGATCAGATAGACAAGGCATGCACTGCACCTTTGGAGCAAGTCCCCTTGGTCTAATCTGGATAGTATAGCCAGCAAACACTACATAGGACAACTCCTTATGGCTTACATGTTCCAGAGTTATTCTTTAGAGCGAGAGGTCACAGAGTCAAATCACAGCCCGGTGACTAATTTTCTTTGTGACCAAAAAGGAGACAAGAAGGTTCTAAGATACATCTTAGAACATTCCAAAGTCCTTCCTGGTGGCTGGCGCCACTTTGCAGTCACAAGGAACGCCATGTAGGCAGGGGGATGACGCAATCCAGATTGCCCCCAAAGTAGCTCATCCAAGGACCCACTGCGCGCCTAGGCTAGAGGCTGGCTCTAGGACTATAGAGAACCTGTTAGTTGCTTGTCATTTAGTACTTTTCTTTCCTTTGAGACTCCTAATACAATTGTGCACCAGATGCAGACACTCAAGAAGCATTGGTTGGTCTAAGCCCCACGAGTTCGCTCCTCGCATGAAAGTGACCAAGTGCTAAGGACATAGTGCAACGAAATGATTTCTATGAACTGCTTAGTGTGGAACCTTGACTCTGAGGGTGATATCATCTCTTGGTTGCAATACCAAGAGCGGTCAGTGGGCACCATTGTGTCGGAACCCGTTTTTTAGACCGTCTCGTTAGGCAGGTTCACTAAGGGTTATGGGCCTACACTCACTAGTTGTAAGGCACGCTTCTACGCACTCTCTCAACCTCTCTGTCTTCTAGCATGCATCAACTCCATCAGCTCCATCTGCAGCATCTGCTCCATCAGCTACAACGGTGGGTGCTAGCACTTAGCGAACAAGGACTAAGGATAAGCTCTGCCCTTGGAGGTACGACCTTTGATCCCTTACCAGGATAAGCTCTTCCATTGGAGGCACCACCCCGGGTTTGCTAGTGTGCATTCTTCTCTTTTTTATTGGCGATGAACGGCTAAGGGGTAAGCGATGGATCTCTACCTTCTAAACCGGTAGCATTTTACAGCCTACCTCAGCCTACATCGGCCTCAACAAAGCAAAGAAGTAGAGAAGCAGAGAAGTCGTATGACGACAATCGTGACGCTTACTCTCAAGCAAGTGAATGGTGGGATGTCAAAGTTCATAGGGTTTGGTTTTCCCTTGTAGAGATGGCAATTTGAGATTGTCATGAGGGTGCGTGGCTACTTGAAGATATTCCATGGAGAAGAGGTTGAACCTCCAAAAATAGATATTGGATATGAAGTGTGGAGTGTCAAAAGTTACATGGTGCTTGCGATTCTTGTGACATCAGTGCATGAGTTAGAACATGTCCACCTCCCAGGTATCAAACATGCATCAAAGACTTATGAGAAGCTTGCATGAGTATACCAATCAACGGCTCTCGCAAATCGCCTCTTCATCCTTAAAAAGCTGATTTCGATGAGGGTAAGCAAGGGAGAGTCGATTTTGGACTTCCTGTTGCAGTTTAAAGGACTACTACAACAAGTGACCCAAATGAACTCGGAAATCGACACCAACATGCAGGCCATGATCCTCCTCATGGCTCTACTTGAAAGCTGGGGTCCTTTGATCACCGTCTTTGGCAGTTGGAAGGAGGAGGATTTGACGTATGAGGTACTGTTCGAGTACGTGTGCAACGAGGCCATGCGTCAGAACGGTAGTGAGGCTAACATTTCACCCTATACTGCACATACGGTGGTCGTGGCAATAATTCTAGTCAGAGCAGCAGCGGAAGCAATGGTGCTGGAGGGAAAGGCAATGGTGGCGGTGGAAAGAGTTCAAAGCGTCCTGGGAAGTGCCATAACTGTGGCAAAGCCTGGGCATTGGGCACAGGAGTATAGGGCTCCCAATAAGGAAGACAACGATAATGGTAGTAGATATCAGGGCAAAGAAAAGGGTAAGAAGGAGTTGAGGAACATGATGGCTGAGAACTTACCAGCAACCAAGGGAGCGGCACTGCTCAAGCGTGGGTTCATCTCCATTGGGGACAACCACTCTTCTAGGGAGAAGGATGGATTCATCTCCATTGGGGACACTGAACGTCGCTTTAGGTGTGCCAACCGCAGCCTTGTCCATGCTCCAGGCGAGGTTGCTAAGTTGATTAGCATCAACGTGAACAGTGCTGAAAAAGACTTGAAGCTGGAGAACGTCGTGTACATACTGACTTTTGTGGCAAACCTCTTGTCACTGTCCAAAATGAGGGATATACAACGATTGAAGAGCCCAAGTCTCCAAAGCCTGATGTTGCACCACAAGCCATCACCATGGCGGCAAACTCCATCGACACAGATGCTGAGCTGTTGCACAGCGGTTTGGCCATGTGGGCGAAAGCATACTCCAAGCTATGTAGTGGCACGAAGTGGTTCATGGGATGGAGGGATGCAAGGCCAAGGATGAGGAAAACTACAAAATGCTGGGTGAGCCATGCCTCCAAGGCAAGGAAAGAGAAAGCCTTTTGAGCGTAATGGGTAACGTGCGGTAGTAATCTTGGACCAGTTTCACTCTGATGTGTGCAGACCATTCCGCACCCCTTTGAACGGCGGTAGCAAGTATTTCTTGACCTTCATCGATGACCACAGTCGCAAGATGTGGATCTACTTCCTCAAGACAAAGGTAGAGGTCAAGGAGAAGTAGCAAGAGTTTGTCGCGATGGTAGAGCGCCACACAAGCAAGAAGGTCAAGGCACTATCCACGGACAACGGTGGTGAGTACAAGGCGTACAAAGGCTGGTTGAGCCAACACGGCATCAACCACCAGACCACCACGCCTTACACTTCCCAGAGCAATGGCGTTGCCGAGCGCATGAACCAGACTATCGTCAACATGACACAAAGCATGCTCTTCCATGCCAAACTCCCACCTTGCTTCTGGGCTGAAACTACAAGAACTACTTCCTACCTTATGAATATTACTTCGGCAGCCGCGCTTGGAAGGCGTGGTAAGAAGCAGCAAGAGAAGTAGATCAGGACGCCACAAGAGGCTTGGTTAGGGAAGAAGCCAAATGCCTCACAGTTGAGGATCTTTGGCTTTACTGCCTAGGCAAAGGTCCAAGCAAAAGAACAAAGTGGCAAGCTGGATGAACGTGCTCGTAAGTGTGTAATGGTCGGATACGACACCGCACACAAGGCGTACAGGCTGTGGGACCAAGCAGCTGGAAAGCTCATCGGGAGCCGAGATGTTGGATTTGATGAAGGGATGCTCGGCAAGGGAGAGTTGCTAGACCCTGTCCATGCTCTTAAATCAGGAGAGTGTGTTGTATTGCTCGAGTCGTGATCACACACCAGAAAACTGGCAGATGGTGCCAATGAATGATGGTGCTGTGGGGAGAGTGGCTGTGCAGGCTGACATAGTGATGGACTCTCACACTGAGTCAGAGTCATTCGAGGTCCCAGAGTCAAACACTGAGGCCGGTGGCTCTTCCGCAAACAACGGGTGACATGCAGCACAAGAGTAACAGAAGTAACTAAGCCTTGAATCACCACCAACAACACTCGAGCGTACTGCTCGCGAGAAGAAACCTCCACCCAAGTACGATGATAAGAGTGCGGAATGGACCGGACTCAGCTGGTCATGCTTGAATCAGGGAGAGACTGTGACTATAACGAAGGCTATGAACATGATAGATGGAGCCAAGTGGAAGGAGGCAGTGGATAGCGAACTCACATCCATTGAAGAGAAGGGAACATGGGTTCTGGTGGATAGGCCCCCAAACACGCACGTGATGGGAACAAAGTGGGTACTCTGGAAAAATTACAAGCAACATGGTACTATCGCCAAGTACAAGGCAAGAGTTGTGGCGAAGGGATTTTCCCAGCGTGCACGCTCAGAGTACGAGGAGACCTTCACGCCTGTTGTCACCTTTGCCTCCATCAGATCCATGTTGGGCATCGCTGCTACAAAAGATCTGGAGGTCCACCAGATGGATGTCAAGACGGCTTTCCTCTAGGGGATGCTAGAGAAAGAAGTGCTGGTGGAAGTGCACGAGGGAGTGAAAGCTCCATAGAGCATGGTTTGTAAACTGGTGAAAGTACTCTACGAGTTGAAACAGGCCCAAATAATGTGGTATAAGGAGATGGACGGCTTCATGGCCAGGCTCACCTTCACGCAATGCGATAATGACCATAGTGTCTATGTGTCGGAGGATGAGCAAGGCTTGATGCTAGTTGCACTGTACGTGGATGACCTATTCATCTGGTCGTCATCGGTCGAGCTGTTGAACAAGCTGAAGACAGATATCAGAAATAGGTTCAAGATGAAGGACATGGGTCCGCTCGAGTTCCACCTTGGGATAGCCGTCCACCGGAATCGAGCAACAGGCACCATCGAGCTCAACCAGACCAAGTACATCATGGAGGTCCTCAAGCCCTACAACATGGAGGACTACAAGCCCATCAGTACACCCATGATGACAGACATCAAGCTCTCCTCCTCCATGAGCCCCAACATGGAAGCAGAATGGCGTGAGATGGAGAACATTCCCTACAAGTCCGCTGTTGGCAGCCTCATGTATGCGAGGAGAGGAACACGCCCTTACATTTGCTATGCTCTGGGACAAGTGAGCAGGTTTGTGGCCAATCGAGTGACACCGTACGGGCAAGCAGTTAAGTACATCATGCCCTATCTAGAGAAGACGCGACACATGGGACTCCAGTTTGGAGGCCAAGAAGGATCTGACCCGCTGCAACTGGTGTGCTACACAGACACCGACTGTGGAGAAAGACTCGATGACAGAAAGTCCACCTCGGGTTTTGTGTACCTCTTGAACGGTAGTGCAGTCTCTTGGGCAAGTAGAAAGGAAGACTGTATCTCCCTCTCTACCACTGAGGCAGAGTACATTGCTCTGACAGAAGCATGGAAGGAGACACATTGGCTACGCAGTTTACTTGCCGAGATGAAAGTGCGACAAACAGAGGCAATAGAGGTCCGCATCGACAACAAGAGTACCATGAAAATGGTACAAGATGATGTCCTTTCCCGACGGACCAAGCACATCAACATGAGGTACCACTACTCACGCGACCTGATCGCAAAGGAGATCATGGACCTGGAATACGTGGAGACCAGAAAGATGCTTGCAGATTCCATGAAAAAGGCGCTGGACAGCAAATTGCACTCTGCAGGTACTCCAGGCACCAGTATGGTCAAAGCATCGGACGAAGACTGAGGCCAAGACTGCTGGAGAGAGGAGAGATCTCACACCTAATGGACAGAGGTGTAAGGGAGAGTTTTTTCACCTGATATGCTCCTTGTACATGGCTGATATTTGGACAAGCAGAGGACAGCCTAGGCATACACTGCTCCCTTGGAGTAAATCCCCTAAGTCTGGTCCAGATAGACAAGGCATGCACTACTCCTTTGGAGCAAGTTCCCTTGGTCTAATCTAGATAGTATAGCCAGCAAACACTACCTAGGACTCCTTGTGGCTTAGACGTTCCACAGTTATCTGGAGCGAGAGATCACTGGGTCAAATCCCAGCCCGGTGACTAATTTTATTTGTGTCCAAAAGGGGGACAAGAACGTTGTAAGAGACATCTTAGAACATTCCAAGGTCCTTCCTGGTGGTTGGCGCCACTTGCCGGTCACAGGGAGCACCATGTAGGCAGGGGGGTGACGTAATCAACATTGCCCGAACAGTGGCTAATCCAAGGAGCCACTACGCGCCTAGGCTAAAGGCTGGCTCTAGGACAATAAGAACCTATTAGTTGCTTGTCATTGAGTACAATTCTTACCTTTGAGACTACTCACAGAGTTGTCCACTACAAGCAGACACTAAAGAAGCATTGATTGGTCTAGGCCCCAAGAGTTCGCCCCTCGCACGAAAGTGACCAAGTACTAAGGACATAGTGGAAGGAAGTAATGCCTATGAACTGCTCAAAGTGGAACTTTGACTCTGAGGGTGATATCATCTCTTTGTTGCAATACCAAGAGCGGTCGGCGGGAACCATTGTGTCGGAACCCGTTTTTTAGACCGTCGTCTTAGGCAGGTTGACAAAGAGTTATGGGCCCATACTGACTAGTTGTAAGTCACGCTTCTACGCACTCTCTCACCCTCTCTGTTTTGCAGCACACATCAGATCCATCAGCTCCATCCGCTCCATCTGCTCCATCAGCTCCAACGGCGGGTGCAAGCATTTAGCAAACAAGGGCCAAGGATAAGCTCTCCCATTGGAGGTACGACCCTTGAGCCCTAACCAGGACAAGCTCTGCCCTTGGAGGCACGACCCTGGGTTTGCTAATGTGCGTTCTACTCTATTTGTAGGTATTCAATGACTAAGGGGTAAGCAACGGATCTCCACCTTCTAAACTGATAGCAGACAACAACCTTCATCAGCTTACATCGGCCGCTGCGAAACAGAGAAGCAAACAAGCAGAGAAGTAGTATGACGATACCCGCGACGCTCACTCTCGAGCAGGTTAATGGTGTTGGGAAAGAAGCCATCCGGCTTAGTTCAGGTCCACAGGAGCAAGTTCCAGGAAATTACCAGATGCCTGCTACGATCGACAATCCGACTTCACCATTCGAAAGATGAGGTAGCAAAATGTCTACGGTGCATGTTTGAGGCCGATCGAACAGCCGGATTGGGCAATATGAATTTTCAAAGTTTTCGGGGTCCTCGACCGCCGATATCCGGGTAACCATGGACGATGGCTCCATGCCTTAGCTTGAGAAAAGAAAAGGGCAAGAGGTCCAGGGTCAAGACCTGATGGGAGAAATATCCAAAAAGGTCCTAGATTCTTGGGTTGCCTTGTCAGAATGTGATGACTAGAAAAAACGTACCTCTCCTTACTTTTTAGGTGAGGTGAGATCCTTGTGTGCTAGCCATGGACACAAAGCGATTCTCCATGGGATTGTGGGTTATGTGACCACTAGGAGTGTGCCATGAGAGCACTTTCTAGCTCTCTAGGTCGTGTGTGAGTGGTCATCCTGATTGCTAGGCTGATTTCCTCGTGTGAGATTATGGACTTTATTGTTTGAGCCTTATCCTCCATGTCTAATTGGTGTGGCTTGTGAGAGGGCTGACTTGCCCAAGCTCTAGCTCTATATGTACTTTATCATTTTGAGTGATTGAGAACCATAATTCAGCACAAGTGATGCCCTTCCAGTCCCACATGTTTGCTTCTCCAAGGCTCCCTCTCTCCTCTAGATCCAACACTTGGTATCAGAGCCAAATTCTGCCACTTTCAGCCAGCACGGGCCATCACATTGAGAGTGACGGGTTGGGGTAAAACCTTCACCCAATTTGACAATCCACCACTAGATCTTCAAGGTCAAGAGACAAGCCTTCCAACAAGCCCAAAATCATGAAATTCCAACGGTCAGTTTGAGTGTTATGCTCAAAACAAGGTCGGCCAGGGCTACACTCTTCTCTCTAAGTAAGACTGTCGCCTTGTGATGACCATAACTCACCTGTTTCTTTGTCAAGTTTAAAAAGTAGCACATACGAATTGAAGTGTTTTTCCTAAGCTTTCCATTTATATAAACATATTTGCATTCCATCAGTACATTTGGGAGAAACGTCGTTAACAAGCTGGCTGGTCTGAGTTGGAGTAGGAGGAGAAGCATACCATGTTTTTAAGAGGGCATATCTTTCAAAATCCCCTGCTGATGACCCTGTTTTATGGGTCGGTCTGAAAGGTTTTGAGCTGCATTTTCCAGTAGTAGGTTCAGGTTTTCCAAATTCCTAGTCTGCTGGCCTCTACAGTCCATTTTCCGTGAGAGAGATTTCTGGTAGTAGCAGTAGCGGAAGCAACGGTAGCGCTGCCACTCAAGGGCAACGCTGAGCATCACCAAAGCTCAAAATGGCAGCACCACGCGTAGTTACAGCAGCCCAGCTCTTAGAGAGGCTCGAAGGATGTGCCAATTTCACGTTTTGGAAGATCCGTACCCGCCTCCTTTTGGAGGAGACGGGCTTGTGGGAGTTGGTGAGCGGCGACGAGTGCGCTCCACCTCCATAGGCAAAAGGCATCACCGCGACGCAGGTGGTGGTGGGCAAGACGCCGTAGAAAGGTGCAGCATATGTAAGTTCATCTACAACTACAGCAGTGGCATATTAGAAATGGAAGAAGGACAGGCAGGCCTACAGGCTGCTTGTCAACACCATCTCCAAACCGCATCTTCAGTACAAGAGTGACAAGGCTATTACAAAAGAGGGGTGGGACACGTTGTGCAAGAAGTATGAGAGCAAGGATCCTGCATTCCTCATGCTTTTGGAGGAGAAGATGCTGGCGTTGAAAATACAGGGTGGCGAAGGGATGGAGGAGTAATTGGACAGGGCAAAGGAGCTGGCGAAGCAGCAAAAAGTGACCGGCAATCCTGTGGAAGACACGTGCTTTGTCCTCCTCTTGCTAAGAGGACTCCCAACAGCTATGACACAGTACAAGAGACGTTGGAGTGCCAGCCAACTCTCGACCTCAACTTCATCTGCACGCACCTCATGCAGGTAGAACTGCGTCGCAATGCAACAAAGTGCAATGGCGGCAGCAGCAGCAGTGAAGCAGCTTTCATGGCCATGGACTCACGCAACTAGCAGTAGCAACAGTCCAGGCAACAAAGATGGAAGAAGAAGGGCAAGTACCACTATTGCCAGAAAGAGGGCACTATAGGAAAGAGTGCTTCAAGTTCAACAGGGACCAGAAGGAGCAGTTCGAGCAGCAAAAGCAGCAATCTCTACAACAATAGCAGCAGCAGTCACAGCAACGTCAGCAGCAGCAGCAGCAGAACCAGACGGGCGTGCGCCATTTTGGCAATATGAACATGGCCAAGGAAGTGCGCGATTGCCTCTTCGTGGCAACGTCTGACATGTCGCAGAAGGAAAAAGCAGATCTCGCGTGGTACAAGGACTTAAGGTGTACAAAGAGTCTAACGTACCACAAGGAGTGGTTTACGCAGCTGCTCTCCATTCCCTCCTGACCAATTACTTTGAATGATGATTGGGTGGTATATGTTGACGGGATTCGGATTGTGGAGATGTGGTTGTACACCCCGCGTGGCATTGAAGTGGGAGTATTACATGGCGTGCTGTACGTACCTAATGCTGCGTTCAATCTTCTCTTAGTGTCCTCTCTCACCAACACAGGACTGCCAGTCGTCTCTGAAGATGACTATGGCTACATCCTGGACAAGGAAACAGGAGAGGAGTTGGCCAAGTCGGTGAAGGAAGGCGACATGTACCGCCTATAGGGGGCGACAAAGATCCCGCGCGAGCAGAGTCTTACAGTAGTGGTGCAGGCCACAGATGGCAAAATCTGACATATGCGCTACGGCCACATCGGCATGCGCGCCTTGCAGCAACTTCAAACAAAGCAAATGGTACGTGACTTGCCCACCATCTCTAACTTTGAGCAGCAGTTGTGCATCGGCTATTTGGAGGGGAAGCAGCATCGGGAGGCATTTTCTGGAGCAGGGGAGCGCGCGAAGGAGGTGCTGGAGCTGGTCGATACAGATTTGTGTGGCCCAATACAGACGCAGAGCTTTGGAGGCTCAAGGTATCTTCTCACCTTCATTGATGATTTCAGCCGTTACACTGCTATGTACTTCCTTTCCTCCAAGGACCAGTGCTTTGAGAGGTTCAAGGAGTTCAAGGCAATATTAGAGAACCAGACTGGCAAGAAGATCAAGGCGTTGCGTAGCAACCGTGTTGGAGAGTACCTTAGCAAGGTGTTCCAGGACTACCTCGCAGCAGCAGGCAGCAAGGCGCAGCGCACTACGCCATAGTCGCATATGACTTACAGCTCACATATGAGTTTTGGGCCGAAGCAGTGAGCATTGCCGTATATATCAAGAACCGCAGTCCAACCAATGCCCTGGAGAAGATGACGCCGTACGAGGCGTGGTTCATCAAGAAGCCGAGCGTGGGTCATGTTCGCGTGTTTGGTAGCTTGGCACATATGCATGTGCCGAAGGAGAAGCGGCACAAATGGGACACAAAGAGCGCATAGATATTGATCATCAGCTATGACGTGGCAAGCAAGGCGTATCGCCTCTACAAAAGGGATACTGGCCACGTCATCATCTCCAGGGATGTCGTTTTCAACGAAAGTAACGTAATCGGCACCAACATCATCTGCAAAGAGGCAGCAGAACCAGCAGCTGATGAAGTAGTGGGAGAAGATATTCTCCCTGACCCTGTCACTCCTCAACTTTCCTCTAATGTGATAGTGGGAGAACAACTCTATTCTCCCATGTCTGATGCAGTAGATACAGCGGCCTCATCGGCAAAAGCAGAGGAAGAAGATGCACTACCTTGTAGGAGCTGTTAAGCTGGCAGCATCGCGCCAGCCGCCTGCTAACGCTTCAGCACCAGTATGAAGGTACCCTCTCAGGGTGCGCTACAAGCCTCGTGAGCGCGGGCATTTCTGGATGTTGCAAAAACCAGATCAAATAAATGTCAAAGTTGCAGCAGATTCAGACGGGCCAACGTCATACAAGGAGGCCACGGCGTCACGAGATGCAGAGAGGCGTCATACTTCCTCGACATTCAGATCACGCATGACCGCCTATCACGCTCTCTCTCTCTCTGCAGCAGAGCCGCTATATCAAGGATGTCTTGTAGCCGTTCGGCATGGCAGAGGCAAAACCCATCGGCACGCCGTTGGAGACGAGGCAGTACCTCGTCAGCTTCAATGGAGAAGCGGATGTAGTTGAGCGACAAAAGTACCAAAGTGCCGTCGGCATTCTCATGTACTTGATAGTGGCAACCAGGCCAGACCTTGCACAAGATGTGAGCGCCGTAAGCTAGAACATGGCAAATCCCAGACTTGAGCACCAGAAGGCAGTGAAGCGGATCTTCCGCTACCTTGTTGGAACCATCAACATCGGCATCACCTACAATGGCAACAACAACAATATCATCGGCATCAGAAATGCAGATTGGGCTTCAAACCCCGAGGACCGCAAGTCCATCTCTAGACATGTGTTCCTCATTAATGGTGGGGCCATTAGCTGGTGCAGCAAGCGCCATGAGCTTGTGGCTACCTGAAGCAGGAAGCTGAGTATGTGTTTGTCAGCTTTGGAGCCAAGGAAGCTGTTTGGCTTCAGTGTCTCATGGCGGAGATGAGTGGGAGTGCAACAGTTCCAGTTCCTGTGCGCGTCGACAAACAGAGCACGATCGCACTCGCCAAGAATCCTAAGCACCATGCACGTACCAAGCACACTGACACCGCATATGACTTCATCAGGTACATGGTGCAGGAGGGTGTTATCAAGTTGGACTTTACTCGAACCAGCAAGCAGGTTGCTGATTTCTGTACCAAACCAGTGACTCGTGACAAGTAGCAGTTTTGCATGAAGGCATGTGGACTAAGCCCACTCTGACTATGCCAAAGTGGGAGATTGTTGGGAAACAAGCCATCCGGCTCAACAGCCTCCCGTTGACCTGAAACAGAGCCGAATGGTTCGTTTCAGGTCCACGGGAGCAGGTTCCAAGAAACTACCCAATGCCTGCTCTGATTGTCGATCCAACTTCACTATTGGAAAGATCAGGTGGCAATGTATCTACGGTCCAAGTTTGAGGCCGATCCAACGGTCGGATTGGGAGATATGAATTTTCGATGTTTTCAGGGTCCTCTTGTTGGAAAAGGAGCCATCCGGCTTAGTTTCAGGTCCAAAAGAGCAAGTTCCAGGAAAGTACCAGATGCCTGATCTGATCGTCGATACGACGTCACCATTGGAAAGATCAGGTGGCAACATGTCTACAATCCAAGTTTGAGACCCATCCAACGGTCGGATTGGGAGATATGAATTTTCGAAGTTTGGGGGATCATGGACCGTCGATGTCTTGGTGGGCATGGGTGATGGCTCCATGCCTTAGCCTGAGAAAAGAAAAGGGCAAGAGGTCCAGTGTAAAAACCTGATGGGAGAAATATCCAAAAAGGTCCTTGGTCTTAGGATTGCCTTGTTAGAGTATGCTGACACATGGCAATTCTCCATGGGTTTGTGGGTTATGTGACCACTAGGAGTGTGCCATGAGAGCATTCTCTAGCTCTCTAGGTCATGTGTGAGTGGTCAGCCTGATTGATAGGCTAATTTCCTCCCTTGTGTGAGATTATGGACTCTAGTGTGTGAGCCTTAGCCTCCATGGCTAAGTGGTATGGCTTGTGAGAGGGCTGACTTGCCCAAGCTCTAGCTCTATATGTACTCCATCATTTTGAGTGATTCAATAACCATTCTTCAGCACAANATGGGAGAAATATCCAAAAAGGTCCTTGGTCTTAGGATTGCCTTGTCAGAGTGTGCTGACTAGGATAAAGGTACCTCTCCTTACTTTTTAGGTGAGGTGAGATCCTTGTGTGCTAGCCATGGACACATGGCGATTCTCCATGGGATTGTGGGTTATGTGACCACTAGGAGTGTGCCATGAGAGCATTCTCTAGCTCTCTAGGTCATGTGTGAGTGGTCAGCCTGATTGATAGGCTAATTTCCTCCCTTGTGTGAGATTATGGACTCTAGTGTGTGAGCCTTAGCCTCCATGGCTAAGTGGTATGGCTTGTGAGAGGGCTGACTTGCCCAAGCTCTAGCTCTATATGTACTCCATCATTTTGAGTGATTCAATAACCATTCTTCAGCACATGTGATACCCTTCCAGTCCCACATGCTCGCTACTCCAAGGCTCCCTCTCTCCTCCAGATCCAACATTTGGTATCAGAGCCAAGTTCTGCCACTTTCAGCCAGCACAGGCCGTCACTTTGGGAGTGACGGGTTGGGGTGAAACATTCACCAGTTAAGATCCAACGGTCGGATTGAGAGTTCTGCTCAAAACGAGGTCGGCCAGGGCTATACTCTTCTCTATGAGTAAGACTGTCGCCTTGTGATGACCATAACTCTCTCGTTTCTTTGTCAAGTTAAAAAAGTGGCACATGCGAATTGTAGTATTTTTCCTAAGCTTTCCATTGGTGCAAAACTATTTGCATTCCATCGATTTGTTTGGGAGAAACGCCGTTTACAGGCTGGCTGGCCTGAGTTGGAATAGGAGCAGAAGCATACCCTGTTTTCAAAAGGGCATATCTTTAAAAATCCCCTGTTGATGACCCTTTTTTATGGGTCGATCTGAAAGGTTTTGAGCTGAGTTTTCCAGTGGTGGGCTCAGGTTTTCAAAATTCCCAGTCTGCTGGCCTCCACAATCCATTTTAATTCAGAAAGATTTCTGGCTGAAGCAACAGCAGAAGCAGGGGTAGCGCCGCCACTCAAGGGCAGCGCTGAGCATTACCAAGGCTCAAAATGGCAGCAGTAGGCGTGGTAACAGCAGCCCAACCCTTGGAGAGGCTGGAAGGACGCGCCAATTTCACGTTTTGGAAGATCCGTACTCGCCTCCTTTTGGAGGAGAGGGGCTTGTGGGAGATGGTGAGCGGCAACGAGCGCGCTCTGCCTCCACAGGCAAAAGGCATCACCGCAACGCAGGTGGTGGCGGGGAAGACGCCGCAAAAGGGTGCAGCTGATGCGGGGTCTTCTGCAGCTGTACCAGCGACATATGAGGAGTGGAAGAAGGACAGGCAGGCCTATAGGTTGCTTGTCACTACCATCTCCAACCCGCATCTTCAGTACGTGAGTGACAAGGCTACTGCAAAGGAGGGGTGGGACACGTTGTGCAAGAAGTATGAGAGCAAGGACGTTGCATTCCTCATGCTTTTGGAGGAAAAGATGATGGCGCTGAAAATGCAGGATGGAAAAGGGATGGAGGCGTATCTGGATAGGGCAAAGGAGCTGGCGAAGCAGCTGAGAGCGGCCGGCAATCCTGTGGAAGAGACGCGCTTCATCCTCCTCTTGCTGAGGGAACTACCAACGAGCTACGACACGGTATAGGTGGAATTGCGTCACACACCTATACGGTGCGAGAGACTCTGGAGTGCCAGCCAACTCTTGACCTCGACTTCATCTGCACACACCTGGTATAGGTGGAATTGCGTCACAATGCATCAAAACACAATGGCGGCGGCAGCAGTGAAGCAGCTTTTGTGGCCACGAGCTCACGCAACCAGCAGTAGTAGCAGCACTCTGGGTAGCGGAAAGGCAAAAAGAAAGGCAAATGCCACTACTGCCAGAAAGAGGGACACTACAAAAAGGAGTATTTCAAGCTCAAGAGGGACCAGAAGGAGCAACAGCAGCAGCAGTCATCGTTGCAGCAGCAGCAAAAGCAGTAGTAGCAGCAGCAGCAGTCACAACAGTGTTAGCAGCAGCAGCAACAGCAAAACCAGGCTGGTGTGCACTACTTTGGCAACATGAATGTGGCCAAGGAGGTGCGCGACCGTCTCTTCATAGCGAAGTCTGACATGTCGTAGGTGGAGAAGGCGGATCTCGCATGGTACAAGGACTCAGGGTGTACCAAGAGCCTCACACATCACAAGGAGTGGTTTACACAGATGCTGTCAATTCCTCCCTGTCCTATCGCTATGGGTGATGATCGAGTGGTGTATGCTGAGGGGATTGGGATCGTGGAGATGCGGTTGGACTTCAATGCCACGCGGGCGTGGCATTGAAGTGGGAGTGTTCCATGGCGTATGTACCTGATGCTACATTCAACCTCCTCTCAGTCTCCTCTCTTACAAACACAGGATTGCGTGTCGTCTTCGATGATGACTATGGCTACATCCTCAACAACGATACAGGAGAGGAGTTGGCCAGGTCGGTGAAGAAGGGCGACATGTACCGCCTGCTGGGGGCGACCAAGATCCCGCGTGAACACCGTCTTGCAGCAGTGGTGCAGGCGACAGATGGCGAGATCTGACATGCGCGCTACGGCCATATCGGCATGCGCGCTTTGTAGCAGCTTCAAGCAAAGGAAATGGTGCGTGACCTGCCTACCATATCTAACTTTGAGCAGCAGTTGTGCATCGGTTGTTTGGAGGGGAGGCAGCACCGAGAGGCGTTCTCTGGAGCAAGGGAGCGTGCGAAAGAGGTGTTAGAGCTGGTCCACACGGACTTGTGCAGACCGATGCAGACCCAGAGCTTTGGAGGCTCTAGGTATTTTCTCACCTTCATTGATGATTTCAGCCGTTACACAACTGTGTACTTCCTTTCATCCAAGGACCAGTGCTTTGACAGGTTCAAGGAGTTCAAGGCCATGGTGGAGAACCAGACTGGCAAGAAATTCAAGGCGCTGCGCAGCGGCCGCGGTGGAGAGTACCTGAGCAAGGAGTTCCAGGACTACCTCGCAGCAGTAGGCATCAAGGCGCAGCGCACTGTGCCATACTCGCCGTAGTAGAACAGCGTAGCAGAACGCGCCAACTGCACCATCGTTGAGTCGGCGCGCTCCATGTTGCACGCGGCTCGGCTCACCTACGACTTTAGGCCGTAAGCAGTAAGCACTGCGGTGTACATCAAAAACCGTAGTCCAACCAAGGCCCTGGAGCAGATGACGCCGTACGAGGCGTGGTTCGGCAAGAAGCCGAGTGTGGGTCATCTTCGCGCGTTTGACAGCTTGGCGCACATGCACGTGCCAAAGGACAAGCGGCAAAAGTGGGACGCGAAGAGCACGCAGATGCTGATGATTGGCTACGACGTGGCAAGCAAGGCATATCGCCTCTACAAGACGGATACAGGCCACGTCGACATCTCCAGGGATGTCGTCTTCAACGAGAGCAACGTCATCGGCACCAACATTGTGTGTGAACAGGCAGCAGAACTAGCAGCTGACGAGACACTGTGAGTAGAAATCCTTCCTGACCCAGTCTCTCCCGGTCTTTCCTCTAATGTGACAGTGGGAGAATCACTCTACTCTCCCATGTCTGATGCAGCAGATACAACAGCCTCATCGGCAGAAACAGAGGAGGGAGATGGAAGACTACCAGCAGCAGCAGTTGTGCCAGCAGCACCGCGCCAACCGCCCGCTAACGCTCCAGAACCAGGTCGCAGGTACCCTCTTAGGGTGCGTTACAAGCCTGGTGAGCGCGGCCATTTCTGGATGCTGCAGAAACCAGAACAAGTGAACGTCGCAGTTGTTGCAGATTCAGATGAGCCAACGTCATACAAGGAGGCCATGGCTGCACCGGATGCAGCAGATTGGGTGCAAGCCGTGTAGCAGGAGATACAGTCGCAGCTGGACAACGGCACTTGGGAGCTGACTGAGCGTCCACCTGGACGTAAGGTGATCAAGTGCAAGTGGGTGTTCAAGAAGAAGCGGGGAGCAGATGGTAACCTGGAAAAGTACAAGGCAAGGCTGGTCGCCAAGGGCTACTCGCAGCAGGAGGGCATCGACTACACAGAAACTTTTGCCCCTGTTGCAAAGTTTGCCTCTGTGCGCACGCTCCTCTCTTATGCAGCAGCTGAGNGATGCAGCAGATTGGGTGCAAGCCGTGTAGCAGGAGATACAGTCGCAGCTGGACAACGGCACTTGGGAGCTGACTGAGCGTCCACCTGGACGTAAGGTGATCAAGTGCAAGTGGGTGTTCAAGAAGAAGCGGGGAGCAGATGGTAACCTGGAAAAGTACAAGGCAAGGCTGGTCGCCAAGGGCTACTCGCAGCAGGAGGGCATCGACTACACAGAAACATTTGCCCCTGTTGCAAAGTTTGCCTCTGTGTGCACGATCCTTTCTTATCCAGCAGTTGAGGACTTAAAGGTTCACCACATGGATGTCAAGACGGCATTCCTAAACGGTGACCTAGAGGAGGAGATTTACATGGAGCAGCCGGAGGGGTTCGTCATGGATGGCCAAGAGTACCTGGTTTGCAAGCTGCAGAAGTTACTGTACGGCCTCAAGCAAGCATCACGTACTTGGAACCAGAAGTTGGATGCGGCGTTGCAGTACATGGGGTTTGAGCGCAGTGAGTGTGACTAAACCGTCTATCGCTGGCAGCATGGTCATGAGGTGCTCATCATCATCGTGTATGTGGATGACATGCTCATCCTTTCCAACAGCATGTCTGCACTGCAGGAGTTCAACAAAACCATGCAAGAGAGCTTCCAGATGTCTGATCTCGGGGAGGCATCATACTTCCTCGGTATCCAGATCACGCGTGACCGCAAATTACGCTCTCTCTCGCTACAGCAAAGCCGCTACATCAAGGATGTCTTGCAACGGTTTAGCATGGCAGAGGCAAAACCCATCGACACGCGGCTGGAGACGCGGCAGTACCACGTGAGCTTCAGTGGAGAAGCAGATGCAACTGAGCGGCAGAAGTACCAAAGCATCGTCGGTAGTCTCATGTACCTGATGGTGGCAACCAGGCCGGACCTCGCACAGGCTGTTAGCACTGTGAGCCAGCGCATGGCAATCCCCGGACCTGAGCACCGGAAGGCAGTGAAGCGGATTTTCCGCTACCTTGCTGGAACCATCAACATCGGCATCACCTACAAAGGCAACGGCAACAGCATCATCGGCTACACGGATGCAGATTGGGCTTCAAACCCTGAGGACCGTAAGTCCATCTCTGGGCATGTATTCCTCATGAATGGTGGGGCCATCAGCTGGTGCAGCAAGCGGCAGGTGGTCGTGGCCACCTCAAGCACAAAAGCTGAGTACGTCTCTCTCAGCTTTGGAGCCAAGGAAGCAGTTTGACTTCAGCGTCTTATGGCAGAGATGAGTGGAAGTGCAGCAGTTCGAGTTCCTGTGCGCATCGACAACCAGAGCACAATCGCACACGCCAAGAATCCTGAGCACCATGCACGCACCAAGCACATTGACAGCGCATATCATTTCATCAGGCATATGGTGCAGGAGGGTGCTATCAAGTTGCAGTTTACTCCAACACGCAAGTAGGTCGCAGATTTCTGCACCAAGCCAGTGACCTGTGAGAAGCAGCAGTTCTGCATGAAGGCATGTGGACTCAGTCCACTCTGACTGCGGCAAAATGGGACATTGTTGGAAAAGGAGCCATCCGGCTCAGTTTCAGGTCCACAGGAGCAAGTTCCAGGAAAGTACCAGATGCCTGCTCCGATCGTCAATTTGACTTCTACATTGGAAAGATCAGGTGGCAAAATGTCTACGGTCCAAGTTTGAGACCGAATCAACGGTCGGATTGGAAGATATGAATTTTCGAAGTCATGACGGGATCATGGACCGTCGATGTCTTGGTGGGCATGGGTGATGGCTCCATGCCTTAGCCTGAGAAAAGAAAAAGGCAAGAGGTCCAGGGTCAAGACCTGATGGGAGAAATATTCAAAAAGGTCCTTGGTCTTAGGATTGCCTTGTCAGAGTGTGCTGACTAGGATAAAGGTACCTCTCCTTACTTTTTAGGTGAGGTGAGATCCTTGTGTGCTAGCCATGGACACATGGTGATTCTCCATGGGATTGTGGGTTATGTGACCACTAGGACTGTGCCATGAGAGCATTCTCTAGCTCTCTAGGTCGTGTGTGAGTGGTCAGCCTGATTGCTAGGCTGATTTCCTCCCTTGTGTGAGATTATGGACTCTAGTGTGTGAGCCTTAGCCTCCATGGCTAAGTGGTGTGGCTTGTGAGAGGGCTGANGTGATGGCTCCATGCCTTAGCCTGAGAAAAGAAAAAGGCAAGAGGTCCAGGGTCAAGACCTGATGGGAGAAATATTCAAAAAGGTCCTTGGTCTTAGGATTGCCTTGTCAGAGTGTGCTGACTAGGATAAAGGTACCTCTCCTTACTTTTTAGGTGAGGTGAGATCCTTGTGTGCTAGCCATGGACACATGGTGATTCTCCATGGGATTGTGGGTTATGTGACCACTAGGACTGTGCCATGAGAGCATTCTCTAGCTCTCTAGGTCGTGTGTGAGTGGTCAGCCTGATTGCTAGGCTGATTTCCTCCCTTATGTGAGATTATGGACTCTAGTGTGTGAGCCTTAGTCTCCATGGCTAAGTGGTATGGCTTGTGAGAGGGCTGACTTGCCCAAGCTCTAGCTCTATATGTACTCCATCATTTTGAGTGATTGAACAACCATTCTTCAGCACAAGTGATGTTGTTCCAGTCCCACATGCTCCCTACTCCAAGGCTCCCTCTCTCCTCCAGTTCCAACATTTGGTATCAGAGCCAAGTTCTGCCACTTTCAGCGAGCACAGGCCGTCACTTTGAGAGTGACGGTTTGGGGTGAAATCTTCACCACATATTATCATCGACCACAAGATCTTCAAGTTCAAAAGACAAGCTTTGCAACGAGCCCAAGATCGCAAAGATCCAACAGTTGGATTGAGAGTTATGCTCAAAACGAGGTCGGCCAGGGCTACACTCTTCTCTCTGAGTAAGACTGTCGCCTTGTGATGACCGTAACTCTCTCATTTCTTTGTCAAATTTAAAACGTAGTACATAGGAATTGAAGTATTTTTTCCTAAGCTTTCCATTAGTGCAAAAACATTTGCATTCCATTGGTAAACTTGGGAGAAACGCCGTTTACAAGCTAGCTGGTGTGAGCTGGAGTAAGAGCAACAGCATACCCTGTTTTCAAAAGGGCATATCTCTGAAAATCTCCTGTTGATGACCCTGTTTTATGGATCGATCTGAAAGTTTTTAAGCTGAATTTTCCATTGGTGGACTCAGTTTTTCCAAATTCTTAGTGTGTTGGCGTCTACTGTCCATTTTCCGTCAGACAGATTTCTGGCAGAAGCAGCAGCAGAAGCAGGGGTAGCGCCGCCACTCAAGGGCAGCGCTGAGCATCACCAAGGCTCAAAATGGCAGCAGCAGGCGTGGTAACAGCAGCCCAGCCCTTGGAGAGGCTCGAAGGACGCGCCAACTTCACGTTTTGGAAGATCTGTACCCGCCTCCTTTTGGAGGAGAGGGATTTGTGGGAGGTGGTGAGCGGTGACGAGCGCGCTCCGCCTCCACAGGCAAAAGGCATCATCGCAGTGGAGGTGGTGGCGGGGAAGACGCCGCATAAAGGTGCAGCAGATGCAAGTTCATCTACAACTGCAGCGGCGGCATATGAGGAGTGGAAGAAGGACACGTAGGCTTACAGGCTGCTTGTCAACACCATCTCCAACCCGCATCTTCAGTACGTGAGTGACAAGGCTACTGCAAAAGAGGGGTGGGACACGTTGTGCAAGAAGTATCAGAGCAAGGATCCTGCATTCCTCATGCTTTTGGAGGAGAAGATGATGGCGTTGAAAATGTAGGGTGGTGAAGGGATGGAGGCATACTTGGACAGGGCAAAGGAGCTGGCGAAGTGGTTGAAAGCGGCCGGCAACCCTGTGGAAGACACGCGCTTCGTCCTCTTGCTGAGGGGACTCCCAATGAGCTATGACACGGTACGAGAGTCATTAGAGTGCCAGCCGACTCTCGACCTGGACTTCATCTACACTTACCTGGTGCACATAGAACTGTGTCGCAATGAAGCAAAGCGCAATGGCGGGAGCAGCAGCAGTGAAGCAGCTTTCATGGCCATGGGCTCACGCAACCAGTAGCAGCAGCAGTCCCGGCAGCACAGAGGCAAGAAGAAGGGCAAGTGACACTATTGCCAGAAAGAGGAGCACTACAAGAAAGAGTGCTTCAAGTTCAAGAGGGACCAGAAGGAGCAGCAGCAGCAGCAGCAAAAGCAACAGTCTCCACAGCCACAGCAGCAGTAGTCATAGCAACGTCAGCATCAGTTGCAACAACAACAACAGAACCAGACCGGCGTGCGCCATTTTGGCAACATGAACGTGACGGCCTCTTCATGGCGAAGTCTGAGATGTTGTAGAAGGAGAAGGCGGATCCGGCTTGGTACAAGGACTCCGGGTGTACCAAGAGTCTGACGCACCACAAGGAGTGGTTTACGCAGCTGTTGTCCATTCCCCCTCGACCGATTGCTTTGGGTGATGACCGTGCGTGGCATTGAAGTGGGAGTGTTCCATGGCGTGTTGTATGTACGTAATGCTGCGTTCAACCTCCTCTTAGTGTCCTCTCTCACCAACACAAGACTGCACATCGTCTTTGACGACGACTATGGCTACATCCCTGCCAAGGAAACAGGAGAAGAGTTGGCCAGGTCGGTGAAGGAAGGCGACATACACCGCATGTTGGGGGCGACCAAGATCCGCGCGAGCAGAGTCTTGCAACAGTGTTGCAGGCCACCGATGGCAAAATCTGGCATGCGTGGTACGGCCACATCGGTATGCGCGCCTTGCAGCAACTTCAAACAAAGCAGATGGTGCGTGACTTGCCCACCATCTCTAATTTTGAGCAGCAGCTGTGCATCGGCTGTTTGGAGGGGAAACAGCATCACGAGGCGTTCTCCGGAGCAAGAGAGCACGCGTAGGAGGTGCTGGAGCTGGTCCACACAGACTTGTGTGGCCCGATGCAGACCCAGAGCTTTGGATGCTCTAGGTATTTTCTCACCTTTATTGATGATTTTAGCCATTACACTGCTGTGTACTTCCTTTCCTCCAAGGACTTGTACGTTGACAGGTTAAAGGAGTTTAAGGCCATGGTGGAGAACCAGACAGGCAAGAAAATCAAGGCGCCGCACAGCGACCGCGGTGGAGAGTACCTGAGCAAGGAGTTTCAGGACTACCTCGCAGCAGCAGGCATCAAGGCGCAGCGCACCGCGCCATACTCGCCGCAGCAGAACGGCATAGCAGAATGCGCCTACCGCACTTATGTTGAGTCGGCGCGCTCCATGCTGCACGCGGCTTTACTCACGTACGATTTTTAGGCCGAAGTAGTGAGTACTGCAGTGTACATCAAGAACCGTAGTCCAACCAAGGCCTTGGAGCAGATGACGCCGTATGAGGCATGGTTCAGCAAGAAGCCCAGCGTGGGTCATCTTCGCGCGTATGGCAGCTTGGCGCATATGCACGTGCCAAAGGAGAATCGGCAAAAGTGGGATGCGAAGAGTGCGTAGATGCTGATGATTGACTATGACATGGCAAGTAAGGCGTCTGGACTTTACGAGAGGGATGCTGGCTACGCCATCATCTCCAGGGATGTCGTTTTCAACGAAAGTAATGTCATCGGCACCAACATCATGTGCGGAGAGGCAGCAGAACCAGCAGCTGACAAAGAAGTAGGAGCAGACATACTCCCTGACTCCGTCTCTCCTAACCCTTCCTCTACTGTGACAGTGGGAGAACCACTCTATTCTCCCATGTCTGATGGAGCAGATACAACGGCCTCATTGGCAGAAGCAGAGGAAGAAGATGCACCACCATCCACAGGAGCAGTTGTGCCGGTAGCACCGTGCCAACTGCCTGCAAACGCTCCAGCACCAGGTCGAAGGTACCCTCTCAAGGTGCGCTGCAAACCTGAAGAGCGCGGGCATTTCAGGATGCTCCAAAGACCACACCAGATGAATATCACAGTTGCTGCAGACTCAGATGAGCCGAGATCGTACAAGGACGCCATGGCTGCACAAGATGCAGCAGATTGGGCGCAAGCTGTGCAGCAGGAGATACAATCGCAGCTCGACAACGGTATGTGGGAGCTGACTGAGCGTCCACCTCGACGTAAGGTGATCAAGTGCAAGTGGGTGTTCAAGAAGAAGCGGGGAGCAGATGGCAACCTGGAAAAGTACAAGGCCAGGCTGGTCGCCAAGGACTACTCGCAGCAGGAAGGCATTGACTACACGGAAACCTTTCCTCCTGTTGCAAAGTTTGCCTCAGTACGTATGCTCCTTTCCTATGGAGCAGCAGAGGACTTTGAGGTCCACCACATGGACGTCAAGACGGCGTTCCTAAACGGTGACATGGAGGAGGAGATTTACATGGAGTTGCCGGATGGGTTCGTCATAAATGGCCAGGAGTACCTGGTTTGGAAGCTGGATAAGTCGCAGTACGGCCTCAAGCAAGCGTCGCGTGCTTGGAACCATGAGTTGGTTGCGGCGTTGCAGTGCATGGGGTTTGAGCATAGCGACTGTGACTACAGCGTCTATCACTGGCAGCATGGTCATGAGGTGCTCCTCATCATCTTCTATGTGGATGATATGCTCCTCCTCTCCCACAGCATGTTTGCACTGGAGGAGTTCAAGTTGGCCATGCAGGAGCGCTTCCACATGTCTGATCTCAGGGAGTTGTCATACTTCCTCGGAATCCAGATAACGTGTGACCGCAAATCACACTCTCTCTCCCTGCAGCAGAGGCGTTACATCAAGGATGTCTTCCAGCGGTTCGGCATGGCAGAGGCCAAACCCATCGGCACGCTACTGGAGACATGGCAGTATCTCGTGAGCTTCAATGGTGAAGTGGATGCATCTGAACGGCAGAAGTACCAAAGCACCATCGGCAGTGTCATGTACCTGATGGTTACAACCAGGCCGGACCTCGCACAGGCTGTTAGCGCTGTGAGCCAGTACATGGCAAACCCCGGACCTGAGCACCAGAAGGGAGAGAAGCGGATCTTCCGCTACCTTGCTGGAACCATCAACATCGCATCACCTACAACGACACAGATTGGGCTTCAAAACCTGAGGACCGCAAGTCCATCTCTGGACATGTGTTCCTCATGAATGGTGGGGCCATCAGCTGGTGCAGCAAGCGGCAGGTGGTCGTGGCCACCTCAAGCACCGAAACTGAGTATGTCTCTTTCAGCTTTGGAGCCAAGGAAGCAGTTTGGCTTCAGCGTCTCATGGCAGAGATGAGTGGGAGTGCAGCAGTTCCAGTTCCTGTGCGCGTCGACAACCAGAGCGCAATCGCACTCGCCAAGAATCCTGAGCACCATGCACGCACCAAGCACATTGACATCGCATATCACTTCATCAGGCATATGGTGTAGGAGGGTGCTATCAAGTTGGAGTTTACTCCAACCAGCAAGTAGGTCGCTGATTTCTGCACCAAGCGAGTGACCCGTGAGAAGTAGTAGTTTTGCATGAAGGCATGTGGACTTAGCCCACTCTGATTGCGGCAAAGTGGGAAATTGTTAGGAAAGGAGCCATCCGGCTCGGTTTCAGGTCCACAAGAGCAAGTTCCAGGAAACTACCAGAAGTTTGCTCCGATCGTCAATCGAACTACAGCATTGGAAAGATCAGGTGGTAAAATGTCTACAATCTAATTTTGAGGCCGATCCAACAGTCGGATTGGGAGATATGAATTTTCGTAGTTTCTTGGGTCATCGACCGCCGATATCCGGGTGACCATGGGTGATGGCTCCATGCCTTAGCCTGAGAAAAGAAAAAAGAAAGAGGTCTAGGGTCAAGACCTGGTGGGAGAAATATCGAAAAAGATCCTTGGTCTTAGGATTGCCTTGTCAGAGTGTGCTGACTAGGATAAAGGTATATCTCCTTATTTTTTAGGTGAGATGAGATCCTTGTGTGCTAGCCATGGACACATGGCGATTCTCCATGGGAATGTGGGTTATGTGACCACTAGGAGTGTACCATAAGAGCATTTCCTAGCTCTCTAGGTCGTGTGTGAGTGGTCAACCTGATTACTAGGCTGATTTCCTCCCTCGTGTGAGATTATGGACTCTAGTGTGTGAGCCTTAGCCTCCATGGCTGGTGTCGTTTGTGAGAGGGCTGACTTGTCCAAGCTCTAACTCTATATGTACTCCATCATTTTGAGTGATTCAACAACCATTCTTCAGTACAAGTGATGCCCTTTGATTCCCACATACTAACTTCTCCAAAGCTCCCTCTCTCCTCCAGGTCCAATAATTTTTTACACTCCATGCTTCATATCTAGGATCTATTTTGGAGGTTCAACCTCTTCTCCAAGGAATATCTTCAAGTAGCCTCGCACCCTCATGACAATCTGAAATAGCCATTTCCACAAGGGAAAACCAAACCCTGTGAACTTTGACATCCTACCATTGACCTACTCAAGGGTGAGCGTCGCGGGTGTTGTCATAATGCTTCTAAGCTTTTTTGCTTCTCTGCTTCGTTGTGGCCGATGTAGGCTGATGTAGGTTGTTGTCTTCTACCGGTTTAGAAGGTGCAGATACTTCGCTTACCCCTTAGCCATTGATCACCAGCGAAAAGAGAAGAACGCACACTAGCGAATCCAGGGTCGTGCCTCCAAGGGCGGAGCTCATCCTGGTTAGGGCCCAAGGATCATACTTCCAAGGGCAGAGCTTATCCTTGGCCCTCGTTGGCTAAGAGCCAGGATCCACCGTTGGAGCTAATGGAGCAGATGGAGGAGATGGAGCTGATGCATGCTGTAAGACAGAGAGGGCAAGAGAGTGCGCTGAAGCATGCTTTAGAACTAGTCAGTGTGGGCCCATAACCCGTTGTCATCCTCCCTGAGGCGATGGTCTAGAAAACGGGTACCGACACAATTGCTCCCGCCGAGCGCTCTTGGTATTGCAACCAAGAGATGATATCACCTTCAAAGCGATGGTTCCACACTAAGCAGTTCAAATGAATCACTTCCTTGCACTGTGTCCTTAGCACCTGGTCATTTTCGCGCGAGGACCGAACTCCTGGAGCTTAGACCAACCAATGCTTCTTTAGTGTCTACCTCTAGTGGACAACTCTGTGAGGAGTCCCAAAGGTACTCAATGACAGGCAACTGAGAAGTTTTTATAGTCCTAGAGCCAGCTTCTAGCCTAGGCACGTAGTGGCTCCTTGGATGAGCCACTTTGGGGGTAATCTGGATTGCGTCATCCCCCCTGCCTACATGGCGCTCCCTGTGACCGCCAAGTGGCACCAACCACCAGGAAGGACCTTGGAATGTCCTAAGATGTCTCTTAGAACCTTCCTGTCCCCCTTTTGGTCACAATGAAAATTAGTCAGCGGGTTGGGATTTGACCTAGTGACCTCTCGCTCTAGAAACTAACTCTGGAACGTCTAAGTCACAAGGAGTTGTCCTAGGTAGCATTTGCTGGCTATACTATCCAGATTAGACCTAGGGGACTTGCTCGAAAGGAGCAGTGCATGTCTTGTCTATCTTGACCAGACTTAGGGGACTTACTCCAATGGAGCAGTGCATGCCTAGTCCGTCCTGTGCCTGTCCAAATGTCAGCTATGGACAAGGAGCATATCTGGTCAATACAAGGATACTGCAAAAGAGGGATGGAACACGTTGTGCAAAAAGTATGAGAGGAAGAATCCTACATTTCTCATGCTTTTGGAGGAGAAGATGATGGCATTTAAAATACAGGGTGGCGAAGGGATAGAGGCGTACTTGGACAGGGCAAAGGAGCTGGCAAAGTAGCTAAAAGCGGCCGGCAACCCTGTGGAAGACACGCGCTTCGTCCTCCTCTTGCTGAGGGGACTCCCAATGAGCTATGACACAGTGCGAGAGACGTTGGACTACCAGCTGACCCTCGACCAAGACTTCATCTGCACTCACCTGGTGCAGGTAGAACTGCGTTGCAATGCAGCAAAGTGCAATGGCGGCAACAGTAGCAATGAAGCAGCTTTCATGGCCATGGACTCACAAAACCAGCAGCAGCAAGAGTCTGGGCAATAGAGAGGCAACAAGAAGGGCATGTACCACTATTGCCGAGGAAAGAGGGGCACTACAGGAAAGAGTAATTCAAGTTCAAGAGGGACTAGAAGGAGCAGCAGCAGCAGTAGCAGCAGCAGCAAAAGCAGCAATCTCCACAACAACAACAACAGTCAAAGCAATGTCAGCAGCACTAGTAGCAGCAATAGCAGAACCAGACCGGCGTGCGCCACTTTGGCAACATGAACATGGCCAAGTAGGTACGCAACCGCCTCTTCATGGCAAAGTCTAACATGTCGCAGAAGGAAAAGGCGGATCTGGCTTGGTATAAGGACTCAGGGTGTACCAAGAGTCTGACGCACTAAAAGAAGTGGCTTACGCAACTACTCTCCATTCCTCCCTTGACCGATTGCTTTGGGTGATGATCGCGTAGCGTTTGCTGAGGGGATTGGGATTATGGAGATGTGGTTGGAGACCCCGCGTGGTATTGAAGTAGGAGTGTTCCATGGCGTGCTGTACGTACCTAATCCTGCGTTCAATCTTCTCCTAGTGTCCTCTATCACCAACACAGGACTGCGAGTTGTCTTTGACAACGACTATTGCTACATCCTCGACAAGGAAACAAGAGAGGAGTTGGCCAGGTCGGTTAAGGAAGGTGACATGTACCGCTTGTTAGGAGCGACCAAGATCCCTCGCGAGCAGAGTCTTGCAGCAGTGGTACAGGCCACAGATGGCGAAATCTGGCATGCGCGCAACGGCCACATTGGCATGCGTGCATTGCAGCAACTTCAAACAAAGCAGATGGTGCGTGACTTACGCACCATCTCTAACTTTGAGCAGCAGTTATGTATCGGCTGTTTGGAGTGGAACTACCATCGCGAGGTGTTCTCTGGAGCAGCAGAGCGTGCGAAGGAGGTACTGGAGCTGGTCCACACAAATTTGTGTGGGCCAATGCAGACCCATAGCTTTGCAAGCTGTACATGTTTTCTCACCTTCATTGATGATTTCAGCCGTTACACTACTGTGTACTTCCTTTCCTCCAAAGACCAGTACTTTGATAGGTTCAAGGAGTTCAAGGCAATGGTGGAGAACCAGACTGGAAAGAAGATCAAGGCGCTCCGCAGCGACCGTGGTGGAGAGTACCCGAGCAAAGAGTTCCAAGACTTCCTCGCAGCAGCAGGCATCAAGGCGCAGCGCACCGTGCCATACTCACCGTAGCCGAATGGCGTAGCAGAACGCGCCAACCTCACCATAGTTGAGTCGGCACGCTCCATGCTGCACGCGGCTCGGCTCACCTACGACTTTTGGGCCAAAGCAGTGAGCACTGCGGTGTACATCAAGAATCGCAATCCAACCAAGGCCTTGGAGCAGATGACGCCGTACGAGGCGTGGTTTGGCAAGAAGCGGAGCGTGGGTCATCTTCGCGTGTTTGGCATCTTGGCGCACATGCACGTGCCGAAGGAGAAGTGGTAGAAATGGGATGCGAAGAGCGTACAGATGCTGATAATCGGCTATGACGTAGGAAGCAAGGTGTATCGTCTCTACGAGAGGGACACTGGCCACGTCATCATCTCCAGGGATGTCATTTTCAACGAGAATAACGTCATCGGCACCAACATCATCGGCGAAGAGGCAGCAGAACTAGCAGCTGATGAAGCAGTGTGAGCAGATATTCTCCCGGACCTTGTCTCTGCTGACCCTTCCTCTATTGTGATAGTGGGAGAACCACTCTACTCTCCCATGTCTGATGTAGCAGATACAGCAGCCTCATCGGTAGAAGTAGAGGAAGAAGATGCACCATCATCAAAAGCAGTAGTTGTGCTAACTGCACCGCGCCAGCCGCCTTCCAACGCTCCAGCACCAGGTCGCATGTGCCCTCTCAGGGTGCGCTACACGCCTGGTGAGCGCGGGCATTTCTGGATGTTGCAAAAACCAGATTAGATGAATGTCGCAGATATTGCACATTCAGACAAGCCAACGTCCTACAAGAAGGTCATGGCTATACTAGATGCAGCAGATTGGGCGCAAGCTATGCAGCAGAAGATACAGTTGCAGCTCCAAAACGGTAACTGGGAGCTGACTGAGCGTCCACCTGGACGCAAGGTAATCCAGTGCAAGTGGGTATTCAAAAAAATGAGGTGCATAGATGACAACCTGGAAAAGTACGAGGCAAGACTGGTCGCCAAGGGCTACTCGCAGTAGGAAGACATTGACTATACAGAAACCTTTACTCCTGTTGCAAAGTTTACCTCTGTGCGTACGCTTCTTTTCATGCAACAGCTGAGGACTTTGACATTCGCCATATGGATGTCAAGACATCATTCTTGAACGGTGACTTGGAGGAGGAGAACAATATGGAGCAGCCGGAGGGATTCATCATGGATGACCAGTAGCAATTGGTTTGCAAGCTGCAGAAGTCGTTGTACCGCCTCAAGCGTCGCGTGCTTGGAACCAGAAGTTCGATGCGGCGCTACAGTACATGGGGTTTGAGCGCACTGAGTGTGACTACAGTGTCTATCGCTGGCACCATGGTCATGAGGTGCTCATCATCATCGTTTATGTGGTTCACATACTCCTCATTTCCACCAGCATGTGTGTACTGCAGGAGTTCAAGGAGGCCATGCAGGAACGCTTCAAGATGTTTGATCTCAGGGAGGTTTCATACTTCCTCGGAATCCACATCATGCGTGACCACAAATCACGCTCTCTCCCGCTGTAGCAGAGCCACTACATCAAGGATGTCTTGTATCGGTTCGGCATGGCAGAGGAAAAACCCTTCGGTACGCCGCTGGAGACACGGCAGTACCTCGTGAGCTTCAATGGAGAAGCAAATGTAGGTGAGCAGCAGAACTACCAGAGCGCCATCGGCAGCCTCATGTACCTGATGGTGGCAACCATGCCAAACCTCGCACAAGCTGTGAGCGCTGTGAGCCCGCACATGGGTAATCCCGCACCTGAGCACTACAAGGCAGTTAAGCGGATCTTCCGCAACCTTGCTCAAACCATTTATTTCGGCATCACCTACAATGGGAACGACAACAACATCATCGGTTACACAAACGTAGATTGGGCTTCAAACCCTGAGGACCGAAAGTCCATCTCTGGACATGTATTCCTCATTAATGGTGGGGCCATCAGCTGGTACAGCAAGCGGCAGGTGGTCGTGGCCACCTCAAGCACGGAAGCTGAGTACGTCTCTCTCAGCTTTGGAGCCAAGGAAGCCGTTTGGCTTCAACGTCTCATGGCAAAGATGAGTGGGAGTGCAGCAATTCCAGTTCCTGTTCGCGTCAACAATAGAGTGTTATCGCACTCGCCAAGAATCTTGAACACCATGCATGCACCAAGTTCATTGACATCGCATATCACTTCATCAGGCACATGGTGCGGGAGGGTGCTATCAAGCTGGAGTTTACTCCAACCAGCAAGTAGGTCGCTGATTTTTGTACAAAGCCAGTGACCCGTGAGAAGCAGCAGTTGTGCATGAAGGCATGTGGACTCAGCCCAGTCTAACTGCGGCAAAGTGGGAGATTGTTGGGAGAAGAGCCATCCGGTTCAGTTTCAAGTCCACAGGAGCAAGTTCAAGGAAACTACAGTATGTGTGCTCCCATTGTCAATCAAATTTCACCATTAGAAAGATCAGGTGGCAAAACGTCTACGCTCCAAGTTTGAGGCCGATCTAAGAGGCGGGTTGGAATATATGAATTTTCAAAATTTCCAGGGTCATCGACTTCCGATATCTAGGTGATCATAGGCAATGGCTCCATGTCTGAGCCTGAGAAAAGCAAAAGACAAGGGGTCCAGGGTCAAGACGTGATGGGAGAAACATCCAAAAGGTCCTAAATTCTTGGGTTGCCTTGTCAGAGTGTTCTGACTAAATAAAAGGTACCCCTCCTTACTTTTTACGTGAGGTGAGATCCTTGTGTGCTAGCCATGGATACATGGCAATTCTCCATATGATTGCAGGTTATGTTACCACTAGGAGTGTGCCATGAAAGCATTTTCTAGCTCTCTCGGTCATGTGTGAGTGGTGAGCCTGATTGCTAGGCTGACTTCCTCCCTTGTGTGAGATTATGGACTCTAGTGTGTGAGCCTTAGCCTCAATGGCTAAGTGGTATGGCTTGTGAGAGGGCTGATTTACCCAGAGCCTAGCTCTATGTGTAGTCCATTATTTTAAGTGATTGAATAACGATTCTTCAGCACAAGTGATGCCTTTCCAGTCCCACGTGTTTGCTGCTCCAAGGCTCCCTCTCTCCTCCAGTTCCAACAGTGTGCGGTATCATATCCGACCATTACACACTTACGAGCATGTGCATCCAGCTTGCCACTTCCTTCTCCTGCTTGGACCTCTGCTTAGGAAGTACATGTCAACCTGCCTAAGACGATGGTCTATAAAACAAGTTCCGGCAGAATGGTTCCCAGCGACCGCTCTTGGTATTGCAACCAAGAGATGATATCACCCTCAGAGCCAAGGTTCAACACTAAGCAGTTCCTAGGAATCAGTTCCTTGCACTGTGTCCTTAGCACCCAGTCACTTTCCCGGGAGGAGCAAACTCCTGACCTTAGACCAACCAATGCTCTTTAGTATCTGCCTCTGGTGGAGAACTCTATTAGGAGTCTCAAAGGGAAGAAGTGTACTCAATGACAGGCAATTGACAGGTTCTTATAGTCCTAGAGCGAGCCTCTAGCCTAGGCGCGCAGTGGCTCCTTAGATGAGCCACTTTGGGGGCAATCTCGATTGCATCATCCCCCCTGCCTACATGGCGTCCCCTGTGACTCCCAAGTGGCACCAGCCACTAGGAAGAACCTTGGAATATTCTAAGATGTCTCTTAGAACATTCCTGTTCCCCTTTTGGTCACAAAGAAAATCAGTCACTGGGCTGGGATTTGACCCTATGATATCTCTCTCAAGAGACTAACTTCGGAATGTCTAAGCCACATTAGTCGTCCTAGGTAGTGTTTGCTGGCTATACTATCCAGTTTAGACCAAGGGGACATGCTCCAAAGTGTTGGAAACGGAGGAGAGAGAGAGCCTTGGAGCAGTGAGCATGTGTGATTGGAAGGGCATCACTTGTGCTGAAGAATGGTTGTTCAATCACTCAAAATGATGGAGTACATATAGAGCTAGAGCTTGGGCAAGTCAGCCCTCTCACAAGCCACACCACTTAGCCATGGAGGCTAAGGCTCATACACTAGAATCCATAATCTCACACAAGGGAGGAAATCAGCCTAGCAATCAGGCTGACCACTCACACACGACCTAGAGAGCTAGAGAATGCTCTCATGGCACACTCCTAGTGGTCACATAACCCACAAACCCATGGAGAATCGCCATGTGTCCATGGCTAGCACACAAGGATCTCACCTCACCTAAAAAGTAAGGAGAGGTACCTTTATCCTAGTCAGCACACTCTGACAAGGCAATCCTAAGACCAAGGACCTTTTTGGATATTTCTCCCATCAGGTCTTGACCCTGGACCTCTTGCCTTTTTCTTTTCTCAGGCTAAGGCATGGAGCCATCACCCATGCCCACCCAGACATCTACGGTCCATGACCCCCGAAACTTAAAAAATTCATATCTCCCAATCCGACTATTGGATCGGCCTCAAACTTGGACCGTAGATATTTTGCCACATGATCTTTCCAATGGTGAAGTCAGATTGGCGATCGGAGCAGGTATCTGGTACTTTCCTGGAACGTTCTCCTGTGGACCTGAAATTGAGCCGGATGGCTCCTTTTCCAACAATCTCCCACTTTGCCGCAGTCAGAGTAGGCTGAGTCCACATGCCTTCATGCAGAACTGCTGCTTCTCACGGGTCACTCGCTTGGTGAAGAAATCAGCAACCTGCTTGCTCGTTGAAGTAAACTCCAGCTTGATATTACCCTCCTGCACCATGTACCTGATGAAGTGATATGCGATGTCAATGTGCTTGGTGCGTGCATGGTGCTCAGGATTCTTGGCGAGTGCGATTCCGCTCTGGTTGTCGACGCGCACAGGAACTGGAACTGCTCCACTCCCACTCACCTCTGCCGTGAGACGTTGGAGCCAAACTGCTTCCTTGGCTCCAAAGCTGAGAGATACGTACTCAGCTTCTATACTCGAGGTGGCCACGACCACCTGCCGCTTGCTGCACCAGCTGATGGCTCCACCATTCATGAGGAACACATGTCCAGAGATGGACTTTCGGTCCTCAGGGTTTGAAGCCCAATCTGCGTCTGTGTAGCCGATGATGCTGTTGTCATTGCCGTTGTAGGTGATGCCAATGTTGATGGTTCCAGCAAGGTAGCGGAAGATCCGCTTCACTGCCTTCTGGTGCTCCGGTCCGGGATTAGCCATGTGCTGGCTCACAGCGCTCACAGCCTGTGCGAGGTCCGGCCTGGTTGCCACCATCAGGTACATGAGACTGCCGACGGTGCTCTGGTACTTCTGTCGCTCAGCTGCATTTGCTTCTCCATTGAAGCTCACGAGGTACTGCCGCGTCTCCAGCGGCGTGCCGATGGGTTTTGCATCTGCCATGCCGAACCGCTGCAAAACATCCTTGATGTAGCGGCTCTGCTGCAGCGAGAGAGAGCGTGACTTGCGGTCACGCACCATCTGGATACCGAGGAAGTATGATACCTCCCCGAGATCAGACATCTGGAAGCGCTCCTGCATGGCTTCCTTGAACTCCTGTAGTGCAGACATGCGGTTTGAAAGGAGGAGCATGTCATCCACATAGACAATGATGATGAGGATCTCATGCTCATGCTGCCAGCGATACACGCTGTAGTCACACTCGCTGCGCTCAAAGCCCATGCACGGCAACGCCGCATCCAACTTCTGGTTCCAAGCACGCGACGCTTGCTTGAGGCCGTACAGCGACTTTTGCAGCTTGCAGACCAGGTGCCCCTGGCCATCCATGACGAACTCCTCCGGCTGCTCCATATAGATCTCCTCCTCCAAGTCACCATTCAAGAATGCCGTCTTGACATCCATGTGGTGAACCTCAAAGTCCTCAGCTGCTGCATAAGTGAGGAGCGTACGCACAGAGGCAAACTTTGCAATGGGGGCAAACGTTTCTGTGTAGTCGATGCCCTCTTGCTGCGAGTAGCCCTTGGCGACCAGCCTCGCCTTGTACTTTTCCAGGTTACCATCTGCTCCCCGCTTCTTCTTGAAGACCCACTTGCACTTGATCACTTTACGTCCAGGAGGACGCTCAGTCAGCTCCCACGTGCCGTTGTCCAGCTGCGACTGTATCTCTTGCTGTACGGCTTGCGCCCAATCTGCTGCATCCGGTGCAGCCATGGCCTCCTTGTATGACGTTGGCTCATCTGAATCTGCTGCAACTGCAACGTTCATCTGTTCTGGTTTCTGCAGCATCCAGAAATGGCCGCCCTCAACAGGCTTGTAACGCACCCTAAGAGGGTACCTCCGACCTGGAGCTGGAGCGTTAGCAGGCGGCTGACGCGGTGCGGCTGGCACAACTGCTTCTGCTGGTGGTGCTACATCTCCGTCCTCTGCTTCTGCCGATGAAGCTGCTGTATCTGCTGCATCAGACATGGGAGAGTAGAGTGATTCTCCCACTGGCACAGTAGAGGAAGGATCAGGAAAAACTGGGTCAGGAAGAATTTCTGCTCCCACTGTCTCGTCAGCTGCTGTTTCTGTTGCCTCTTCACACATAATGTTGGTGCCGATGACGTTGCTCTCATTGAAGACGACATCCCTGGAGATGATGACGTGGCCTGTATCCCTCTCATAGAGGCGATAGGCCTTGCTTGCCATGTCGTAGCCAATCATCAGCATCTGCGCACTCTTCGCGTCCCACTTTTGCCACTTCTCCTTTGGCACGTGCATGTGCGCCAAGCTGCCAAACGCGCAAAGATGACCCACGCTTGGCTTCTTGCCGAACCACGCCTCGTACGGCGTCATCTGCTCTAGCGCCTTAGTTGGACTATGGTTCTTGATGTAGACCGCAGTGCTCACAGCTTCAGCCCAGAAGTCGTAGGTCAGCCGAGCCGCGTACAGCATGGAGCGCGCCGACTCCACAATGGTACGGTTGGCGCGTTCTGCTACGCCGTTCTGCTGCGGCGAGTACGGCGCAGTACGCTGCGCCTTGATGCCAGCTGCTGCGAGGTAGTCCTGGAACTCCTTGCTTAGGTATTCTCCACCGCGATCGCTGCGCAACGCCTTGATCTTCTTGCCGGTCTGGTTCTCCATCATGGCCTTGAACTCCTTGAACCTGTCAAAGCACTGGTCCTTGGAGGAAAGGAAGTACACAGCAGTGTAACGGCTGAAATCATCAATGAAGGTGAGAAAATACCTAGAGCCTCCAAAGCTCTGGGTCTGCATCGGTCCGCACAAGTCCGTGTGGACCAGCTCCNCAATAGTGGCACTTGCCCTTCTTCTTGCCTCTCTGCTGCCCGGACTGCTGCTGCTGCTGGTTGCGTGAGCCCATGGCCATGAAAGCTTCTTCACTGTTGCTGCCGCCATTGCGCTTTGCTGCATTGCGACGCAATTCCACCTGCACCAGGTGTGTGCAGATGAAGTCGAGGTCGAGAGTTGGCTGGCACTCCAGCGTCTCTCGCACCGTGTCGTAGCTGGTTGGGAGTCCCCTTTGCAAGAGGTGGATGACGCGCGTCTCTTCCACATTGTTGCCGGCCGCTCTCAGCTGCTTCGCCAGCTCCTTGGTCCTGTCCAGATACGCCTCCATCCCTTCACCACCCTGCATTTTCAGCGCCATCATCTTTTCCTCCAAAAGCATGAGGAATGCAGGATCCTTGCTCTCATACTTCTTGCAAAATGTGTCCCACCCCTCCTTTGCAGTAGCCTTGTCACTCACGTACTGAAGATGCGGGTTGGAGATGGTGTTGACAAGCAACCTATAGGCCTGCCTGTCCTTCTTCTTCCACTCCTCATACGTCGCTGGTACAGCTGCAGAAGAACCCGCATCAGCTGCACCCTTTTGCGGCGTCTTTCCCGCCACCACCTGCGCTGCGGTGATGCCTTTTGCCTGTGGAACTGGAGCTAGCTCGTCGCCGCTCACCACCTCCCACAAGCCCCTCTCCTCCAAAAGGAGGCGGGTACGGATCTTCCAAAACGTGAAGTTGGCGCGTCCCTCCAGCCTCTCCAAAGGCTGGGCTGCTGTCACAACGCCAGCTGCTGCCATTTTGAGCCTTGGTGATGCTCAGCGCTGCCCTTGGATGGCGGCGCTACCCCTGCTTCTACTGCTGCTTCTACTGCTGCTTCTGCCAGAAATCTGTCTGACAGAAAATGGACTGTAGATGCCAGCAGACTAGGAATTTTAAAAAACTGAGCCCACCACTGGAAAATTCAGCTCAAAACCTTTCAGCTTAAAAAACTGAGCCCACCACAGGAAAATTCAGCTCAAAACCTTTCAGCTTAAAAAACTGAGCCCACCACTGGAAAATTCAGCTCAAAACCTTATCAGGTTTTGAGCTGAATTTTCCAGTGGTGGGCTCAGTTTTTTAAAATTCCCAGTCTGCTGGCATCTACAGTCCATTTGCTATCAGACAGATTTCTGGCAGAAGCAGCAGCAGAAGCAGGGGTAGCGCCGCCATCCAAGGGCAGCGCTAAGCATCACCAAGGCTCAAAATGGCAGCAGCTGGCGTTGTGACAGCAGCCCAGCCTTTGGAGAGGCTGTAGGGACGCGCCAACTTCACGTTTTGGAAGATCCGTACCCGCCTCCTTTTGGAGGAGAGGGGCTTGTGGGAGGTGGTGAGCGGCGACGAGCCGGCTCCAGTTCCACAGGCAAAAGGCATCACCGCAGCGCAGGTGGTGGCCGGGAAGACGCCACAAAAGGGTGCAGCTGATGCGGGTTCTTCTGCAGCTGTACCAGCGACGTATGAGGAGTGGAAGAAGAAGGACAGGCAGGCCTATAGGTTACTTGTCAACACCATCTCTAACCCGCATCTTCAGTACGTGAGTGACAAGGCTACTGCAAAGGAGGGGTGATACACATTGTGCAAGAAGTATGAGAGCAAGGATCCTGCATTCCTCATGCTTTTGGAGGAAAAGATGATGGCGCTGAAAATGCAGGGTGGTGAAGGGATGGAGGCGTACCTAGACAGGGCCAAGGAGCTAGCGAAGCACCTGAGAGCGGCTGGCAACCCTGTGGAAGAGACGCGCTTCATCCTCCTCTTGCTGAGGGGACTCCCAACCAGCTACGACACGGTGCGAGAGATGCTGGAGTGCCAGCCAACTCTCGACCTCGACTTCATCTGCACACACCTGGTACAGGTGGAATTGCGTCGCAATGCAGCAAAGCGCAATGGCGGCAACAACAGTGAAGCAGCTTTCATGGCCATGGGCTCACGCAACCAGCAGCAGTAGCAGTCCGGGCAGGAGAGAGGCAAGAAGAAGGGCAAGTGCCACTATTGCCAGAAAGAGGGGCACTACAAGAAAGAGTGCTTCAAGTTCAAGAGGGACCAGAAGGAGCAGCAGCAGCAGCAGCAGCAGCAGCAGCAGCAAAAGCAGCAATCTCCACAGCAACAGCAGCAGCAGTCACAACAACGCCAGCAGCAACAGTAGCAGCAGAACCAGACTGGCGTGCACCATTTTGGCAACATGAACGTTGCCAAGGAGGTGCGCGACCGCCTCTTCATGGCGAAGTCTGACATGACGCAGAAGGAAAAGGCGGATCTGGCGTGGTACAAGGACTCGGGGTGTACCAAGAGTTTGACGCACCACAAGGAGTGGTTCACGCAGCTGCTCTCCATTCCCCCCCGTCCGATTACTTTGGGTGATGATCGGGTGGTGTATGCTGAGGGGATTGGGATTGTGGAGATGTGGTTGGAGACCCCGCGTGGCATTGAAGTGGGAGTGTTCCATGGCGTGCTGTATGTGCCTGATGCTGCGTTCAACCTTCTCTCAGTGTCCTCTCTCACAAACACAGGACTGCGCGTCGTTTTTTACGATGATTACGGCTACATCCTCGACAAGGAAACAGGAGAGGAGTTGGCCAAGTCGGTGAAGGAGGGCGACATGTACCGCCTGCTGGGGGCGACCAAGATCCCGCGTGAGCAGAGTCTTGCAACAGTGGTGCAGGCGACAGATGGCGAGATCTAGCATGCACGCTACGGCCACATCGGCATGCACGCCTTATAGCAGCTTCAAGCAAAGCAGATGGTGCGTGACCTACCTACCATCTCTAACTTTGAGCAGCAGTTATGCATTGGCTGTTTGGAGGGGAAGCAGCACCGCGAGGCGTTCTCTGGAGCAGGGGAGCGTGCAAAAGGGGTGTTGGAGCTGGTCCACACGGACTTGTGCGGACCGATGTAGACCAAGAGCTTTGGAGGCTCTAGGTATTTTCTCACCTTCATTGATGATTTCAGCCGTTACACTGCTGTGTACTTCCTTTCCTCCAAGGACCAGTGCTTTGACAGGTTCAAGGAGTTCAAGGCCATGATGGAGAACCAGACCGGCAAGAAGATCAAGGCGCTGCACAGCGATCGCGGTGGAGAATACCTAAGCAAGGAGTTCCAGGACTACCTCGCAGCAGCTGGCATCAAGGCGCAGCGTACCGTGCCGTACTCGCCGCAACAGAACGGCGTAGCAAAACGCGCCAACCGTACCATTGTGGAGTCGGCGCGCTCAATACTGCACGCGGCGCGGCTGACCTACGACTTCTGAGCCGAAGCCGTGAGCACTGCGGTCTACATCAAGAATCGCAGTCCCACGAAGGCGCTGGAGCAGATGACACCATACGAGGCGTGGTTCGGCAAGAAGCCGAGCATGGGTCATCTCCGAGCATTTGGCAGCCTGGCGCTCATGCACGTGCCCAAGGAGAAGCGGCAGAAATGGGACGCAAAGAGTGCGCAGATCCTGATGATTGGCTACGACGTGGCAAGCAAGGCCTATCGCCTCTATGAGAGGGATACAGGCCACGTCATTATCTCCAGGGATGTTGTCTTCAACAAGAGCAACGTCATCGGCACCAACATTGTGTGTGAAGAGGCAACAGAAACAGCAGCTGACGAGACAGTGGGAGCAGAAATTCTTCCTGACCCAGTTTCTCCCGATCCTTCCTCTACTGTGACAGTGGGAGAATCACTCTACTCTCCCATGTGTGATGCAGCAGATACAGCAGCTTCATCGGCAGAAGCAGAGGAGGGAGATGTAGCACCACCAGCAGAAGCAGTTGTGCCAGCCGCACCGCGTCAGCCGCCTGCTAACGCTCCAGCTCCAGGTCGGAGGTACCCTCTTAGGGTGCGTTACAAGCCTGGTGAGNGAGATACAGTCGCAGCTGGACAACGGCACGTGGGAGCTGACTGAGCGTCCACCTGGACGTAAAGTGATCAAGTGCAAGTGGGTCTTCAAGAAGAAGCGGGGAGCAGATGGTAACCTGGAAAAGTACAAGGCGAGGCTGGTCGCCAAGGGCTACTCGCAGCAGGAGGGCATCGACTACACAGAAACTTTTGCCCCCGTTGCAAAGTTTGCCTCTGTGCGCACGCTCCTCTCTTATGCAGCAGCTGAGGACTTCGAGGTTCACCACATGGATGTCAAGACGGCATTCTTGAATGGTGACTTGGAGGAGGAGATCTACATGGAGCAGCCGGAGGGGTTCGTCATGGATGGCCAGGAGCACCTGGTCTGCAAGCTGCAGAAGTCGCTGTACGGCCTCAAGCAAGCGTCGCGTGCTTGGAACCAGAAGTTGGATGCGGCGTTGCAGTGCATGGGGTTTGAGCGCAGCGAGTGTGACTACAGCGTGTATCGCTGGCAGCATGAGCATGAGATCCTCATCATCATTGTCTATGTGGATGACATGCTCCTCCTTTCAAACAGCATGTCTGCACTGCAGGAGTTCAAGGAAGCCATGCAGGAGCGCTTCCAGATGTCTGATCTCGAGGAGGCATCATACTTCCTCGGTATCCAGATCGTGCGTGACCGCAAGTCACGCTCTCTCTCGCTGCAGCAGAGCCGCTACATCAAGGATGTTTTGCAGCGGTTCGGTATGGCAGATGCAAAACCCATCGGCACGCCGCTGGAGACGCGGCAGTACCTCGTGAGCTTCAATGGAGAAGAAAATGCAGCTGAGCGACAGAAGTACCAGAGCGCCGTCGGCAGTCTCATGTACCTGATGGTGGCAACCAGGCCGGACCTCGCACAGGCTGTGAGCGCTGTGAGCCAGCACATGGCTAATCCCGGACCGGAGCACCAGAAGGCAGTGAAGCGGATCTTCCGCTACCTTGCTGGAACCATCAACATTGGCATCACCTACAACGGCAATGACAACAGCATCATCGGCTACACAGACGCAGATTGGGCTTCAAACCTTGAGGTGGTCGTGGCCACCTCGAGTACAGAAGCTGAGTACGTATCTCTCAGCTTTGGAGCCAAGGAAGCTGTTGGGCTCCAACGTCTCATGGCAGAGATGAGTGGGAGTACAGCAGTTCCAGTTCCTGTGTGCGTCGACAACCAGAGCGCAATCGCACTCGCCAAGAATCCTGAGCACCATGCATGCACCAAGCACATTGACATCGCATATCACTTCATCAGGCACATGGTGCAGGAGGGTGCTATCAAGCTGGATTTTACTCCAACGAGCAAGCAGGTTGCTGATTTCTGCACCAAGCCAGTGACCCGTGAGAAGCAGCAGTTCTGCATGAAGGCATGTGGACTCAGCCCACTCTGACTGCGGCAAAGTGGGAGATTGTTGGAAAGAGACCCGTCCGGCTCAATTTCAGGTCCACAGGAGCAAGTTCCAGGAAAGTACCAGAAGCCTGCTCTGATCGCCAATCCGACTTCACCATTGATAAGATCATGTGGCAAAATGTCTACGGTCCAAGTTTGAGGCCGATCCAACTGTCGGATTGCGAGATATGAATTTTCGAAGTTTCGGGGGTCATGGACCGTCGATGTATGGGTGGGCATGGGTGATGGCTCCATGCCTTAGCCTGAGAAAAGAAAAAGGCAAGAGGTCCAGGGTCAAGACCTGATGGGAGAAATATCCAAAAGGTCCTTGATCTTAGGATTGCCTTGTCAGAGTGTGCTGACTAGGATAAAGGTACCTCTCCTTGCTTTTAGGTGAGGTGAGATCCTTCTGTGCTAGCCATGGACACATGG
>SZWC01000353.1:159881-180757 GCA_023375785.1 Penium margaritaceum | reverse complement strand
CCATGGTTTTGTGGGTTATGTGACCACTAGGAGTGTGCCATGAGAGCATTCTCTAGCTCTCTAGGTCGTGTGTGAGTGGTCAGCCTGATTGCTAGGCTGATTTCCTCCCTTGTGTGATAATGGACTCTAGTATGTGAGCCTTAGCCTCCATGGCTAAGTGGTCTGGCTTGTGAGAGGGCTGACTTGCCCAAGCTCTAGTTCTATATGCACTCCATCATTTTGAGTGATTGAACAACCATTCTTCAGCACAAGTGATGCCCTTCCATTCACACATGCTCGCTGCTCCAAGGCTCCCTCTTCCCTCCATTTCCAACAGATTACGGTGGACGGCTATCCCGAGGTAGAACTCGTGCAGACCCATGTTCTTCATCTTGAACCTGTTGTTGAGATCTGTCTTCAACATGTTCAACAGCTCGACAGATAACGAGCAGATGATTAGGTCATCCACGTATAGTGCAAGCAGCATCAAGACTTGCTCATCCTCCCACACATAGACATTAGGGTCATTCTGGCAGTGCATGAAGGTGAGCCAGGTCATGAAGCCGTCTATCTCCTTGTACGACATCCTTGGGGCCTGTTTCAACGCGTAGAGTACTTTGACCAGTTTTCAAACCTTGCCGTGTTGAGCTTTCACTCCCTTGGACACTTCCATCAACTCTTCTTTGTTTAGCTTCCCGTGGAGGAAAGCTATTTTTACGTCCATCTGGTGGACCTCCAAAGCTTTTGTAGCAGCGATGCCGAGCAAAGATCGGATGGAGGCAAAGGTGACAACACGCGCAAAGGTCTCCTCGGACTCTGAGCCTGCACGTTAAGAAAACCCCTTTTGCCACAAGTCTTGCCTTGTACTTGTCGATAGTACCATCCTGCTTGAACGTTTTCCGAAGTACCCACTTTGACCTCACCATGTGCGCGTTTGGAGATCTGTTCACCAAAACCCATGTTCCGTACTCTTCAATGGATGCGAGTTTGCTATCCAGTGCCTGCTTCCACTTGGTCGCATCTCGCATGTTCATAGCCTCCGTTACGGTCACAGGCTCTCCCTGCGCCAAGCATGACCAGCTGAGTGCGGTCCATGTTGCACTCACAACATCGTACTTGGACGAAGATTTATTCTTGCGTGTTCTACGCCGAAGTGTAGCTGGTGCTAGTTCAAGGCTTAGTTGCTTTTGCGCTGCCAGTTATCCATTACTTGACTAAGAGCCACTGGTCTAAGAGTTTGACTTAGAGGCCTCGAACGACTGTTGGATCTGGAGGAGAGAGGGAGCCTTCGAGCAGCGAGCATGTGTGATTGTAAGGGCATCAGTTATGCTGAAGAATGGTTGTTGAATCACTCAAAATGATGGAGTACATATAGAGCTAGAGCTTGGGCAAGTCAGCCCTCTCACAAGCCACACCACTTAGCCATGGAGGCTAAGGCTCACACACTAGAGTCCATAATCTCACACAAGGGATGAAATCAGCCTAGCAATCAGGTTGACCACTCACACACGACCTAGAGAGCTAGAGAATGCTCTCATGGCACACTCCTAATGGTCACATAACACACAAACCCATGGAGAATCGCCATGTGTCCATGGCTAGCACACAAGGATCTCACCTCACCTAAAAAGTAAGGAGAGGTACCTTTATCCTAGTCAGCACACTCTGACAAGGCAATCCTAAGACCAAGGACCTTTTTGGATATTTCTCCCATCAGGTCTTGACCCTGGACTTCTTGCCTTTTTCTTTTCTCAGGCTAAAGCATGGAGCCATCGCCCATGGTCACCCGGATATCGGCGGTCCATGACCCTTGAACTTTGAAAATTCATATCTCTCAATCTGATTGTTGGATTGGCCTCAAACTTGGACCGTAGACATTTCGCCAACTGATCTTTCCAATGGTGAAGTCGGATCGACGATCAGAGCAGACATCTGGTACTTTCCTTGAACTTGCTCCTGTGGACCTGAAACTGAGCCGGATGGCTCGTTTCCCAACAACAACTGAGACTAAGTATCAGAGTCTGTCGCTTTGTCAGGGTACACAACTACTTTCCCTGGAGTAACATCCTTTACTTGCACCATTTGCCAGTTCACAGGTGCCTGATCACCTGACTCGAGCAACACAACCCACTCTCCTTATTTAGGAGCATGAACTATTGGATCTGGAGGAGAGAGGGAGCCTTGTAGCAACGAGCATGTGGGACTTGAAGGGCATCACTTGTGCTGAAGAATGGTTATTGAATCACTCAAAATGATGGAGTACATATAGAGTTAGAGCTTGGGCAAGTCAGCCCTCTCACAAACGACACCATTTAGCCATGGAGGCTAAGGCTCACACAGTAGAGTCCATAATCTCACACAAGAGAGGAAATCAGCCTAGCAATCAGGCTGACCACTCACACACAACCTAGAGAGCTAGAAAATGCTCTCATGACACACTCCTAGTGGTCATATAACCCACAATCTCATGGAGAATCGCCATGTGTCCATGGCTAGCACACAAGGATCTCACCTCACCTAAAAAGTAAGGAGAGGTACCTTTTTCTAGTCAGCACACTCTGACAAGGCAACCCTAGAATCTAGGACCTTTTTGGATATTTCTCCCATCATGTCTTCATCCTGTATCTCTTACCTTTTTCTTTTCTCAGGCTAAGGCATGGAGCCATCGCCCATGGTCACCCGGATATCGGCGGTCGATGACCCCGGAAACTACGAAAATTCATATCTCCCAATCCGACCGTTGGATCGATCTCAAACTTGGATCGTAAACATTTTGCAACCTCATCTTTCCAATGGTGAAATTGGATTAACGATCGGAGCAGGCATCTGGTACTTTCCTGGAACTTACTCCTGTGGACCTGAAACTGGGCCGGATGGCTCCTTTCCCAACAATCTCCCACTTTGCCGGAGTCAGAGTGGGCTGAGTCCTCATGCCTTTATGTAGAACTGCTGCTTCTCACGGGTCACTGGCTTGGTGCAGAAATCAGCGACCTGCTTGCTGGTTGGAGTGAACTCCAACTTGATAGGAACCTCCTACACCATGTGCCTGATGAAATGATATGCGATGTCAATGTGCTTGGTGCGTGCATGGTGCTCAGGATTCTTGGCGAGTGCGATTGCGCTCTGGTTGTCGACGCGCACAGGAACTCGAACTGCTGCACTCCTACTCATCTTAGCCATCAGACGCTGAAGCCAAACTCCTTCCTTGGCTCCCAAGCTGAGAGAGACGTACTCAGCTTCTGTGCTTGAGGTGGCCACGACCACCTGCCGCTTGTTGCACCAGCTGATGGCACCACCATTCATGAGGAACACATGTCCAGAGATGGACTTACAGTGTTCAGGGTTTGAAGCCCAATCTGCATCTGTGTAGCCGATGATGCTGTTGTCATTGTCGTTGTAGGTGATGCCGATGTTGATGGTTCCAGCAAGGTAGCGGAAGATCCGCTTCACTGCCTTCTGGTGCTCAGGTCCGGGATTTGCCATGTGCTGGCTCACAGCGCTAATAGTCTATGCGAGGTCTAGCCTGGTTGGCACCATCAGGTAAATGAGGCTACCGACGTCGCTCTGGTACTTTTGCCGTTCAGCGGCATCCACTTCACCATTGAAGCTCACGAAATACTGCCGCGTCTCCAGCGGCGTGCCGATGGGTTTGGCCTCTGTCATGCCGAACCACTACAAGACATCCTTGAAGTAATGGCTCTGCTGTAGGGAGAGAGAGCGTGATTTGCGATCACGCGTGATCTGAATTCCGAAGAAGTATGACGCCTCCCCAAGATCAGACATCTGCAAGCGCTCCTGCATGGCTTCCTTGAACTCCTGCAGTGCAGACATGCTGTTGGAAAGGAGGAGCATGTCATCCATGTAAACGATGATGATGAGCACCTCATGGCCATGCTGCCAGCGATAGACGCTGTAGTCACACTCACTGCGATCAAACCCCATGCACTGTAGCACCGCATCCAACTTCAGGTTCCAAGCACGCAACGCTTGCATGAGGTCGTACAGCGATTTCTACAGCTTGCAAACCAGGTGCTCCTTGCCATCCATGACGAACCCTTGTGCCTGCTCCATGTAAATCTCCTCCTCCAAATCACCGTTCAGGAACGCCGTCTTGACGTCCATGTGGTAGACCTTAAAGTCCTCTGCTGTTGCATAGGAAAGGAGCGTACGCACAGAGGCAAACTTTGCAACAGGAGCAAAGGTTTCCGTGTAGTCGATGCCTTCCTGCTGCGAGTAGTCCTTGGCGACCAGCCTTGCCTTGTACTTTTCCAGGTTGCCATCTGCTCTTCGCTTCTTCTTGAATACCCACTTGCACTTGATCACCTTTCGTCCAGGTGGACGCTCAGTCAGCTCCCATGTACCGTTGTCAAGCTGCGACTGTATCTCCTACTGCACAGCTTGCGCCCAATCTGCTGCATCTGGTGCAGCCATGGCCTCCTTGTACGACGCCGGCTCATCAGAGTCTGCTGCAACTGCGACGTTCATCTGGTCTGGTTTTTGGAGCATCCAGAAATGCCCGCGCTCACCAGGCTTGTAGCGGACCCTGAGAGGGTACCTCCGACCCGGTGCTGGAGCGTTAGCAGGCGGCTGGCGCAGTGCTGCTGGCACAACTGCTTCTGCTGATGGTGGTGCATCTTCTTCCTCTGCTTCTGCCGATGAGGCCGCTGAATCTGCTGCGTCAGACATGGGAGAGTAGACTGGTTCTCCCACTGTCACAGTGGGAGAAGGATCAGGAAAGGCTGTATGAGGAAAGATATCTACACCTACTGCCTCGTGAGCTGCTGCTTCTGCTGCCTCTTCATAGACAATGTTGGTGCTGATGACGTTGTTCTCATTGAAGACGACATCCTTGGAGATGATGACGTTGCCTGTATCCCTCTCGTAGAGGCGATACGCCTTGCTTGCCACGTCGTAGCCAATCATTAGCATCTGCGTGCTCTTCGCGTCCCACTTTTGCCGCTTCTCCTTTGGCACGTGCATGTGCGCCAAGCTGCCAAACGCGCAAAGATGACCCACGCTCGTCTTTTTGCCGAACCACGCCTCGTACGGCGTCATCTGCTCCAGGGCCTTGGTTGGACTGCGGTTCTTGATATACACCGTAGTGCTTACTACTTCCGCCCAAAAGTCGTAGGTGAGCCGAGCCGCGTGCAGCATGGATCGCGCCGACTCAACAATGGTGCGATTCGCGCATTCTAGTGGCGAGTATGGCGCGGTGTGCTGCGCCTTGATGCCTGCTGTTGCAAGGTAGTCTTGGAACTCCTTGCTCAGGTACTCTCCATCGCGGTCGCTCGCAGCGCCTTGATTTTCTTGCCAGTCTGGTTCTCCACCATGGCCTTGAACTCCTTCAACCTGTCAAAGCACTGGTCTTTGGAGGAAAGGAAGTACACAATAGTGTAACGGCTGAAATCATCAATGAAGGTGTGAAAATACCTAGAGCCACCAAAGCTCAGGGTCTGCATCGGGCCACACATGTTTGTATGGACCAGCTCTAGCACCTCTTTCGCGCGCTCTGCTGCTTGAGAGAACACCTCGCGATGCTGCTTCCTCTCCTAACAGCCGATGCACAACTGCTGTTCAAAGTTAGAGATGGTGGGAAAGTCACGTACCATCTACTTCGTTTGAAGTTGCTGTAAGGCACGCATGTCGATGTGGCCATAGCGCGCATACCAGATTTCGCCATCAGTGGCCTGCACCACTGTTGCAAGGCTCTGCTCGCGCGGGATCTTGGTCGCCCCCAGCAGGCGGTACATATCGCCTTCTTTCACCGACTTGGCCAACTCCTCTCCTGTTTCCTTGTCGAGGATGTAGCCATAATCATCGTGAAAAACGACGCGCAGTCCTGTGTTGGTGAGAGAGGACACTGAGAGAAGGTTGAACGAAGCATCAGGCACATACAGCATGCCATGGAACACTCCCACTTCAATGCCACATGGGGTCTCCAACCACATCTCCACAATCCCAATCCCCTCAGCATACTCTACCCGATCATCACCCAAAGCAATCGGACGGGAGGGAATGGAGAGCAACTGCGTGAACCACTCATTGTGGTGTGTCAGACTCTTGGTACACCCCGAGTCCTTGAACCATGCCAGATCTGCCTTTTCCTTCTGCGACATGTCAGATTTCGCCATGAAGAGGCGGTCGCGCACCTCTTTGGTGACGTTCATGTTGCCAAAATGGCGCACGCGAGTCTGGTTCTGCTGCAACTGTTGCTGCTGCTGACGTTGCTGTGACTGCTGCTGCTATTGCTGTGGACATTACTGCTGTTGTTGCTGCTGCTGCTGCTGCTGCTCCTTCTAGTCCCTCTTGAACTTGAAACACTCTTTCTTGTAGTGCCCCTCTTTCTGGCAATAGTGGCATTTGCCCTTCTTCTTGCCTGTCTGCTGCCCGGACTGCTGCTGCTGCTGGTTGCGTGAGCCCATGGCCATGAAAGCTGCTTCACTGCTACTGTTGCCGCCATTGCGCTTTGCTGTATTGCGACGCAGTTCTACCTGCACCAGGTGCGTGCAGATGAAGTCGAGGTCGAGAGTCGGCTGGCACTCTAACGTCTCTCACACCCTGTCATAGCTCATTGGGAGTCCCTTCAGGAAGAGGAGGACGAAGCGCGTGTCTTCGACAGGGTTGCCAGCCGCTTTCAGATGCTTTGCCAGCTCCTTTGCCCTGTCCAAGTACGCCTCCATCCCTTCGCCACCTTACATTTTGAACGCCGTCATCTTCTCCTCCAAAAGCATGAGGAATGCAGGATAATTGCTCTCATACTTCTTGCACAACATGTCCCACCCCTCTTTTGCAGTAGCCTTGTTACTCATGTACTGAAGATGCGGGTTGCAGATGGTGTTGACAAGCAACTTGTAGGCCTGCCTGTCCTTCTTCCACTCCTCATATACCGATGCTGTAGTTATAGATGAACTTGCATCTGCTGCACCTTTCTGCGGCATCTTCCCCGCCACCACCTCTGCTGCGGTGATGCCTTTTGCCTGTGGAGGCGGAGCGCGCTCGTCGCCGCTCACCACCTCCCACAAGCCCCTCTCCTCCAAACGGAGGCGGGTACGGATCTTCCAAAACGTGAAGTTGGCGCGTCCTTCTAACCTCTCCAAGGGCTGGGTTGCTACTACCACGCCTGCTGCTGCCATTTTGAGCCTTGGTGATGCTCAGCGCTGCCCTTGAGTGGCGGCGCTACCCCTGCTTCTGCTGTTACTTCAGCCAGAAATCTGTCTGACAGAAAATGGACAGTAGAGGCCAGCAGACTGGGAATTTGGAAAAACTGAGCATCACTCACTGGAAACTTCAGCTCAAAACCTTTCACATCGGTCCATAAAACAGGGTCATCAACAGGGGATTTTCAGAGATACGCCCTTTTGAAAACAGGGTATGTTTCTGCTCCTACTCCAGCTCACACCAGCCAGCTTGTAAACGGCGTTTCTCCCAAACATACTGATTGAATGCAAATATTTTTGCATCAATCGAAAGCTTAGGAAATATACTTCAATTTGTATGTGCTACTTTTTAAATTTGACAAAGAAACGAGAGAGTTGTGGTCATCACAAGGCGACAGTCTTACTCAGAGAGAAGAGTGCAGCCCTGGCCGACCTCGTTTTGAGCATAACTCTCAATCCGACTGTTGGATCTTCACGATCTTGGGCTCGTTGGAAAGCTCGTCTGTCGAACTTGAATATGCTGTGGTTGGTTGTCAAACGTGGTGAAGGTTTCACCCCAACCCGTCAAAGTGACGGCCTGTGCTGGCTGAAAGTGGCAGAACCTGGTTCCGATACCAAATGTTGGATCTGGAGGAGAGAGGGAGCCTTGGAGCAGCAAGCATGTGGGACTGGAAGGTAATCACTTGTGCTGAAGAATGGTTGTTGAATCACTCAAAATGATGGAGTACATATAGAGTTAGAGCTTGGGCAAGTCAGCCCTCTCACAAGCCACACCACTTAGCCATGGAGGCTAAGGCTCACACACTAGTCCATAATTTCACACAAGAGAGGAAATCAGCCTAGCAATCAGGCTGACCACTCACACACGACCTAGAGAGCTGGAAAATGCTCTCATGGCACACTCCTAGTGGTCACATAACCCACAATCCCATGTAGAATCGCCATGCGTCCATGGGTAGTACACAAGGATCTCACCTCACCTAAAGATTAAGGAGATGTTAATTTTTCCTAGTCAGCACACTCTGACAAGGCAATCCAAGAATCTAGGACCTTTTTGGATATTTCTCCCATCAGGTCTTGACCCTGGATCTCTTGACTTTTTCTTTTCTGAGGCTAAGGCATGGAGCCATCGCCCATGGTCACCCGGATATCGGCGGTCGATGATCTCGGAAACTACGAAAATTCATATCTCCCAATCCGACCGTTGGATCGGCCTCAAACTTGGACCGTAGACATTTTGCCACCTGATCTCTTCAATGGTGAAGTCGGATTGACGATCAGAGTAGGCATCTGGTACTTTCCTGGAACTTGCTCTTGTGGACCTGAAACTGGGCTAGATGGCTCCTTTCGCAACATGAACAGGGTCTAGCGACTCTCCCTTGTCGAGCATCCTTTTATGAAACTCGATATCTCAGCTCCTGATGAGCTTACCACTCGCTTGGCCCACGGTGTGTATGCCTTGTGGGCACTATCCTATCCGACCATTACATAATTACAAGCGCGTGCATCCAACTTGCCACTTCATTCTCCTCTTTGGACCTTTGCCCAGGCAGTACAGCCAAAGACCCTCAAGTGTGAGGCATCTTGCTTCTTCCCTGACTAAGCCTCTTGTAGCGTCTCCAACTGCTTCTCTTGCTGCTTCTTACCACGCCTTCCAAGCACGACTCCTGGAGTGAGATTCTCAAGATAGCAAGAAGTTCTTGTAGCTTTAGCCAAGAAGCGATTTGGAGTTTGGCATCGAAGAGCATGTTCGTGTCATGCCGAGGATAGTCTGGTTCATCTGCTTGGCAACGCCATTACTCTGTGGGGTGTATGACGTGGTGGTTTTGTGGTTGATGCCGTGTTGGCTCAACCAGCCTGTGCACGCATCGTACTGACCTTTGTTGTCCGTGCGCAGTGCCTTGACCTTCTTGTTTGTCTGCCGCTCTACCATCGCAAAAAACTCTTACAGCTTCTCCTTCACCTCTCCTTTTGTCTTGAGGAAGTAGATCCACATCTTGCGACTGTGGTCATCGATGAAGGTCACGAAATACTTGCTGCTGCCGTTCGAAGGGGTACGGAATGGTGTGCACAAATCAGAGTAAATCAGGTCTAAGATTGCTGCCGCACGTTGCCCATTTTGATCAAAGGGCTTTCTCTTTTAGCCTTGCTTTAAAGGCCTGGCTCATACAGCTTCTTGCACTTTCCCTCATCCTTGACCTTGCAGCTCTCCATCCCATGAACTACTTCGTCCTACTGCATAGATGCAGTGTGCTGTCGGCCACCTGGCCAAACTGCTTGTGCCATAGCTCAGCATCTGATGTCCCTTGTATCCCACCTATTTGTTCGTCCAAAGGCATGGAGTTATAACCCATGATCAGCCAGACATCGACGGTCCATGATCCCGAAAACATAGAATTTTATATCTCCCAATCCAACTGTTTGATCGACATGAAACTTGGACCGTAGAAAACTTGCCACTTGATCTTTCCAATGATGAAGTTAGATTGATAATCGGAGTATGCATGTAGGAGTTTCTTAAAACTTGCTCCTATGGATCTCAAACTGAGTCGGATTTCCCTATCCAACAATCTCCCACTTTGCCATAGTTAGAATGGACTGAGTCAATATGCCTTCATGCAGATCTCTTACCTCTTACATATCACTGGATTCGTGCAAAAATCAGTAACTTGATTGCTGGGTGGAGTGAACTCTACCTCGAGAAAACCCTCCTGCACCATATGCCTGATGATGTGATAGGCAATGTCGATGTGTTTATTGCGAGCATGGTGCCTAAGGTTCTTGGCGACTGCAATTGCGCTTTGGTTGCCGATGCACATGAGAACAAGAACTGCTGGACTCCTTATCTCTGTCATGACCCCGTCAAGCCAATTTTTTTCCTTGGCTCCAAAACTAAGTGAGAAGCACTCACGTTCTGTGCTTTAGGTGGTCTTAATCACCTGCCATTTGGTATACTAGGTGATGGTACCGTCATTCATGAGAAACACATGTCCTAAGATGGACTTGCGGTTCTTAGGATTTGAAGCCAAATCTCCATGTGTGTAGCCGATAATGTTATTGTCATTGGCATTGTAGGTGATACCGATGTTGATTGTTCCAGCAAGGTAGTGGAAGATCCGCATCACTGCCTTCACGTGCTCAGGTCTGCACTTTGTCATGAACTGGCTTATAATGTTTATCGCTTGTACGAGTTCCGGCCAGGTTGCCACTATCAGGTACATGAGATTGCTGACGACACTCTGGTACTTCTGCCGCTTAGCTCCATCTGCTTCTCCACTGAAGCTCACGACACTCTAATACTTCTACCGTGTCTCTAGTGGCGTGCTGATGGATTTGGCCTTTTGTTGACCTGATATGCTCCTTGTCCATCGCTGACATTTGGACAAGCACACGACGGATAGGCATGCACTGCTCTCTTGGAGTAAGTCCCCTATGTCTGTTCAAGATAACCACATGCACTACTCCTTTGGAGCAAGTTCCCTTGGTCTAAACTGGATTGTATAGCCAGCAAACACTACCTAGGACAACTCCTTGCGGCATAGATGTTCCAGAGTTAGTCTTCGGAGCAAGAGGTCACAGGGTCAAACCCCTGTTGGATGTCACTCCCTCTGACCGCAAACTGGGATTTGACCTAGTGACCTCTTGCTCCAGAGAGTAAATCTGTAACGTCCAAGCCACAAGGAGTTGTCATGCATGGTATTTACAGACTACACAATCCAGTTTAGACTAGGTAGACTTACTCCAAGGGAGTAGTGCATGCCTTGTCTATCCGGACCAGACTTAGGGGACTTACTCTAAAAGAGTATAACATGCCTAGTCCATCCTATGCCTGTCCAAATGTCAACGATGGACAAGAACCATATCAGGTCAACAAACTCTCCCTTGCATCTGTGTCCATTAGCTGTGAGATCTCTCCTCTCTCCAGCAGTCTTCGTCCACTGTGTTGACCATACTAGTGCCTTGAGTACCTGCAGAGTACAATTCATTGTCCAATACCTTTTTCATGCAATATGCGAGCATCTTCCTGGTCTCCACGTATTCCACGTCCACGATGTCCTTTGCGACCAGGTCGCGTGAGTAGTGGTACCTGATGTCGATGTGCTTGGTCCGCCGGGAGATGACATCATCATGTGCCATTTTTCATGACACTCGTGTTGTCGATGCAGACCTTTGTTGCCACCGTTTAAGGCACTTTCATCTGGACAAGCAAACTGCATAGCCACTCTGTCTCCTTGCATACTTCTAACAAAGCAATGTACTCTACCTCGGCGGTAGAGAGGAAGACACAGTCTTGCTTTCTGCTTACCCAAGAGACTGCAATACCGTTCAAAAGGCACACAAAATCCGAGGTGGAATTTCTGTCATCGATTCTTCCTCTTGAGTCGGCGTATGTATAGCACACTAACCGTAGCAGGTCAGATCCTTTTTGGCTTCCAAACTTGAGTCCCATGTGTCGGGTCTTCTGTAGATAGTGCATGATGCGCTTGACTACTTGCGAGTGCTCTGGGCCTAGATTGGCCACAAACCTGCTCACTTGTCCCACAACATAGCAAATGTCAGGACGTGTTCCTACCATGGCATACATGAGGCTCCTATTGGGAAAGGATTCATCCGACCCAGTTTCAGGTCCACAGGAGCAAGTTCCTGGAAAGTACCAGATGCCTGCTCTGATCGACAATCCGACCTTACCATTGGAAAGAACAGGTGGCATAATGTCTACGGTCCAAGTTTGAGGCCTATCGAACGGTCGGATTGGGAGATATGAATTTTCGTAATTTTCGGCGTCATCGGCCGCCGATATCCGGGTGACCATGGGCGATGGCTCCATGCTTTAGCCTGAGAAAAGAAAAAGGCAAGAGGTCCAGGGTCAAGACCTGATGGGAGAAATATCCAAAAAGGACCTTGGTCTTAGGATTGCCTTGTCATAGTGTGCTGACTAGGATAAAGGTACCTCTCCTTACTTTTTAGGTCAGGTGAGATCCTTGTGTGCTAGCCATGGACACATGGCGATTGTCCATGGGTTTGTGGGTGATGTGACCACTAGGAGTATGTCATGAGAGCATTTTCTAGCTCTCTAGGTCGTGTGTGAGTGGTCAGCCTGATTGCTAGGCTGATTTCCTCCCTTGTGTGAGATTATGGACTCTAGTGTGTGAGCCTTAGCCTCCATGGCTAAGAGGTGTGGCTTGTGAGAGGGCTGACTTGCCCAAGCTCTAACTCTATATGTACTCCATCATTTTGAATGATTAAACAACCATTCTTCAGCACAAGTGATGCCCTTCCAATCACATATGCTCGCTGCTCCAAGGCTCCCTCTCTCCTCCAGATCCAACATTTGGTATCCGAGCCAAGTTCTACCACTTTGAGCCAGCACAGGCCGTCACTTTGAGAGTAACGGCTTGGGGTGAAACCTTCACCAAATTTGACAATTGCCCACTGGATCTTCACGTTCACGAAACAAGCTTTCCAACGAGCGCAAGATCTCAAAGATCCAACGGTCGGATTGAGAGTTGTGCATAAAACAAGGTCGGCCAGGGCTGCACTCTTCTCTCTGAGTAAGACTGTCGCCTTGTGATGACCATAACTCTCTTGTTTCTTTGTCAAATTTAAAAAGTTGCACATACGAATTGAAGTATTTTTTCTAAGCTTTCCATTGGTGCAAAACTACTTCCTAAGCATTCCTTTGGTACGTTTGGGAGAAATGCCGTTTACAAGCTGGCTGGTGTGAGTTGGAGTAGGAGCAGAAGCATACCCTATTTTCAAAAGGGAATATCTCTGAAAATCCCCTGTTGATGACCCTGTTTTATGGATCGATCTGAAAGGTTATGAGCTGAATTGTTCAGTGGTCCGCTCAGTTTTTCAAAATTCCCAGTCTGCTGGCCTCTACTATCCATTTTCTGTCAGACAGATTTCTGGTTGAAGCAGCAGCAGAAGCAGGGGTAGTGCCGCTTTTCAAGGGCAGCGCTGAGCATCACCAAGGCTTAAAATGGCAGCAGCAGGCGTGGTAACAGCAGCCCAGCCCTTGGAGAGGCTGGAAGGACGCGCCAACTTCACGTTTTGAAAGATCCGTACCCGCCTCCTTTTGGAGGAGAGGGGCTTGTGGGAGGTGGTGAGCGGCGACGAGCGCGCTCCGCCTCCACAGGCAAAAGGCATCACCGTAGCAGAGGTGGTGGCGGGGAAGACGCCGCAGAAAGGTACAACAGATGCAAGTTCATCTACAACTGCACCAGCGGCATATGAGGAGTGGAAGGACAGACAGGCCTACATGTGTTGGAACTGGAGGAGAGAGGGAGTCTTGGAGCAGCGAGCATTAGTGATTGGAAGGGCATCACTTGTGCTGAAGAATGGNACCACTCACACACGACCTAGAGAGCTAGAGAATGCTCTCATGGCACACTCCTAGTGGTCACATAACCCACAAACCCATGGAGAATCGTCATGTGTCCATGGCTAGCACACAAGGATCTCACCTCACCTAAAAAGTAAGGAGAGGTACCTTTATCCTAGTCAGCACACTCTAAGAAGGCAATCCTAAGACCAAGGACCTTTTTGGATATTTCTCCCATCAGGTCTTGACCCTGGACCTCTTGCCTTTTTCTTTTCTCAGGCTAAGGCATGGAGCCATCACCCATGCCCACCCAGACATCGACGGTCCATGACCCCCGAAACTTTGAAAATTCATATCTCCCCATCCGATCGTTGGATCGGCCTCAAACTTGGACCGTGAACATTTTGCCACCTGATCTTTCCAATAATGAAGTCGGATTGACAATCGGAGCAGGCATCTGGTACCTTCCTGGAACTTGCTCCTTTCCCAACAACAGACTGCTTGTCAACATCATCTCCAACCCGCATCTTCAGTACCTGAGTGACTAGGCAACTGCAAAGGAGGGGTGGGACACGTTGTGCAAGAAGTATGAGAGCAAGGATCCTATATTCCTCATGCTTTTAGAGGAAAAGATGATGGCGCTGAAAATGCAAGGTGGTGAAGGGATGGAGGAGTATCTGGACAGGGCAAAGGAGCTGGCAAAGCAGCTGAGAGCGGCCGGCAACCCTGTGGAATAGACGCGCTTCATCCTCCTCTTGTTGAGGAGACTCCCAACCAGCTACGACACGGTGCGAGAGACGCTGGAGTGCCAGCCAACTCTTGACCTCGACTTCATCTACACACACCTGGTGCAGGTAGAATTGCATCGCAATGCAGCAAAAGACAATGGGGGCGGCAGCAGTGAAGCAGCTTTTGTGGCCACGAGCTCACGCAATCAGCAGCAGCAACAGCAGTCTGGACAACAGAAAGGCAGAAAGAAAGGCAAATGCCACTATTGCCAAAAAGAGGAACACTACAAAAATGAGTGTTTCAAGCTCAAGAGGGACCAGAAAGAGCAGCAGCAGCAGCAGTCATCGCAGCACCAGCATTAAAAGCACCAGCAGCAGCAAAAGTCACAGTAGTGTCAGCAGCAGTCACAGCAGCGTCAGCAGTAGCAGCAACAGCAAAACCAGGCTGGTGTGTGCCACTTTGGCAACATGAATATGGCCAAGGAGGTGCGCAACCGTCTCTTCATGGCGAAGTCTGACATGTCGCAGGTGGAGAAGGCAGATCTCGCATGGTACAAGGACTCAGGATATACCAAGAGCCTCACACATCACGAGGAGTGGTTTACTCAGTTGCTGTCCATCCCTCCTTGTCCTATCGCTATGGGTGATGATCGGGTGGTGTATGCTGAGGGGATTGCGATTGTGGAGATGTGGTTGGATACCCCGTGTGGCATTGAAGTGGAAGTGTTCCATGGCGTGCTGTATGTGCGTGATGCTGCGTTCAACCTTCTCTCCGTGTCCTCTCTCACCAACACAGGACTGCGTGTCGTTTTTGACGATGATTATGGCTACATCCTCGACAAGGAAACATGAGAGGAGTTGGCCAAGTCGGTGAAGGAGGACGACATGTACCGCCTGCTGGGAGCGACAAAGATCCCGCGTGAGAAGAGTCTTGCAGTAGTGGTGTAGGCGATAGATGGCAAGATCTGGCATGCGCGCTACGGCCATATTGGCATGCGCGCCTTACAGCAGCTTCAAGCAAAGCAGATGGTGCGTGACCTACCTACCATCTCTAACTTTGAGCAACAGTTATGCATCGGCTGTTAGGAGGGGAAGCAGCACCGCGAGGCGTTCTCTGGAGCAGGGGAGCGTGCGAAAGAGGTGTTGGAGCTGGTCCACACGGACTTGTGCGAACCGATGCAGACCCAGAGCTTTGGAGGCTTTAGGTATTTTCTCACCTTCATTGATGATTTCAGCCGTTACACTCATGTGTACTTCCTTTCTTACAAGGACCAGTGCTTTGACAGGTTCAAAGATTTCAAGGCCATGGTGGAGAACCAGACTGGCAAGAAGATCAAGGCGCTGCGCAGTGATCGCGGTGGAGAATACCTAAGCAAGGACTTCCAGGACTACCTCGCAGCAGCTGGCATCAAGGCGCAGCGTACCGCGTCGTACTCGCCGCAACTAAACGGGATAGCAGAACGCGCCAACCGTACCATTGTGGAGTCGGCGCGCTCCATGCTGCACGCAGCCCGGTTGACCTACGACTTCTGACTGAAGGCGTGAGCACTGCGGTCTACATCAAGAACCGCAGTCCAACCAAGGCCTTGGAGCAGATGACGCTGTACGAGGCGTGGTTCGGCAAGAAGCCGAGCGTGGGTCATCTTTGCGCATTTGGCAGCTTGGCGCACATGCACGTGCCAAAGGAGAAGTGGCAAAAGTGGGACGCGAAGAGTGCGCAGATGCTGATGATTGGCTACGACGTGGCAAGCAAGGCGTACCGCCTCTACGAGAGGGATACAGGCCACGTCATCATCTCTAGGGATGTCATCTTCAACGAGAGCAACGTCATTGGCACCAACATTATGTGTGAAGAGGCAGCAGAAGCAGCAGCTGACGAGGCAGTGGGAGCAGATATCCTTCCTGACCCAGTCTCTCCTGATCCTTCCTCTATTGTGACAGTGGGAGAACCAGTCTATTCTCCAATATCTGATGCAGCAGATACAGCGGCCTCATCGGTAGAAGCAGAGGAAGAAGATGTACCACCATCAATAGGAGAGGTTGTGCCGGCAGCACCGCGTCAGCCGCTTGCTAACGCTCCAGTACCAGGTCGGAGGTACCCTCTCAGGATGCGCTACAAGCCTGGTGAGCGCGGGCATTTCTGGATGCTCCAAAAACCAGACCAGATAAACGTCGCAGTTGCAGCAGACTCTGATGAGCCGACGTCGTACAAGGAGGCCATGGCTGCACCAGATGCAGCAGATTGGGCGCAAGCTGTGCAGTAGGAGATACAGTCGTAGCTGCACAACGGCACGTGGGAGCTGACTGAGCGTCCACCTGGACGTAAGGTGATCAAGTGCAAGTGGGTGTTCAAGAAGAAGCGGGGAGCAGATGGTAACATGGAAAAGTACAAGGCGAGGCTGGTCGCCAAGGGCTACTCGCAGCAGGAGGGCATCGACTAGAGAGACAATTTTGCCCCTGTTGCAAAGTTTGCCTCTGTGCGCACACTTCTCTCTTATGCAGCAGCTGAGGACTTCGAGGTTCACCACATGGATATCAAGACGGCATTCTTGAATGGTGACTTGGAGGAGGAGATCTACATGGAACAGCCAGAGGGGTTCGTCATGAATGGCCAGGAGCACCTGGTTTGCAAGCTGCAAAAGTCGCTGTATGGCCTCAAGCAAGCGTCGCGTGCTTGGAACCAGAAGTTGGATGCGGCGTTGTAGTACATGGGGTTTGAGAGCAGCGAGTGTGACTACAGCGTGTATCGCTGGCAGCATGAGCATGAGATCCTCATCATCATTGTCTATGTGGATGACATGCTCCTCCTTTCCAACAGCATGTCTGCATTGCAGGAGTTCAAGGAGGCTATGCGGGAGCGTTTCCAGATGTCTGATCTCGGGGAGGCGTCATACTTCCTCGGCATCCAGATCACGTGTGACCGGAAATCATGCTCTCTCTCACTACAGCAGAGTCGCTACATCAAGGACGTCTTGGAGCGGTTCGGCATGGCAGAGGCCAAACCCATCGGCATGTCGCTGGAGACGCAGCAGTACCTCGTGAGCTTCAGTGGAGAAGCAGATGCAGCTGAACGGCAGAAGTACCAAAGTGCCGTCGGTAGCTTCATATACCTGATGGTGGCAACCAGGCTGGACCTCGCACAGGCTGTGAGCGCTGTGAGCGAGCACATGGTAAACCCCGGATCTGAGCACTTGAAGGCAGTGAAGCGGATTTTCCACTACCTTGCTGGAACCATCAACGTCGGCATCACCTACAACGGGAACGACAACAACATCATCGGCTACACAGACGCAGATTGGGCTTCAAACCCTGAGGACCACAAGTCCATCTCTGGACATGTGTTCCTCATGAATGGTGGGGCCATCAGCTGGTGCAGCAAGCGGCAGGTGGTCGTGGCCACCTCAAGCACGGAAGCTGAGTACGTCTCTTTCAGTTTTGGAGCTAAGGAAGCAGTTTGGCTCCAGCGTCTCATGGCGAAGATGAGTAGGAGTACAGCAGTTTCAGTTTCTGTACGCGTCGACAACCAGAGCGCAATCGCACTCGCCAAAAATCCTAAGCACCATGCACGCACCAAGCACATTGACATTGCACATCATTTCATCAGGCACATGGTGCAGGAGGGTGCTATCAAGCTGGAGTTTACTCCAACAAGCAAGCAGGTCGCTGATTTTTGCACCAAGCCAGTGACCCGTGAGAAGCAGCAGTTCTACATGAAGGCATGTGGACTCAGCCCACTCTGATTACGGCAAAGTGGGAGATTGTTGGGAAAGGATTCATCCGGCCCAGTTTCAGGTCCACAGGAGCAAGTTCCTGGAAAGTACCAGATGCCTGCTCCGATCGACAATCCGACCTCACCTCAGGTGGCAAAATGTCTACGGTCAAAGTTTGAGGCCTATCCAATGGTCGGATTGGGAGATATGAATTTTCATAGTTTTCGGGGTCATCGGCCGCCGATATCCGGGTGACCATGGGCGATGGCTCCATGCTTAAGCCTGAGAAAAGAAAAAGGCAAGAGGTCCAGGTTCAAGACCTGATGGGAGAAATATCCAAAAAGGTCCTTGGCCTTAGGATTGCCTTGTCATAGTGTGCTGACTAGGATAAAGGTACCTTTCCTTACTTTTTAGGTGAGGTGAGATCCTTGTGTGCTAGCCATGGACACATGGCGATTGTCCATGGGTTTGTGGGTGATGTGATTACTAGGAGTGTGCCATGAGAGCATTTTCTAGCTCTCTAGGTCGTGTGTGAGTGGTCAGCCTGATTGCTAAGCTGATTTCCTCCCTTGTATGAGATTATGGCTTGTAAGAGGGCTGACTTGCCCAAGCTCTAACTCTATATGTACTCCATCATTTTGAGTGATTAAACAACCATTCTTCAGCACAAGTGATGCCCTTCCAATCACACATGCTCGTTGCTCCAAGGCTCCCTCTCTCCTCCAGGTCCAAGAGCTCCCAACAGGAGACTGGTAGGGAGTGTTCTCCATCTCACACTGTTGTGCTTTTGTGCTGGGGTTCATGGAGGAGGAGATCTTGATGTTTGTTGTCATGGGTGTACTGATGGGCTTGATATCCTCCATGTTGTAGCGCTGGAGGACTTCCATGATGTACTTGGTCTGGTTCAGCGCGATGGTGCCTGCTGCTCGATTGCGGTGGACAGCTACACCGAGGTAGAACCCGAGTGGACCCATGTCCTTCATCTTGCACATGTTATTGAGATCTGTCTTCAGCTTGTCCAATAGCTTGAGCAACGATGAGGGAGTCATCAAGTCATCCGCGTACGGTGCAACCAGCATAAAGCCTTGTTTATCCTCCCACACATAGATACCAGGGTCATTCTGCCAGTGCGTGAAGGTGAGCCCGGCCAGGAAACCTTCCATCTCCTCGTACCACATCCTTGGGGCCTGTTTCAACCTGTAGAGTACTTTGACCAGTTTTCAAACCTTGTCCTCTAAAGCTTTTCCTCCCTCGGGTACTCACATTAGCACTTCTTTGTCTAGCTTCCCGTGAAGGAAAGCTGTCTTGACGTCCATCTGGTGGACCTCAGATCTTTAATAGCAGCGATGCCCAACATGGATCTGATGGAGGAAAAGGTGACGACAGGCACAAAAGTCTCCTTGTGCTTTGAGCCTGCACGCTGGGAAAACCCCTTCGCGATAACTCTTGCCTTGTACTTGTCGATAGTACCATCCCGCTTGAACGTTTTCCAGAGTACCCACTTTGACCCCACCACGTGTGCATTTGGGAGCATGTCGACCTAAATCCTGGTTTCGTCCTCTTCAATGGATGCGAGTTCCCTATCTACTGCCTCCTTCCTTTTGGCGGCATCTGGCATGTTCATAGCCTCCGTTGCAGTCACATTCTCTCCCTGAGCCAAGGATGACGATTTGAGTTTGGTCCATTGTGCATTCTCAGCATCGTACTTGGTCGGATATTTCTTCTGGCGCGTACTACGTCGGAGTGTTACAGGTGGTGTTTCCAGACTTAGTTGCTTCTGTTGCTCCTGCGCTGCCAGTGATCCGTTGTTTCTGGAAGAGCCACCGACTTTAGAGCTTGATTGAGATGCCTTGGACGAATAAGACTCAGTATCTAAGTTCGTCGCTATGTCAGCCTGCACAGCCACTCTGCCTACAGTACCATCCTTCATAAGTACCATCTGCCAGTTGTTCAGTGCCTGATCACCTGACTTGAGCAATACAACCCACCCTCCTGATTTAGGATCATGGATAGGATCGAGCGACTTCGCCTTGTCGAGCGTCCTTTTGTCAAACTCGACATCTCGGCTCCTAATGAGCTTCCAGTCGCTTGGTCCCATGCCTCTACGCCTTCCGTGTAGTGTTGTATCCGACCATTACACACTGTTGGAAATGGAGGAGAGAGGGAGCCTTGGAGCAGCGAGCATGTGTGATTGGAAGGGCATCACTTGTGCTGAAGAATGGTTGTTCAATCACTCAAAATGATGGAGTATATATAGAGCTAGAGCTTGGGCAAGTCAGCCCTCTCACAAGCCACACCACTTAGCCATGGAGGCTAAGGCTCACACACTAGAATCCATAATCTCACACAAGGGAGGAAATCAGCCTAGCAATCAGGCTGACCACTCACACACGACCTAGAGAGCTAGAGAATGCTCTCATGGCACACTCCTAGTGGTCACATAACCCACAAACCCATGGAGAATCGCCATGTGTCCATGGCTAGCACACAAGGATCTCACCTCACCTAAAAAGTAAGGAGAGGTACCTTTATCCTAGTCAGCACACTCTGACAAGGCAATCCTAAGACCAAGGACCTTTTTGGATATTTCTCCCATCAGGTCTTGACCCTGGACCTCTTGCCTTTTTCTTTTCTCAGGCTAAGGCATGGAGCCATCACCCATGCCCACCCAGACATCGACGGTCCATGACCCCCGAAACTTTGAAAATTCATATCTCCCAATCCGACCGTTGGATCGGCCTCAAACTTGGACCGTAGACATTTTGCCACATGATCTTTCCAATGGTGAAGTCGGATTGGCGATCGAAGCAGGCATCTGGTACTTTCCTGGAACTTGCTCCTGTGGACCTGAAATTGAGCCGGATGGCTCCCTTTCCAACAATCTCCCACTTTGCCGCAGTCAGAGTGGGCTGAGTCCACATGCCTTCATGCAGAACTGCTGCTTCTCACGGGTCACTGGCTTGGTGCAGAAATCAGC
>SZWC01000353.1:93996-132306 GCA_023375785.1 Penium margaritaceum | reverse complement strand
TCCATGTAGATCTCCTCCTCCAAGTCACCATTCAAGAATGCCGTCTTGACATCCATGTGGTGAACCTCGAAGTCCTCAGCTGCTGCATAAGAGAGGAGCGTGCGCATAGAGGCAAACTTTGCAACAGGAGCAAACGTTTCTGTGTAGTCGATGCCCTCTTGCTGCGAGTAGTCCTTGGCGACCAGCCTCGCCTTGTACTTTTCCAGGTTACCATCTGCTCCTCACTTCTTCTTGAACACCCACTTGCACTTGATCACCTTACGTCCAGGTGGACGCTCAGTCAGCTCCCACGTGCCGTTGTCCAGCTGCGACTGTATCTCCTGCTGTACGGCTTGCGCCCAATCTGCTGCATCCGGTGCAGCCATGGCCTCCTTGTATGACGTTGGCACATCTGAATCTGCTGCAACTGCAACGTTCATCTGTACCAACATTGTGTGTGAAGAGGCAGCAGAACCAGCAGCTGACCAGACAGTGGGAGCAGAAATCCTTCCTGACCCAGTCTCTCCCGATCCTTCCTCTACTGTGACAGTGGGAGAATTACTCTACTCTCCCATGTCTGATGCAGCAGATACAACAGCTTCATCCGCAGAAGCAGAGGAGGGAGATGTAGCACCACCAGCAGAAGCAGTTGTGCCAGCAGCACCGCGTCAGCCGCCTGCTAACGCTCCAGCACCAGGTCGGAGGTACCCTCTCCGGGTGCTTTACAAGCCTGGTGAGCGCGGCCATTTCTGGATGCTGCAGAAACCAGAACAGATGAACGTTGCAGTTGCAGCAGATTCAGATGAGCCAACGTCATACAAGGAGGCCATGGCTGCACCGGATGCAGCAGATTGGGCGCAAGCCGTACAGCAGGAGATACAGTCGCAGCTGGACAACGGCACGTGGGAGCTGACTGAGCGTCCACCTGGACGTAAGGTGATCAAGTGCAAGTGGGTGTTCAAGAAGAAGCGGGGAGCAGATGGTAACCTGGAAAAGTACAAGGCGAGGCTGGTCGCCAAGGGCTACTCGCAGCANCTTGGTGATGCTCAGCGCTGCCCTTGGATGGCGGCGCTACCCCTGCTTCTGCTGCTGCTTCTGCCAGAAAATGGACGATAGGTGCCAGCAGACTAGGAATTTTGAAAAACGGAGCCTCCCACTGGAAAATTCAGCTCAAAAACTTTCAAATCGACCCATAAAACAGGGTCATCAACAGGGGATTTTGAAAGATATGCCCTCTTGAAAACAGGGTATGCTTCTGCTCCTACTCCAACTCAGACCAGCCAGCTTGTAAACGGCGTTTCTCCCAAACGTACCAATGGAATGCAAATATTTTTGCACCAATATAAAGCTTAGGAAAAATACTACAATTCGCATGTACCACTTTTTAAATTTGACAACGAAACAAGAGAGTTATGGTCATCACAAGGCGACAGTCTTACTCAGAGAGAAGAGTGTAGCCCTGGCCGACCTCATTTTGCGCATAACTCTCAATCCGACTGTTGGATCTTCACGATCTTGGGCTCTTTGGAAAGCTTGTCTCTTCAACTTGAAGATCCAGTGGTCGATCATCAAATCTGGTGAAGGTTTGACCCCAACCTGTCACTCTCAAAGTGACGACCTGTGCTGGCTGAAAGTGGCAGAACTTGGCTCTGATACCAAATGTCTGATCTGGAGCAGAGAGGGAGCCTTGGAGCATCGAGCATGTGTGATTGGAAGGGCATCAATTGTGCTGAAGAATGGTTGTTCAATCACTCAAAATGATGGAGTACATATAGAGCTAGAGCTTGGGCAAGTCAGCCCTCTCACAAGCCACACCACTTAGCCATGGAGGCTAAGGCTCACACACTAGAGTCCATAATCTCACACAAGGGAGGAAATCAGCCTAGCAATCAGGCTGACCACTCACACACGACCTAGAGAGCTAGAGAATGCTCTCATGGCACACTCCTAGTGGTCACATAACCCACAAACCCATGGAGAATCGCCATGTGTCCATGGCTAGCACACAAGGATCTCACCTCACCTAAAAAGTAAGCAGAGTGTGCTGACTAGGATAAAGGTACCTCTCCTTACTATTTAGGTGAGGTGAGATCCTTGTGTGCTAGCCATGGACACATGGCGATTCTCCATGAGATTCTGGGTTATGTGACCACTAGGAGTGTGCCATGAGAGTATTTTCTAGCTCTCTAGGTCGTGTGTGAGTGGTCAGCCTGATTGCTAGGCTGATTTCCTCCCTTGTGTGAGATTATGGACTCTAGTGTGTGAGCCTTAGCCTCCATGGCTAAGTGGTGTGGCTTGTGAGAGGGCTGACTTGCCCAAGCTCTAGCTCTATATACACTCCATCATTTTGAGTGATTTAACAACCATTCTTTAGTACAAGTGATGCCCTTTCAGTTCGACAAGCTCGCTGCTCCAAGGCAGCGAGCATGTCGCTCTCCTCTAGATCTTTTGAATTCGACAAAAAACCTTTTTCGACATAATTCGACCATGGGAAAAATAGTTAACATCAAAATCAAAGTTCACTGGGGTAGAAGGTAGGTGGCACGGTACTGCTCATGCAACTGCTGTTGTTGGTGGTACTCCATCTCGTTCCTCTGCTTCAGCCGATGAGGCTGTTGTATTTACTACATCAGATATGGGAGAGAAGAGCGGTTCTCCCACAGTCGCAGTAGAGGAAGGGTCAAGAGAGACTGTGTCAGGATCTCCTTCCTCTGCCTTGTCAGCTACTGGTTCTGCTTTCTCCTCACAAAGAATGTTCGTGCCAAGGAAGTGACTCTCATTGAAGATGACATCCCTGGAGATAATGACGTGGCAAATATCTATCTCGTAAAGACCATCGGCCTTGCTTGCCACGTCATAGTCGATCATCAACATCTGCGCACTCTTTGTGTTCCACTTCTAGCGCTTCTCCCTTGGCACGTGCATGTGTACCAAGCTACCAAACGTAGGAAGATGATCCACGCTTATCTTCTTGCCGAACCATGCCTCGTACGACCTCATCTACTCCAATGCCTTAGTAGGACCGCAGTTCTTGATGTAGATCGTCTTGATGTCGTAGGTCAGTCAAGCCACGTGTAGCATGGAGGACGCCAAGTCAACAATGGTACGGCTCACACGTTTTGTTACAACGTTTTACTACGGCAAGTATGGCATAGTGTGCTATGCCTTGATACCAGCTGCTGCTACGTAGTCCTGGAACTCCTTGCTCGTGTACTCTCCACCGTGATTAATGTACATTATCTTGATTTTCTTGCCAGTCTGGTTCTCCACCATTGCCTTGAACTCCTTGAACCTGTCAAAGCATTAGTCATTTGAAGAAAAGAAGTACACAGGTATATACATATGAATTTGAGGCCGAGAATAAGCTAGCACTCCAGCATTTCTCTTACTTTGTCATAGGTGGTTTGGAGTCTCATTAGGAAGAGGAGGATGAACTACGTCTCTTCTACTAGGTTATCAGCAACTCTCACTTGCTTTGCCAGCTCTTATGCCGTATCGAGGTATACTTCAATCCCTTTACTACCTTACATTTTTCGCACCATCATCTTCTCCTCCAAAAGCATAAGGAAGGCAAGATCCTTAGTCACATACTTCTTCCACAACGTCTCCTATTGCTTGTTTGCAAAAGTCTTGTCACTTACGTACTAAAGATACAGGTTAGAGATGGTGTTGACAAGTAACCTGTAAGCTTGCCTGTCCTTTTTCTCCCACTCTTCATATGCCACTGGTGTAGATATAGGTGAACTTGTCCCGGCTGCACTCCTCTACATCGTCATGCCCGCTACCACCTGTATTACGATGATGCCTCTTGCTTACGGCCCTAGAGCTCACTCGTTGTCACCACCTTCCACAAGCCCTTCTCCTCCAAAAGGAGCCGGGTACGAATCATCCGAAATATGAAATTGGCGGATTTCTCCAGCCTCTCCAAAGGCAGTGCCACTGACACAATACCTCGTGCTAACATTTTGAGCCTTGTTGATGCTCAACTCTACCCTTGGTTGTGTAGGAAAAAGGAGCCACCAGGCTCAATTTCAGGTCCACAAGAGCAAGTTCCAGGAAAGTACCGGATGCCTACTTTGGTTGTCAATCCAACTTCACCAATGAAAAGATCAGATGGCAAAATGTCTATAGTCCAAGTTTGAGGCCGATCCAACGGTCGGATTGGGAGATATGAATTTTCGAAGTATTCAGGGTCATCGACCGCCGATATCCGGGTGACCATGGGCGATGGCTCCATGCCTTAGCCTGAAAAAAGAAAATGGCAAGAGATCCAGGGTCAAGACCTGATGGGAGAAAAATCCAAAAAGGTCCTAGATTCTTCGGTTGCCTTGTCAGAGTGTGCTGACTAGGAAAAGGGTACCTCTCCTTACTTTTTAGGTGAGGTGAGATCCTTGTGTGCTAGCCATGGACACATGGCGATTCTCCATGGGATTGTTGGTTATCTGACCACTAGGAGTGTGCCATAAGAGTATTTTCTAGCTNGAGAAATATCCAAAAAGGTCCTAGATTCTTGGGTTGCCTTGTCAGAGTGTGCTGACTAGGAAAAAGGTACCTCTCCTTACTTTTTAGGTGAGGTGAGATCCTTGTGTGCTAGCCATGGACACATGGCGATTCTCCATGGGATTGTGGGTTATGTGACCACTAGGAGTGTGCCATGAGAGTATTCTCTAGCTCTCTAGGTCGTGTGTGAGTGGTCAGCCTGATTGCTAGGCTGATTTCCTCCCTTGTGTGAGATTATGGACTCTAGTGTGTGAGCCTTAGCCTCCATGGCTAAATGGTGTAGCTTGTGAGAGGGCTGACTTGCCCAAGCTCTAACTCTATATGTACTCCATCATTTTGAGTGATTCAACAACCATTCTTTAGCACAAGTGATACCCTTCCAGTCCCATATGCTCGCTGCTCCAAGGCTCCCTCTTCTTGGATCTGGAGGAGAGAGGGAGCCTTGGTGCAGAGAGCATGTATGATTGGAAGGGCATCACTTGTGCTAAAGAATGATTATGGAATCACTCAAAAAGATATTGTACATGTAGAGCTAGATTTTGGGCAATTCAGCCCTTTCACATGCCATACCATTTAGCCATGAAGGCTAAGGTTCACATACTAGAGTCCACAATCTCAAACCAGAGAGGAAATCACCCTAGCATTCAGGCTTACCCGTCACACACAACCTAGAGAGCTAGAGAATACTCTCATGGCACACTTCTAGTAGTCTCATCATCCAAAATCCCATAGAGGATCGCCATGTCTCCATGGCTAGCACCCAATAATCTTGCCTAACTGAAAAAGTAAGGAGAGGAACCTTTGTCTTAGTCAACACACTCTGAGAAGGCAATCATAAGACAGAGGACCTTTTTGGATATTTCTCCCATCAGGTCTTGATCCTCGGCATCTTGCCTTTTTCTTTTCTGAAGCTCAGGTATGGAGTTGTCACCCATGATCACCCAGACCTCGGCGGTCCGTAACCCCAAAACATAAAAAAATCATATCTCCCGATCCGACCATTGGATCAATCTAATTTTTGGACCGTAGATGATTTGCCACCTGATCTTTTCAAAACAGAAGTCAAATTGACAATCGGGGTAGGTTAGTGGTAGTTTCCTGGAACTTACTCCTTTGGACCTGAAACTGAACCAGATTGTCCTATGTCCAACAGATATGACCTCTAGGTTGTGTGAATGGCCAGCCTGATTACTAGGCTGATTTTCTCTCTTATGAGATGACTACCTTACCTAAGCTCTGGCTCTATATGTAGTCCATCATTTTGAGTGATTTAATAAGCATTCTCGAGCACAAATGAGATCCCTTGGGTCCCACATGTTTCCGGAGTACTCACTTTGACCCCACCATGTACACGTTTTGGGGCCTATCCACTAGAACCCATGTTCTATTCTCTTCCATCGATACGAGTTCGCTATCCATTGCATCCTTCCACTTGGCTGCATCTGGCATGTATATAGCCTCCGTTATGGTCACAGGTTCTCCTTGAGCCAAGCATGACGAGCTGAGTCCGGTCTATTCCGCACTCTCAGCATGGTACTAGGGCAGAGATTTCTTCTGGCGCAAACTACGCCGGAGAGTTGCTGGTGGTGCTTTGAGGCTAAGTTGCTTTTGTTGCTCCTACGCTGCTAGGAATCCGTTGTTTGAGCACGAGCCAGTAGCCTCAGAGTTTAACTCAGAGGCCTCAAACGACTCAGACTCAGTGCTAGAGTCTGTCATTGTGTCAGCCTATACAGCCACTGTTCCCGCACACCATCCTTTACTGGCACCATCTGCCAGTTCTCAGGTGCCTGATCACCCGACTCGAGCAACACAACCCACTCTCTTGAATTGGGAGCATGGACAGGGTCGAACAATTCTTCCTTGCTGAGCGTCCTTTCATCAGAATCGAAATCTCGGCTCTTGATGAGCCTTCCATCCGCATGGTCCCACAGCCTGTACGCCTTGTGTGCGGTGTCGTATCCGACCATTACATACTTACGAGCGCGTGCATCCAGCTTGCCACTTCTTTCTCCTGTTTGGACCTTTGCTAAGGTAGTACAAGTCAACCTGCCTGAGGCGATGGTCTAGAAAACAGGTTCCAGCACAATGGTTCCCGGCGACCGCTCTTGGTATTGTAACCAAGAGATGATATCACCCTCACAGCCAATGTTCCACATTGAGCAGTTCCTAGGAATCACTTCCTTACACTGTGTCCTTAGTACCTGGTCACTTTCGCCCGAAGAGCGAACTCCTCGGGCTTATACCAACCAATGCTTCTTTAGTCTCTGCCTTTGGTGGACAACTTTGTTAGGACTCTCAAAGGTAAGAACTGCACTCAATGACAGGCAACTAACAGGTTCTTATAGTCCTAGAGCGAACCTCTAGTCTAGGCGCGCAAAGGCTCCTTGGATGATCCAATTTGGGGGCAATTTTGATTACATCATCCCCCTTGCCTACATGGCGCTCCCTGTGACCGCCAAGTCGCGCCAGCCATCATGACAAACCTTGGAATGGTCAAAGATGTCTCTTACAAAACCTTCCTGTCCCCCTTTTGGTCACAAAAGAAATTAGTCACTGGGTTGGGATTTGACCCTATGACCTCTCACTCCAGAGACTCACTCTGGAACGTCTAAGCCACAAAAAGTCATCCTAGGTAGTGTTTGCTGGCTATACTATCCAGTTTAGACCAAGGGGACTTGCTCTAAAGGAGCAGTGCATGCCTTGTCTATCTGGACCAGACTTAGGGGACTTACTCCAAGGGAGCAGTGCATACCTAGTCTGTCATATGCCCGTTTCAATGTCAGCCATGGACAAGGTGTTGGATCTGGAGGAGAGAGGGAGCCTTGGAGCAACGAACATGTGGGACTGAAAGGGCATCACTTGTGCTGAAGAATGGTTGTTGAATCACTCAAAATGATGGATTACATATAGAGCTAGAGCTTGGGCAAGTCAGTCCTCTCACAAGCCACACCTCTTAGCCATGGAGGCTAAGGCTCACACACTAGAGTCCATAATCTCACACAAGGGAGGAAATCAGCCTAGCAATCAGGCCGACTACTCACACACGATCTAGAGAGCTAGAAAATGCTCTCATGGCACACTCCTAGTGGTCACATAACCCACAATATCATGGAGAATTGCCATGTGTCCATGGCTAGTACACAAGGATCTCACCTCACCTAAAAAGTAAGGAGAGGTACCTTTTTCCTAGGCAGCACACTCTGACAAGGCAAACCAAGAATCTAGGACCTTTTGGATATTTCTCCCATCAGGTCTTGACCCTGGATCTCTTGCCTTTTTCTTTTCTCAGGCTAAGGCATGGAGCCATCGCCCATGGTCACCCGGATATCGGCGGCCGATGACCACGAAACTACGAGAATTTATATCTCCCAATCCGACCGTTGGATCGGCCTCAAACTTAGACCGTAGACATTTTTCCACCTGATCTTTCGAATGAAGAAGTCTGATTGACGATCGGAGCAGGCATCTGGTACTTTCCTCGAACTTGCTCTTGTGGACCTGAAACTGAGCCGGATGACTCCTTTCCCAACAATCTCCCACTTTGGCGTAGTCAGAGTGGGCTGAGTCCACATGCCTTCATGCAGAACTGCTGCTTCTCACGGGTCACTGGCTTGGTGCAGAAATCAGCGACCTGCTTGCTCGTTGGAGTAAACTCCAGCTTGATAGCACCCTCCTGCACCATGTGCCTGATAAAGTGATATGCAATGTCAATGTGCTTGGTGCGTGCATGGTGCTCAGGATTCTTGGCGAGTGCGATTGCGCTCTAGTTGTCAACGCGGACAGGAACTATAACTGCTACACTCCCACTCATCTCTGCCATGAGACGCTGAAGCCAAACTGCTTGCTTGGCTCCAAAGCTGAGAGAGACGTACTCAGCTTCTGTGCTCGAGGTGGCCACGACCATTTGCCGCTTGCTACACCAGCTGATGGCACCTCCATTCATGAGAAACACATGTCCAGAGATGGACTTGCGGGTCTCAGGATTTGAAGTCCAGTCTGCATCTGTGTAACTGATGATGCTGTAGTCGTTGCCGTTGTAGGTGATGCCGATTTTAATGGTTCCTGCAAGGTAGCGGAAGATCCGCTTCACTGCGTTCTGGTGCTCAGGTCCAGGGTTTGCCATGTGCTGGCTCACAGCGCTAACACATTGTGCGAGGTCCGGCCTGGTTGCCACCATCAGGTACATGAGACTACCGACAGCGCTCTGGTGCTTCTGCCGCTCAGCTGCATCTGCTTCTTCATTGAAGCTCACGAGGTACTGCCGCATCTCTAACGGCATACCGATGGGTTTTGCCTCTGCCATGCCAAACCGCTGCAAAACATCCTTGATATAACGGCTCTGTTGCAGCGAGAGAGAGCGTGATTTACGGTCAAGCGTGATCTGGATGCCGAGGAAGTATGATGCCTCCCCAAGATCAGACATCTGGAAGCGCTCCTACATGGCTTCCTTGAACTCCTGCAATGCAGACATGCTGTTGGAAAGGAGGAGCATGTCATCCACATAGACAATGATGATGAGGATCTCATGCTCATACTGCCAGCGATACATGCTGTAGTCACACTCGCTGTGCTCAAACCCCATGCACTGCAACGCCGCATCCAACTTCTGGTTCCAAGAACGCGACGCTTGTTTGAGGCCGTACAGCGACTTCTGCAGCTTGCAAACCAGGTGCTCTTAGCCATCCATGACAAACCCCTCCGGCTGCTCCATGTAGATCTCCTCCTCCAAGTCACCATTCAAGAATGCCGTCTTGACATCCATGTGGTGCACCTCAAAGTCCTCAGCTGCAGGATAAGAGAGAAGCGTGCGCACAGAGGCAAACTTTGCAACATGGGCAAACGTTTCTGTGTAGTCGATGCCCTCCTGCTGCGAGTAGTCCTTGGCGACCAGCCTCGCCTTGTACTTTTCCACGTTACCATCTGCTCCCCGCTTCTTCTGAACACCCATTTGCACTTGATCACCTTATGTCCAGGTGGACGCTCAGTCAGCTCCCACATGCCGTTGTCCAGCTGCGACTGTATCTCCTGCTGTACGGCTTGCGCCCAATCTGCTGCATCCGGTGCAGCCATGGCCTCCTTGTATGACGTTGGCTCATCAGAGTCTGTTGCAACTGCGACGTTCATCTGGTCTAGTTTTTGGAGCACCCAGAAATGCCCGCGCTCACAAGGCTTGTAGTGCACCCTGAAAGGATACCTCCGACCTGGTGCAGGAGCTTTAGCAGGCGGCTGACGCGGTGCTGCCGGCACAACCGCTCTTGTTGATGGAGGTGCATCTTCTTCCTCTGCTTGTGCCGATGAGGCCGCTGTATCTGCTGCATCAGACATGGGAAAATTGATTGGTTCTCCCACGGTCACAGTGGAGGAAGGATTAGGAGACTGGGTCAGGAAGGACATCTGCTCCCACTGCCTTGTCAGCTGCTGCTTCTGCTGCCTCTTCACACACAATGTTGGTGCCGATGATGTTGCTCTCGTTGAAGACAACATCTCTGGAGATGATGACGTGGCCTGTATCCCTCTCGTAGAGGCGATAAGCCTTGCTTGCCATGTCATAGCCAATCATCAGCATCTGCGCACTCATTGCATCTCACTTTTGCCGTTTCTCCTTTGGCACGTGCATGTGCGCCAAGCTGCTTAACGCGCGAAGATGACCCACGCTCGGCTTCTTGCCGAACCACGCCTCGTACGGCGTCATTTGCTCCAGGGCCTTGGTTGGACTGCGGTTCTTGATGTACATCGCAGTACTTACTACTTCCGCCCAAAAGTCGTAGGTGAGCCGAGCCGCGTGCAGCATGGAGCGCGTCGACTCAACGATGGTGCGATTGGCGCGTTCTGCTACGCCATTCTGCTACGGCGAGAATGGCGCATTGCGCTGCGCCTTGATGCCTGCTACTGCGAGTAGTCCTGGAACTCCTTGCTTAGGTATTCTCCACCGCGGTCGCTGCGAAACGCCTTGATTTTCTTGCCAGTCTGGTTCTCCACCATGGCCTTGAACTCCTTGAACCTGTCAAAGCACTGGTTCTTTGAGGAAAGGAAGTACACAGCAGTGTAACGGCTGAAATCATCAATGAAGGTGAGAAAATACCTAGAGCCACCAAAGCTCTGGGTCTACATCCGGCCACACAAGTCTGTGTGGACCAGCTCCAGTACCTCGTTCGCGCTCTCTCCTGCTCCAGAGAACGCCTCGAGATGCTTCTTCCCCTCCAAACAGCCGATGTACAATTGCTGCTCAAAGTTAGAGATGGTAGGCAGGTCACGCACCATCTGCTTTGCTTGAAACTGCTGCAAGGCGCGTATGCCGATGTGGCTGTAGCGCGCATGCCAAATCTCGCCATTTGTCGCCTGCACCACTACTGCAAGACTCTGCTCACGCGGGATCTTGGTCGCCCCCAACAGGCGGTACATGTCGCCCTCCTTCACCGACCTGGCCAACTCCTCTCCTGTTTCCTTGTCGAGGATGTAGCCATAGTCATCGTCAAAGACGACGCGCAGTCCTATGTTGGTGAGAGAGGACACTGAGAGAAGGTTGAACGTAGCATCAGGCACATACAGCACGCCATGGAACACTCCCACTTCAATGTCACGTGGGGTCTCCAACCACATCTCCACAATCCCAATCCCCTCAGCATACACCACCCGATCATCACCCAAAGCAATCCGACGGGGGGGAATGGAGAGCAGCTGCGTGAACCACTCCTTGTGGTGCGTCAGACTCTTGGTATACCCCGAGTCCTTGTACCACGCCAGATACGCCTTTTCCTTCTGCGACATGTCAGATTTCGCCATGAAGAGGCGGTCGTGCACCTCCTTGGCGACGTTCATGTTGCCAAAATGGCACACGCCAGTCTGGTTCTACTTCCGCTACTGCTGCTACTGTTGCTGCTGTTGACGTTCCTGTGACTGCTGCTGCTGTTGCTGTGGAGACTATTGCTTTTGCTGTTGCTGCTGCTGCTCCTTCTGGTCCCTCTTGAACTTGAAGCACTCTTTCTTGAAATGCCCCTCTTTCTGGCAATAGTGGCACTTGCCCTTCTTGCCTCTCTGCTGCCCGGACTACTGCTGCTGTTGGTTGCATGAGCTCGTGGCCACAAAAGTTGCTTCACTGCTGCCGCCGCCATTGCGCTTTGCTGCATTGCGACGTAATTCTACCTACACCAGGTGCGTGCAGATGAAGTCGAGGTCGAGAGTTAGCTGGCACTCCAGCGTCTCTCGTACCGTGTCGTAGCTGGTTGGGAGTCCCCTCAGCAAGAGGAGAATGAAGCGCGTCTCTTCCACAGGGTTGCCGACCGCTCTCAGCTGCTTTGCCAGCTCCTTTGCCCTGTCCAGATACGCCTCTTCCCTTCTCCACCCTGCATTTTCAGCGCCATCATCTTTTCCTCCAAAAGCATGAGGAATACAGGATCCTTGCTTTCATACTTCTTGCACAATGTGTCCCACCCCTCTTTTGCAGTAGCCTTGTCACTCACGTATTGAAGATGCGGGTTGGAGATGGTGTAGACAAGCAGCCTGTAGGCCTGCCTGTCCTTCTTCTTCCACTCCTCATATGCCGCTACTGCAGTTGTAGATGAACTTGCATCTGTTGCACCTTTCTGCGGCGTCTTCCCCGCCACCACCTTTGCTGCGATAATGTCTTTTGCCTGTGGAGGCGGAGCGCGTTCGTCGCCGCTCACCACCTCCCACAAGCCCCTCTCCTCCAAAAGGAGGCGGGTACGGATCTTCCAAAACGTGAAGTTGGCGCGTCCTTCCAGCCTCTCCAAGGGCTGGGCTGCTGTTACAACGCCTGCTGCTGCCATTTTGAGCCTTGGTGATGCTCAGCGCTGCCCTTGAGTGGCGGCACTACCCCTACTTCTGCTGCTGCTTCAGCCAGAAATCTGTCTGACAGAAAATGGACTGTAGAGGCCAGCAGACTGGGGATTTTGAAAAACTAAGCCCACCACTAGAAAATTCAGCTCAAAACCTTTCAGATGGACCCATAAAACTGGGATATCAACAGGACATTTTCAGACATATGCCCTTTTGAAAACAGGGTATGCTTCTGCTCCTATTCCAACTCAGACCTGCCAGCGTGTAAACAGCGTTTCTCCCAAACAAATCAATGGAATGCAAATATTTTTGCACCAATGGAAAGCTTAGGAAAAATACTACAATTCGCATGTGCCACTTTTTAAATTTGACAAAGAAACAAGAGAGTTATGGTCATCACAAGGCGACAGTCTTACTCATAGAGAAGAGTGTAGCCCTCGCCGACCTCGTTTTGAGCATAACTCTCAATCCGACCGTTGGATCTTCTCGATCTTGAGCTCGTTGGAAAGCTTGTCTCTTGAACTTGAAAATCCAGTGTTGGATTCTCAAATGTGTTGAAGATTTACCCCAACCCGTCACTCTCAAAGTGACGGGCTGTGCTGGCTGAAAGTGGCAGAACTTGGCTCTGATACCAAAGTGTTGGATCTGGAGGAGAGAGGGAGCCTTGGAGCAGCGAGCATGTGGGACTGAAAGGGCATCACGTGTACTGAAGAATGGTTGTTGAATCACTCAAAATGATGGATTACATATAGAGCTAGAGCTTGGGCAAGTCAGCCCTCTCACAAGCCACACCTCTTAGCCATGGAGGCTATGGCTCACACACTAGAGTCCATAATCTCACACAAGGGAGGAAATCAGCCTAGCAATCAGGCTGACCACTCACACACGACCTAGAGAGCTAGAAAATGCTCTCATGGTACACTCCTAGTGGTCACATAACCCACAATCTCATGGAGAATCGCCATGTGTCCATGGCTAGCACACAAGGATCTCACCTCACCTAAAAAGTAAGAAGAGGTACCTTTTTCCGCGTCAGCACACTCTGACAAGGCAAACCAGGAATCTAGGACCTTTTTGGATATTTCTCTCATCAGGTCTTGACCCTGGATCTCTTGCCTTTTTGTTTTCTCAGGCTAAGGCATGGAGCCATCGCCCATGGTCACCCGGATATCGGCAACCGATGACCTTGAAAACTACGAAAATTCATATCTCCCAATCTGACTGTTGGATCGACCTCAAACTTGGACCGTAGACATTTTGTCACCTGATCTTTTCAATGGTGAAGTCAGATTGACAATCGGAGCAGGCATCTGGTATCCCTTAGCTTCTGGCACAAGGAGCATATCAGGTCAACAAACTCTCCCTTGTACCTCCGTCCATTAGCTGTGAGATCTCTCCTCTCTCCACCAGTCTTGGCCCTAGTCTTCGTCCGCTGCGTTGACTATACCGATACCTCGAGTACCTGCACAGTGCAATTTATTGTCCACTGCCTTTGTCATGCAATCTGCGAGCATCTTCCCAGTCTCCACGTATTCCAGGTCCACGATCTCCTTTGCGACCAGGTCGCGTGAGTAGTGGTACCTGATGTCGATGTGCTTGGTCCGCCGGGAGATGACATCATCATGTGCCATTTTCATGGCACTCATATTGTCGATGCGTACCTCTGTTGCCTCTGTTCGTGTCACTTTCATCTCGGCAAGCAAACTACGTAGCCACTATGTCTCATTGCATGCTTCTGACAGAGCAATGTACTCTGCCTTAGCGGTAGAGAGGGAGATACAGTCTTGCTTTGTGCTTGTCCAAGAGACTCTACCAGTGTTGAAGAGGAAAAGAAAGCCCAAGGTGGACTTTGTGTCATCGATTCCTCCCCAGTCGGCATCGATGTTGTACACCAGCCACAATGTGTTTGATCCTTCTTGGCCTCCAATTTGGAGTTCCATGTATTGGGTATTCTGCAGATAGCGCATTATGTGCTTGACCGCTTGCAAGTGTTGTGGCCCTTGATTGGACACAAACTTGCTCAATTGTCCCAGAGCATAGAAAATGTCAATGCGTGTTCCTACCATGGAATACATGAGGCTGCAAACAGCAAACTGGTAGGAAATGTTCTCTATCTCACGTCGTTATACTTCCGTGTTAGGGCTCATGGAGGAGGAGAGCTTGATGTCTATTGTGATAGGTGTGCTGATGGCCTCGCAGTCCTCCATGTTGTAGGACTTGAGGACCTCCATGATGTACTTGGTCTCGTTCAGCTTGATGGTGCCTACTCCTCGATTGCAGTGGACGGCTATTCCGAGGTAGAACTTGAGTGGACCCATGTTCTTCATCTTGAACCAGTTGTTGAGATCTTTCTTCAACTTGTTCAACGGCTCGACTGATGACGAGCAGATGATCAGGTCATCCATGTACAGTGCAACTAGCATAAAGCCTTGCTCATCATCCCGTTCATAGACATTAGGGTCATTCTTGCAATACGTGAAGGTGAGCCCGGTCATGAAGCCATCTATCTCATTATACCATATCCTTAGGGCCTGTTTCAGCCTGTAGTATACTTTGACTAGTTTGCCATCTTGCCGTGTGGAGCTTTCACTCCCTCAGGCACTTCCATCAGCACTTCTTTATCTAGCTTCCCATGGAGGAAAGCTGTTTTGACATCCATCTGGTAGACCTCCGAATCTTTTGTAGCAGGAATGCCCAGCATGGATCTGATGGAGGCAAAGGTGACGACACGCACGAATGTCTCCTCGTGTTCTAAGCTTGCACGCTGGGAAAACCCCTTCGCCACAACTCTTTCCTTGTACTTGTCGATAGTACCATCCTGCTTGAACGTTTTCCGGACTACCCATTTTGATCCCACCACGTGCGCGTTTGGGGGTCTATCCACCAAAACCCATGTTCCGTAATCTTCAATGGATACGAGTTTGTTATCCACTGCCTGCTTCCACTTTGCCTCATCTGGCATGTTCATAGCTTCTGTTACGATCACAGGCGCTCCCTGCGCCCAGGATGACCAGCTGAGTATGGTCCATTTCGTACTCGCAGCATAGTACTTTGGCAAAGATTTATTCTAGTGTGTACTATGCCGGGGTGTTGCTGGTGCTACTTCAAGGCTTAGTTACTTTTGCGCTGCCAGTGATCCATTGTTAGAGGAAGAGTCACTGGTCTCACAGTTTGACTCAGAGGCCTCGGACGACTGAGATTAAGTGTCAGGGTACGTCGCTTTGTCAGCCTGCACAGCCACTTTCCCTGAAGCACCATCCTTCACTTGAACCATCTGCCAGTTCTCAGGTGCCTGATCACCTGACTCGAGCAACACAACCCACTCTCCTTATCCCGGAGCATGAACAGGGTCCAGCGACTCTCCCTTGCCGAGCGTCCTTTTATCAAACTCGACATCTTGGCTCCTGATGAGCTTTCCAACCGCTTGGTCCCACAACCTGTACGCCTTGTGTACATTGTCCTATCCAACAATTACACACTTACAAACGCATGCATCCAGCTTGCCACTTCATTCTCTTGCTTAGACCTTTGCCCAGGCAGTACGGCCAAAGACCCTCAAGTATGAGGCATCTTGCTTCTTCCCTGACCAAGCCTCTTGTGGCGTCCCCAGCTGCTTCTCTTGCTGCTTCTTACCACGTCTTTGAAGCACGACTGCCGGAGTAAGATTCACAAGGTAGCAAGCAGTTCTTGCAACTTCAGCCCAGAAGCAAGGTAGGAGTTTGGCATCAAAGAGCATGCTTTGTGTCATGCCAAGGATAATCTGGCTCATCCGCTCAACAACGCCATTACTCCGGGGGGTGTAAGATGTGGTGGTTTGGTCGTTGATGCCGTGTTGGCTCAACCAGCCTTTGCACGCGTCGTACTCACCTCAGTTGTCCGTGTGCAGTACCTTGACCTTCTTGTTTGTCTGCCGCTCTATCATCGCAAAAAAACTCTTGCAATTTCTCCTTGACCTCTCCCTGTGTCTTGAGAAACTAGATCCACAGGTTACGACTGTGGTCATCGATGAAGGTCAAGAAATACTCGCTGCCGCTGTTCGAAAGGATGCAAAATGGTCCACACAAATCAAAGTGAATCAGGTCTAAGGTTTGCTGCAAAGCATGGCATGTAGACGACGTTTTCCAGCTTCAAGTCTTTTTCAGCACCGTTCACGTTGATGCTGATCAACTTATCTCCCTCGCCTTGCACATGGACAAGGCTGCCTTTGGCACACATGAAGCGACGTTCAGTGTCCCCAATGGAGACGAGCCCATAGTTCTCCCTTAAAGAGTGGTGGTTCGTGCTAGAGTGAAGCCCATAGGCTCCACGCTTGAGCAATACCACTCCCTTGGTTGCCGGGACACCTTCAGCCATCATGTTCGTCAACTCCTTACCCTTTCCTTTGCCCTCACATCTACCACCATGATCTCTGTCTTCTTTTATGGGAGCACTACACTCCCTTGCCCAATACCCAGGCTTGCCATAATTATGGCACTTTCCATGACGCTTTGAACTCTCTCCACCGCCACCATTGCCTTTTCCTCCACCGCCACCGCTTCCACAGTTGCTCTGAACAAAAGAGGAGTTGTTGCCACGACCACCATACTGTGTAGCATAGGCTAAAATGCTAGCCTCACTACCGCTATGATGCATGGCCTCGTTGCGCATATACTCGGACACTGCCTCATACGTCAAATCCTCCTCTTTTCAACCGCAAAAGATGGTGATCAGAGGACCCCAGCTTTCAAGAAGCACCATGAGGAGGATCATGGCCTGCATGTTGGTGTCGATTTCTGAGTTCATTTGGGTCACTTGCTGTAGCAGGCCTTCAAACTGCAACATGAATTCCGGAATTGCCTCTCCCTCGCTCACCCTCATCCGAATCAGCTTTTGTAGGACAAACAGGCGATTTGCGAGAGCCGTTGATTGGAGTACATGTGCAAGCTTCTCACAAGCCTTTGATGCATGTGTGATACCTTGGAGGTGGACATGCTGTGACTCATGCACTCATGTCACAAGAATCGCAAGCACCATATCATTTTTGACACTCCACGCTTCATATCCAGATTTGTTTTTGGAAATTCAACTTCTTCTCCAAGGAACATCTTCAAGTAGCCACGCATCCTCATGACAATCTCTAATTACCATCTCCACAAGGGAAAACCAAACCCTGTGAACTTTGACATCCCATCATTGACCTGCTCGAGAGTGATTGTCACGCGTGTCGTCATACTGCTTCTCTGCTTCGTAGGGGCTGATGTAGGCTGATGAAGGCTGTTCTCTGCTACCGGTTTAGAGGGTGCAGATCCGTCGCTTACCCCTTAACCGTTGATCACCTGCAAGCAGAGAAGAACGCACACTAGTGAACCTAGGGTCGTGCCTCTTAGGACAGCTTATCCTCGTTATGTTGGGAAAGGAGCCATTCGGCTCAATTTCAGGTCAAGAGGAGCATGTTTAAGAAAACTACCAGATGCTCATTCAAATTGTCAGTCCGATCTCATCATTAGAAAGATCAGGTGGCAAAATTTCTACGGTCTAAGTTTGAGGCCGATCCGACAGTTGGATTATGAGATATGAATTTTCGAAGTTTTCGGGGTCATCGACCGCCGATATGTGGGTGACCATAGGCGATGGCTCCATACCTTAGCTTGAGAAAAGATAAAGGCAAGAGGTCCAAGGTCAAGACCTGATAGGAGAAATATCCAAAAGGTCCTAGATTCTTGGATTGCCTTGTCAGAGTGTGCTGACTAGGAAAAAGGTACCTCTCCTTATTCTTTAGGTGAGGTGAGATCCTTGTATGCTAGCCATGGACACGTGGCGATTCTCTAAGGATTGTGGGTTGTGTGATCACTAGGAGTGTGCCATGAGAGCATTTTCTAGCTCTCTAGGTCGTGTGTAAGTTGTCAGCCTGATTTTTACGCTGATTTCCTCCTTTGTGTGAGATTATGTCCTCTAGTGTGTGAGCCTTGGCCTCCATGGCTAAGTGGTGTGGCTTGTGAGAGGGCTGACTTACCCAAGCTCTAGCTCTATATGTACTCCATCATTTTGAGTGATTCAACAACCATTCTTCAGCACAAGTGATGCCCCTCAAGTCCCACGTGTTTGCACCTCCAAGGCTCCCTCTCTCGTTCAGTTCCAATACTTGTTATCAGATCCAAGTTCTGCCACTTTCATCCAGAACAGGCCGTCACTTTGAGAGTGATGGTTTGGGGTGAAACCTTCACCAAATTTGATGGTTAACCACTAGAGACAAGCTTTCCAACGAGCCCAAGATGACAAAGATTCAACGGTCGGATTGAGAGTTATCCTCAAAACGAGGTCGACCATGGCTACACTCTTCTCTCTGAGCAAGACCGTCGCCTTGTGATGACCATAACTCTCTCATTTCTTTGTCAATTTTAAAACGTAGCACATGCGAATTGAAGTATTTTCCCCAAGCTTTTCATTGGTGCAAAACAATTTGCATTCCTTTGGTACGTTTGGGAGAAACGCCGTTTGCAAGTTAGCTGGTCTGAGCTGGAGTAGGAGCAGCAGCATACCTTTTTGGATATTTCTCCCATCAGGTCTTGATCCTCGGCATCTTGCCTTTTTCTTTTCTCAAGCTCAGGCATGGAGTTGTCACCCATGATCACCCAGACCTCGGCGGTCCGTACCCAAAACATAAAAAATTCATATCTCCCGATCCGACCATTGGATCGACCTAAATTTTGGACCGTAGATGATTTGCCACCTGATCTTTTCAAAACAGAAGTCAAATCGACAATCAGGGTAGGTTAATGGTAGTTTCCTGGAACTTACTCCTTTGGACCTGAAACTGAACCAGATTGTCCTATGTCCAACAGATATGACCTTTAGGTTGTGTGAATGGCCAGCCTGATTACTAGGCTGATTTTCTCTCTTATGAGATGACTACCTTACCCAAGCTCTGGCTCTATATGTAGTCCATCATTTTGAGTGATTTAACAAGCATTCTCGAGCACAAATGAGATCCCTTGGGTCCCACATGTTTCCGGAGTACTCACTTTGACCTCACCACGTGCACGTTTTGGGGCCTATCCACTAGAACCCATGTTCCATTCTCTTCCATCGATACGAGTTCGCTATCCATTACCTCCTTCCACTTGGCTGCATCTGGCATGTATATAGCCTCCGTTATGGTCACAGGTTCTCCTTGAGCCAAGCATGACGAGCTGAGTCCAGTCTATTCCGCACTCTTGGCATGGTACTTGGGCAAAGATTTCTTCTGGCGCAAACTACGCCGGAGATTTGCTGGTGGTGCTTTGAGGCTAAGTTGCTTTTGTTGCTCCTACACTATTAGGAATCCGTTGTTTGAGCAAAAGCCAGCAGCCTCAGAGTTTAACTCAGAGGCCTCAAACGACTCAGACTCAGTGCTAGAGTCCATCATTGAGTCAGCCTACATAGCCACTGTCCCCACAGCACCATCCTTTACTGGCACCATCTGCCAGTTCTCAGGTGCCTGATCACCCGACTCGAGCAACACAACCCACTCTCTTGAATTGGGAGCATGGACAGGGTCGAACAATTCTTTCTTGCCGAGCGTCCTTTCATCAGACTCGAAATCTCGGCTCCTGATGAGCCTTCCAACTGCATGGTCCCACAACCTGTACGCCTTGTGTGCGGTGTCGTATCCGACCATTACACACTTACGAGCGCATGCATCCAGCTTGCCATTTCTTTCTCCTGTTTGGACCTTTGCTAAGGTAGTACATGTCAAACTGCCTGAGGCGATGGTCTAGAAAACAGGTTCCGGCACAATGGTTCCCGGCGACCGCTCTTGGTATTATAACCAAGAGATGATATCACCCTCATAGCCAATGTTCCACATTGAGCAGTTCCTAGGAATCACTTCTTTACACTGTGTCCTTAGTACCTGGTCACTTTCGCCCGAGGAGCGAACTCCTCGGGCTTATATTAACCAATGCTTCTTTAGTCTCTGCCTTTGGTGGACAACTTTGTTAGGACTCTCAAAGGTAAGAACTGTACTCAATGACAGGCAACTGACAGGTCCTTATAGTCCTAGAGCGAACCTATAGCCTAGGCGCGCAAGGGCTCCTTGGATGAGCCAATTTTGGGGCAATTTTGATTGCATCATCCCCCTTGCCTACATGGCGCTCCCTGTGACCGCCAAGTCGCGCCAGCCACCAGGACAAACCTTGGAATGGTCAAAGATGTCTCTTACAAAACCTTCATGTCCCCCTTTTGGTCACAAAAGAAATTAGTCACTGGGCTGGGATTTGACCCAATGACCTCTCGCTCCAGAGACTAGCTCTGGAACGTCTAAGCCACAAGAAGTCATCCTAGGTAGTATTTGCTGGCTATACTATCCAGTTTAGACCAAGGCGACTTGCTCCAAAGGAGCAGTGCATGCCTTGTCTATCTGGACCAGACTTAGGGGACTTACTCCAAGGGAGCAGTGCATACCTAGTCTGTCCTATGCCCGTTTCAATGTCAGCCATGGATAAGGTGTTGAATCTGGAGGAGAGAGGGAGCCTTGGAGCAGCGAGCATGTGGGACTGAAAGGGCATCACTTGTGCTGAAGAATGGTTGTTGAATCACTCAAAATGATGGAGTACATATAGAGCTAGAGCTTGGGCAAGTCAGTCCTCTCACAAGCCACACCTCTTAGCCATGGAGGCTAAGGCTCACACACTAGAGTCCATAATCTCACACAAGGGAGGAAATCAGCCTAGCAATCAGGCTGACCACTCACACACGACCTAGAGAGCTAGAAAATGCTCTCATGGCACACTCCTAGTGGTCACATAACCCACNGAGCCTTGGAGCAGCGAGCATGTGTGATTGGAAGGGCATCACTTGTGCTGAAGAATGGTTGTTGAATCACTCAAAATGATGGAGTACATATAGAGCTAGAGCTTGGGCAAGTCAGTCCTCTCACAAGCCACACCTCTTAGCCATGGAGGCTAAGGCTCACACACTAGAGTCCATAATCTCACACAAGGGAGGAAATCAGCCTAGCAATCAGGCTGACCACTCACACACGACCTAGAGAGCTAGAAAATGCTCTCATGGCACACTCCTAGTGGTCACATAACCCACAATCTCATGGAGAATCGCCATGTGTCCATGGCTAGTACACAAGGATCTCACCTAAAAAGTAAGGAGAGGTACCTTTTCCCTAGGCAACACACTCTGACAAGGCAAACCAAGAATCTAGGACCGTTTTGGATATTTCTCCCATCAGGTCTTGACGCTGGATCTCTTGCCTTTTTCTTTTCTCAGGCTAAGGCATGGAGCCATCGCCCATGGTCACCCGGATATCGGCGGCCGATGACCACGAAACTACGAGAATTCATATCTCCCGATCGGACCGTTGGATCGGCCTCAAACTTGGACCATAGACATTTTGCCACCTGATCTTCTGAATGGTGAAGTCCGATTGACGATCGGAGCAGGCATCTGGTACTTTCCTGGAACTTGCTCTTGTGGACCTCAAACTGAGCCGGATGGCTCCTTTCCCAACAATCTCCCACTTTGCCATAGTCAGAGTGGGCTGAGTCCACATGCCTTCATGCAGAACTGCTGTTTCTCACGAGTCACTGGCTTGGTGCAGAAATCAGCGACCTGCTTGCTCGTTGGAGTAAACTCCAGCTTGATAGCATCCTCCTGCACCATATACCTGATGAAGTGATATGCAATGTCAATGTGCTTGGTGTGTGCAGGGTGCTCAGGATTCTTGGCGAGTGCGATTGCGCTCTAGTTGTCAACGCGCACAGGAACTATAACTGCTGCACTCCCAGTCATCTCTGCCATGAGACGCTGAAGCCAAACTGCTTCCTTAGCTCCAAAGCTGAGAGAGACGTACTCAGCTTCTGTGCTCGAGGTGGCCACGACCATTTGCCGCTTGCTGCACCAGCTGATGGCACCTCCATTCATGAGAAACACATGTCCAGAGATGGACTTGCGAGTCTCAGGATTTGAAGCCCAATCTGCATCTGTGTAGCTGATGATGCTGTTGTCATTACCGTTGTAGGTGATGCCAACGTTAATGGTTCCAGCAAGGTAGCGGAAGATCCGCTTCACTACGTTCTGGTGCTCAAGTCCAGGGTTTGCCATGTGCTGGTTCAGAGCGCTAACACATTGTGCGAGGTCCGGCCTGGTTACCACCATCAGGTACATGAGACTACCGACGGCGCTCTGGTACTTCTGCCGCTCAGCTGCATCTGCTTCTCCACTGAAGCTCACGAGGTACTGCCGCGTCTCTAGCGGCATGCCGATGGGTTTTGCCTCTTCCATGCCAAACCGCTGCAAAACATCCTTGATGTAACGGCTCTGTTGCAGTGAGAGAGAGCATGATTTGCGGTCAAGCGTGATCTCGATGCCGAGGAAGTATGATGCCTCCCCAAGATCAGACATCTGGAAGTGCTCCTGCATGGCTTCCTTGAACTCCTGCAGTGCAGACATGCTGTTGGAAAGGAGGAGCATGTCATCCACATAGACAATGATGATGAGGATCTCATGCTCATGCTGCCAGCGATACACGCTGTAGTCACACTCGCTGCGCTCAAACCCCATGCACTGCAATGCTGCATCCAACTTCTGGTTCCAAGTACGCGACGCTTGCTTGAGGCCGTACAGCGACTTCTGCAGCTTGCAAACCAGGTGCTCCTGGCAATCCATGACAAACCTCTCCGGCTGCTCCATGTAGATCTCCTCCTCCAAGTCACCATTCAAGAATGCCGTCTTGACATCCATGTGGTGAACCTCAATGTCCTCAGCTGCAGCATGAGAGAGAAGCGTACGTACAGAGGCAAACTTTGCAACATGGGCAAAAGATTCTGTGTAGTCGATGCCCTCCTGCTGCGAGTAGTCCTTGGCGACCAGCCTCGCCTTGTACTTTTCCACGTTACCATCTGCTCCCCGCTTCTTTTGAACACCCACTTGCACTTGATCACCTTACGTCCAGGTGGACGCTCAGTCAGCTCCCACATGCCGTTGTCCAGCTGCGACTGTATCTCCTGCTGTACGGCTTGCGCCCAATCTGCTGCATCCGGTGCAGCCATGGCCTCCTTGTATGACGTTGGCTCATCTGAATCTGCTGCAACTGCAACGTTCATCTGTTCTGGTTTCTGCAGCATCCAGAAATGGCCGCGCTCACCAGGCTTGTAACGCACCCTNCCAGCCTCGCCTTGTACTTTTCCACGTTACCATCTGCTCCCCGCTTCTTTTGAACACCCACTTGCACTTGATCACCTTACGTCCAGGTGGACGCTCAGTCAGCTCCCACATGCCGTTGTCCAGCTGCGACTGTATCTCCTGCTGTACGGCTTGCGCCCAATCTGCTGCATCCGGTGCAGCCATGGCCTCCTTGTATGACGTTGGCTCATCAGAGTCTATTGCAACTCCAACGTTCATCTGGTCTAGTTTTTGGAGCACCCAGAAATGCCCGCGCTCACCAGGCTTGTAGCGCACCCTGAGAGGATACCTCCGACCTGGTGCAGGAGCGTTAGCAGGCGGCTGACGTGGTGCTGCCGGCACAACCGCTCCTGTTGATGGTGGTGCATCTTCTTCCTCTGCTTCTGCCGATGAGGCCGCTGTATCTGCTGCATCAGACATGGGAAAATTGACTGGTTCTCCCACGGTCACAGTGGAGGAAGGATCAGGAGAGACTGGGTCAGGAAGGATATCTGCGTCCACTGCCTCGTCAGCTGCTGCTTTTGCTGCCTCTTCACACACAATGTTGGTGCCGATGACGTTGCTCTCGTTGAAGACAACATCCCTGGAGATGATGACGTGGCCTGTATCCCTCTCGCAGGCCTTGCTTGCCATGTCATAGCAAATCATCAATATCTGCGCACTCTTTGCATCCCACTTTTGCCGTTTCTCCTTTGGCACGTGCATGTGCGCCAAGCTGCTTAACGCGCGAAGATGACCCACGCTCGGCTTCTTGCCGAACCACGCCTCGTACGGCGTCATCTGCTCGAGGGCCTTGGTTGGACTGCGGTTCTTGATGTACACCGCAGTGCTTACTGCTTCCGCCCAAAAGTCGTAGGTGAGCCAAGCCGCGTGCAGCATGGAGCGCGTCGACTCAACGATGGTACGACTGGCGCATACTCCTACGCCTTTCTCCCAAATAAATCAATGGAATGCAAATATTTTTGCACCAATGTAAAGCTTAGGAAAAGTACTACAATTCGCATGTGCCACTTTTTAAATTTGACAAAGAAACAAGAGAGTTATGGTCATCACAAGGCGACAGTCTTACTCATAGAGAAGAGTGTAGCCCTCGCCGACCTCGTTTTGAGCATAACTCTCAATCCGACTGTTGGATCTTCTCGATCTTGGGCTCGTTTGAAAGCTTGTCTCTTGAACTTGAAAATCCAGTGTTGGATTGTCAAATATGTTGAAGATTCACCCCAACCCGTCACTCTCAAAGTGACGGGCTGTGCTGGCTGAAAGTGGCAGAACTTGGCTCTGATACCAAAATGTTGGATCTGGAGGAGAGAGGGAGCCTTGGAGCAGCGAGCATGTGGGACTGAAAGGGCATCACGTGTGCTGAAGAATGGTTGTTGAATCACTCAAAATGATGGAGTACATAAAGAGCTAGAGTTTGGGCAAGTCAGCCCTCTCACAAGCCATACCTCTTAGCCATAGAGGCTAAGGCTCAAACACTAGAGTCCATAATCTTACACAAGGGAGGAAATCAGACTAGCAATCAGGCTGACCACTCACACACGACCTAGAGAGGCTCACAAGCCATACCTCTTAGCCATGGAGGCTAAGGCTCACACCCTAATGCTCTCATGGCACACTCTCAGTGGTCACATAACCCACAATCTCATGGAGAATCGCCATGTGCCCATGGCTAGCACACAAGGATCTCACCTCACCTAAAAAGTAAGGAGAGGTACCTTTTTCCGCGTCAGCACACTCTGACAAGGCAAACCAAGAATCTAGGACCTTTTTGGATATTTATCTCATCAGGTCTTGACCCTGGATCTCTTGCCTTTTTCTTTTCTCAGGCTAAGGCATGGAGCCATCGCCCATGGTCACCCGCATATCGGCAACCATGACCCCGAAAACTACGAAAATTCATATCTCCCAATCCGACTGGTGGATCGGCCTCAAACTTGGACCGTAGACATTTTGCCACCTGATCTTTTCAATGAGGAAGTCAGATTGACGATCGGAGCAGGCATGTGGTACTTTCCTGGAACTTGCTCTTGTGGACCTGAAATTGAGCCGGATGGCTCCTTTCCCAAGACAAGGAGCATATCAGGTCAACAAACTCTCCCTTGTACCTCTGTCCATTAGCTGTGAGATCTCTCCTCTCTCCACCAGTCTTGGCCCTAGTCTTCTTCCGCTGCATTGACTATACCGATACCTCGAGTACCTGCAGAGTGCAAGTTGCTGTCCACTGCCTTTGTCATGCAATCTGCGAGCATCTTCCCAGTCTCCACGTATTCCAGGTCCACGATCTCCTTTGCGACCAGGTCGCGTGAGTAGTGGTACCTGATGTTGATGTGCTTGGTCCGCCGGGAGATGACATCATCATATGCCATTTTCATGGCACTCTTATTGTCGATGCGTACCTCTGTTGCCTCTGTTTGTGTCACTTTCATCTCGGCAAGCAAACTACGTAGCCACTATGTCTCATTGCATGCTTCTGACAGAGCGATGTACTCTGCCTTAGCGGTAGAGAGGGAGATACAGTCTTGCTTTGTGCTTGTCCAAGAGACTCTACCAGTGTTGAAGAGGAAAAGAAAGCCCAAGGTGGACTTTGTGTCATCGATTCCTCCCCAGTCGGCATTGATGTTGCACACCAGCCACAATGTGTTTGATCCTTCTTGGCCTCCAATTTGGAGTTCCATGTGTTGGGTATTCTGCAGATAGCGCATTATGTGCTTGACCGCTTGCAAGTGTTGTGGCCCTCGATTGGACACAAACTTGCTCAATTGTCCCACAGCATAGAAAATATCAAGGCGTGTTCCTACCATGGCATACATGAGGCTGCAAACAGCAAACTGGTAGGAAATGTTCTCTATCTCACGTCGTTATACTTCCGTGTTAGGGCTCATGGAGGAGGAGAGCTTGATGTCTATTGTCATAGGTGTGCTGATGGCCTTGCAGTCCTCCATGTTGTAGGACTTGAGGACCTCCATGATGTACTTGGTCTCGTTCAGCTCGATGGTGCCTACTCCTCGATTGCAGTGGACGGCTATCCCGAGGTAGAACTCGAGTGGACCCATGTTCTTCATCTTGAACCAGTTGTTGATATCTTTCTTCAACTTGTTCAACAGCTCGACCGATGACGAGCAGATGATCAGGTCATCCATGTATAGTGTAACTAGCATAAAGCCTTGCTCATCATCCCGCTCATAGACATTAGGGTCATTCTTGCAATACGTGAAGGTGAGCCCGGCCATGAAGCCATCTATCTCATTATACCATATCCTAAGGGCCTGTTTCAGCCTGTAGTATACTTTGACTAGTTTGCCATCTTGCCGTGTGGAGCTTTCACTCCCTCAGGTACTTCCATCAGCATTTCTTTATATAGCTTCCCATGGAGGAAAGCTGTTTTGACATCTATCTAGTGGACCTCCGAATCTTTTGTAGCAGGAATGCCCAGCATGGATCTGATGGAGGCAAAGGTGACGACATGCACGAATGTCTCCTCGTGCTCTGAGCTTGCACGCTGGGAAAACCCCTTCGCTACAACTCTTTCCTTGTACTTGTCGATAGTACCATCCTGCTTGAACGTTTTCCGGACTACCCATTTTGATCCCACCACGTGCGCGTTTGGGGATCTATCCACCAAAACCCATGTTCCGTAATCTTCAATGGATACGAGTTTGTTATCCACTGCCTACTTCCACTTTGCCTCATCTGGCATGTTCATAGCTTCTGTTACGATCACAGGCGCTCCCTGCGCACAGGATGACCAGCTGAGTATGGTCCATTTCGTACTCGCAGCATAGTACTTTGGCAAAGATTTATTCTAGTATGTACTATGCCGGGGTGTTGCTGGTGCTACTTCAAGGCTTAGTTGCTTTCGCGCTGCCAGTGATCCATTGTTAGAGGAAGAGCCACTGGTCTCAGAGTTTGACTCAGAGGCCTCGGACGACTGAGATTAAGTGTCAGGGTACGTTGCTTTGTCAGCCTACACAGCCACTTTCTCTGAAGCACCATCCTTCACTTGCACCATCTGCCAGTTCTCAGGTGCCTGATCACCTGACTCGAGTAGCACAACCCACTCTCCTTATCCTGGAGCATGAACAGGGTCCAGCGACTCTCCCTTGCCGAGCGTCCTTTTATCAAACTCGACATCTTGGCTCCTGATGAGCTTTCCAACCGCTTGGTCCCACAACCTGTACGCCTTGTGTGCATTGTCCTATCCGACAATTCCACACTTAGAAACGCATGCATCCAGCTTGCCACTTCATTCTCCTGCTTGGACCTTTGCCCAGGCAGTACGGCCAAAGACCCTCAAGTATGAGGCATCTTGCTTCTTCCCTGACCAAGCCTCTTGTGGCGTCTCCAGCTGCTTCTCTTGCTGCTTCTTACCACGCCTTCGAAGCACGACTGCCGGAGTAAGATTCACAAGGTAGCAAGCAGTTCTTGCAACTTCAGCCCAGAAGCAAGGTAGGAGTTTGGCATCAAAGAGCATGCTTTGTGTCATGCCAAGGATAATCTGGCTCATCCGCTCAACAACGCCATTACTCCGGGGGGTGTAAGACGTGGTGGTTTGGTCGTTGATGCCGTGTTGGCTCAACCAGCCTTTGCACGCATCGTACTCACCTCAGTTGTCCGTGTGCAGTACCTTGACCTTCTTGTTTGTCTGCCGCTCTATCATCGCAAAAAACTCTTGCAATTTCTTCTTGACCTCTCCCTGTGTCTTGAGAAACTAGATCCACATGTTACGACTGTGGTCATCGATGAAGGTCAAGAAATACTCGCTGCCGCTGTTCGAAGGGATGCAAAATGGTCCATACAAATCAGAGTGAATCAGGTCTAAGATTGCTGCCGGACATTGCCCATTTGGATCAGAGGGCTTTCTCTTTTAGCCTTACTTTAAAGGCATGACTCACCCCGCTTCTTGCACTTTCCCTCATCCTTGGCTTTGCATCCCTCCATCCCATGAACCACTTCATCCTGCGGCATAGCTTGTAGTGTGCTGTCAGCCACCTGGCCAAACCGCCTGTTCTACAGCTCAGCATATGTGTTAGTGGAGTTAACCGCCATGGTGACGGCTTGTGGTGCAACATCATGCATTGGAGACTTGGACTCTCGAACCGCCACATACACCTCATTTGTACTTTCAAGGGGTTTGGTCTACAACACGTAAAGCCCATCGACTCTTCGGACCTGTGCGACAAGACTCTCCTTGGGATAGTGGATCTTGATGTCCTTGTTCTTGACAATCACGGCCTCCTCCTCCGTGAATACGACTGTCATGTCGTGGTCCGTGATTTTGGACACTGACAAGAGGTTTGCTGCAAAGTATGGCATGTAGACGACGTTTTCTAGCTTCAAGTCTTTTTCAGCACCGTTCACGTTGATGCTGATCAACTTATCTCCCTCGCCTTGCACATGGACAAGGCTGCCTTTGGTACACATGAAGCGACGTTCAGTGTCCCCAATGGAGACGAGCCCATAGTTCTCCCTTAAAGAGTGGTGGTTCGTGCTAGAGTCAAGCCCATAGGCTCTACGCTTGAGCAATACCACTCCCTTGGTTGCTGGGACACCTTCAGCCATCATGTTCGTCAACTCCTTACCCTTTCCTTTGCCCTCACATCTACCACCATGATCTCTGTCTTCTTTTATGGGAGCCCTACTCTCCCTTGCCCAATACCCAGGCTTGCCATAATTATGGCACTTTCCATGACGCTTTGAACTCTCTCCACCGCCACCATTGCCTTTTCCTCCACCGCCACCGCTTCCACAGTTGCTCTGAACAAAAGAGGAGTTGTTGCCACGACCACCATACTGTGTAGCATAGGCTAAAATGCTAGCCTCACTACCGCTATGATGCATGGCCTCGTTGCGCATATACTCGGACACTGCCTCATACGTCAAATCCTCCTCTTTTCAACCGCAAAAGATGGTGATCAGAGGACCCCAGCTTTCANCACCATACTGTGTAGCATAGGCTAAAATGCTAGCCTCACTACCGCTATGACGCATGGCCTCGTTGCGCATGTACTCGGACACTGCCTCATACGTCAAATCCTCCTCTTTTCAACCGCAAAAGATGGTGATCAGAGGACCCCAGCTTTCAAGAAGCACCATGAGGAGGATCATGGCCTGCATGTTGGTGTCGATTTCTGAGTTCATTTGGATCACTTGCTGTAGCAGGCCTTCAAACTGCAACATGAATTCCGGAATTGCCTCTCCCTCGCTCACCCTCATCCGAATCAGCTTTTGTAGGACAAAAAGGCGATTTGCGAGAGCCGTTGATTGGAGTACATGTGCAAGCTTCTCATAAGCCTTTGATGCATGTGTGATACCTTGGAGGTGGACATGCTGTGACTCATGCACTGATGTCACAAGAATCACAAGCACCATGTCATTTTTGACACTCCACACTTCATATCCAGATTTGTTTTTGGAAATTCAACTTCTTCTCCAAAGAACATCTTCAAGTAGCCACGCACCCTCATGAAAATCTCTAATTACCATCTCCACAAGGGAAAACCAAACCCTGTGAACTTTGACATCCCATCGTTGACCTGCTTGAGAGTGATTGTCACGCGTGTCGTCATACTGTTTCTCTGCTTCGTAGAGGCTGATGTAGGCTGATGAAGGCTGTTGTCTGCAACCGGTTTAGAGGGTGCAGATCCGTCGCTTACCCCTTAACCGTTGATCACCTGCAAGCAGAGAAGAACGCACACTAGTGAACCTAGGATCGTGCGTCTTAGGACAGCTTATCCTCGTTATGTTGGGAAAGGAGCCATTCGGCTCAGTTTCAGGCCTTGTCAGAGTGTGCTGACTAGGAAAAAGATACCTCTCCTTACTCTTTAGGTGAGGTGAGATCCTTGTATGCTAGCCATGGACACGTGGCGATTCTCTAAGGATTGTGGGTTGTGTGATCACTAGGAGTGTACCATGAGAGCATTTTCTAGCTCTCTAGGTCGTGTGTAAGTTGTCAGCCTGATTGTTACGCTGATTTCCTCCCTTGTGTGAGATTATGTCCTCTAGTGTGTGAGCCTTAGCCTCCATGGCTAAGTGGTGTGGCTTGTGAGAGGGCTGACTTGCCCAAGCTCTAGCTCTATATGTACTCCATCATTTTCAGTGATTTAACAACCATTCTTCAGCACAAGTGATGCCCCTCAAGTCCCACGTGTTTGCACCTCCAAGGCTCCCTCTCTCGTTCAGTTCCAATACTTGTTATCAGACCCAAGTTCTGCCACTTTCATCCAGAGCAGGCCGTCACTTTGAGAGTGACGGTTTGGGGTGAAACCTTCACGAAATTTGATGGTCAACCACTAGAGACAAGCTTTCCAACGAGCCCAAGATGACAAAGATTCAATGGTCGGATTGAGAGTTATCCTCAAAACGAGGTCGACCATGGCTACACTCTTCTCTCTGAGCAAGACCGTCGCCTTGTGATGACCATAACTCTCTCATTTCTTTGTCAATTTTAAAACGTAGCACATGCGAATTGAAGTATTTTCCCCAAGCTTTTCATTGGTGCAAAATAATTTGCATTCCTTTGGTACTTTTGGGAGAAACGCCGTTTGCAAGTTAGCTGGTCTGAGCTGGAGTAGGAGCAGCAGCATACCTTTTTGGATATTTCTCCCATCAGGTCTTGATCCTCGGTATCTTGCCTTTTTCTTTTCTTAAGCTCAGGCATGGAGTTCTCACCCATGATCACCCAGACCTCGGCGGTCCATACCCAAAACATAAAAAATCCATATCTCCCGATCCGACCATTGGATCAACCTAAATTTTGGACCGTAGATGATTTGCCACCTGATCTTTTCAAAACAGAAGTCAAATCAAAAATCAGGGTAGGTTAATGGTAGTTTCCTGGAACTTACTCCTTTGGACCTGAAACTGAACCAGATTGTCCTATGTCCAACAGATATGACCTCTAGGTTGTGTGAACGGCCAGCCTGATTACTAGGCTGATTTTCTCTCTTATGAGATGACTACCTTACCCAAGCTCTGGCTCTATATGTAGTCCATCATTTTGAGTGATTTAACAAGCATTCTCGAGCACAAATGAGATCCCTTGGGTCCCACATACTTCCGGAGTACTCACTTTGACCTCACCACGTGCACGTTTTGGGGCCTATCCACTAGAACCCATGTTCCATTCTCTTCCATCGATACGAGTTCGCTATCCATTACCTCCTTCCACTTGGCTGCATCTGGCATGTATATAGCCTCCGTTATGGTCACAGGTTCTCCTTGAGCCAAGCATGACGAGCTGAGTCTGGTCTATTCCGCACTCTTGGCATGGTACTTGGGCAGAGATTTCTTCTGGCGCAAACTACGCCGGAGAGTTGCTGGTGGTGCTTTGAGGCTAAGTTGCTTTTGTTGCTCCTACGCTGCTAGGAATCCGTTGTTTGAGCAAAAGCCAGCAGCCTCAGAGTTTAACTCAGAGGCCTCAAACGACTCAGACTCAGTGCTAGAGTCCGTCATTGAGTCAGCCTACACAGCCACTGTCCCCACAGCACCATCCTTTACTGGCACCATCTGCCAGTTCTCAGGTGCCTGATCACCCGACTCGAGCAACACAACCCACTCTCTTGAATTGGGAGCATGGACAGGGTCAAACAATTCTTCCTTGCCGAGCGTCCTTTCATGAGAATCGAAATCTCGGCTCCTGATGAGCCTTCCAACCGCATGGTCCCACAGCCTGTATGCCTTGTGTGCGGTGTCGTATCCGACCATTACATACTTACGAGCGCGTGCATCCAGCTTGCCACTTCTTTCTCCTGTTTGGACCTTTGCTAAGGTAGTACACGTCAAACTGCCTGAGGCGATGATCTAGAAAATAGGTTCCGGCACAATGGTTCCCGACGACCGCTCTTGGTATTGTAACCAAGAGATGATATCACCCTCACAGCCAATGTTCCACATTGAGTACTTCCTAGGAATCACTTCCTTACACTGTGTCCTTAGTACCTGGTCACTTTCGCCCGAGGAGCGAACTCCTCGGGCTTATACCAACCAATGCTTCTTTAGTCTCTGCCTTTGGTGGACAACTTTGTTAGGACTCTCAAAGGTAAGAACTGTACTCAATGACAGGCAACTGATAGGTTCTTATAGTCCTAGAGCGAACCTATAGCCTAGGCGCGCAAGGGCTCCTTGGATGAGCCAATTCTGGGGCAATTTTGATTGCATCATCCCCCTTGCCTACATGGCGCTCCCTGTGACCGCCAAGTCGCGCCAGCCACCAGGACAAACCTTGGAATGGTCAAAGATGTCTCTTACAAAACCTTCATGTCCCCCTTTTGGTCACAAAAGAAGTTAGTCACTGGGCTGGGATTTGACCCAATGACCTCTCGCTCCAGAGACTAACTCTGGAAAGTCTAAGCCACAAGAAGTCATCCTAGGTAGTATTTGCTGGATATACTATCCAGTTTAGACCAAGGGGATTTGCTCCAAAGGAGCAGTGTATGCCTTGTCTATCTGGACCAGACTTAGGGGACTTACTCCAAGGGAGCAGTGCATACCTAGTCTGTCCTATGCCCGTTTAAATGTCAGCCATGGACAAGGTGTTGGATCTGGAGGAGAGAGGGAGCCTTGAGCAGCGAGTATGTGGGACTGAAAGGGCATCACTTGTGCTGAAGAATGGTTGTTGAATCACTCAAGATGATGGAGTACATATAGAGCTAGAGCTTGGGCAAGTCAGTCCTCTCACAAGCCACACCTCTTCGCCATGGAGGCTAAGGCTCACACACTAGAGTCCATAATCTCACACAAGGGAGGAAATCAGCCTAGCAATCAGGCTGACCACTCACACACGACCTAGAGAGCTAGAAAATGCTCTCATGGCACACTCCTAGTGGTCACATAACCCACAATCTCATGGAGAATCGCCATGTGTCCATGGCTAGNCACTCAAGATGATGGAGTACATATAGAGCTAGAGCTTGGGCAAGTCAGTCCTCTCACAAGCCACACCTCTTCGCCATGGAGGCTAAGGCTCACACACTAGAGTCCATAATCTCACACAAGGGAGGAAATCAGCCTAGCAATCAGGCTGACCACTCACACACGACCTAGAGAGCTAGAAAATGCTCTCATGGCACACTCCTAGTGGTCACATAACCCACAATCTCATGGACAGTCGCCATGTGTCCATGGCTAGTACACAAGGATCTCACCTAAAAAGTAAGGAGAGGTACCTTTTCCCTAGGCAGCACACTCTGACAAGGCAAACCAAGAATCTAGGACCGTTTTGGATATTTCTCCCATCAGGTCTTGACCCCGGATCTCTTGCTTTTTTCTTTTCTCAGGCTAAGGCATGGAGCCATCGCCCATGGTCACCCGGATATCGGCGGCCGATGACCACGAAACTACGAGAATTCATATCTCCCGATCGGACCGTTGGATCGGCCTCAAACTTGGACCATAGACATTTTGCCACCTGATCTTTCAAATGGTGAAGTCCGATTGACGATCGGAGCAGGCATCTGGTACTTTCCTGGAACTTGCTCTTGTGGACCTAAAACTGAGCCGGATGGCTCCTTTCCCAACAATCTCCTACTTTGCCGTAGTCAGAGTGGGCTGAGTCCACATGCCTTCATGCAGAACTGCTGCTTCTCACGGGTCACTGGCATGGTGCAGAAATCAGCGACCTGCTTGCTCGTTGGAGTAAACTCCAGCTTGATAGCACCCTCCTGCACCATGTGCCTGATGAAGTGATATGCAATGTCAATGTGCTTGGTGTATGCATGGTGCTCAGGATTCTTGGCGAGTGCGATTGCGCTCTAGTTATCAACGCGCACAGGAACTATAACTGCTGCACTCCCACTCATCTCTGCCATGAGACGCTGAAGCCAAACTGCTTCTTTGGCTGCAAAGCTGAGAGAGACGTACTCAGCTTCTGTACTCGAGGTGGCCACGATCATTTGCCGCTTGCAGCACCAGCTGATGGCACCTCCATTCATGAGAAACACATGTCCAGAGATGGACTTGCGAGTCTCAGGATTTGAAGCCCAATCTGCATCTGTGTAGCTGATGATGCTGTTGTCGTTGCCGTTGTAGGTGATGCCAACGTTAATGGTTCCCGCAAGGTAGCAGAAGATCCGCTTCACTGCGTTCTGGTGCTCAGGTCCAGGGTTTGCCATGTGCTGGTTCAGAGCGCTAACACATTGTGCGAGGTCCGGCCTGGTTGCCACCATCAGGTACATGAGACTACCGACGGCACTCTGGTACTTCTGTCGCTCAGCTGCATCTGCTTCTCCACTGAAGCTCACGAGGTATTGCCGCGTCTCTAGCGGTATGCCGATGGGTTTTGCCTCTTCCATGCCAAACCGCTGCAAAATATCCTTGATGTAACGGCTCTGTTGCAGTGAGAGAGAGCGTGATTTGCGGTCAAGCGTGATCTCGATGCCGAGGAAGTATGATGCCTCCCCAAGATCAGACATCTGGAAGCGCTCCTGCATGGCTTCCTTGAACTCCTGCAGTGCAGACATGCTGTTGGAAAGGAGGAGCATGTCATCCACATAGACAATGATGATGAGGATCTCATGCTCATGCTGCCAGCGATACACGCTGTAGTCACACTCGCTGCGCTCAAACCCCATGCACTGCAACGCCGCATCCAACTTCTGGTTCCAAGTACGCGACGCTTGCTTGAGGCCGTATAGCGACTTCTGCAGCTTGCAAACCAGGTGCTCCTGGCCATCCATGACGAACCCCTCCGGCTGCTCCATGTAGATCTCCTCCTCCAAGTCACCATTCAAGAATGCCGTCTTGACATCCATGTGGTGAACCTCAAAGTCCTCAGCTGCAGCATAAGAGAGAAGCGTGCGCACAGAGGCAAACTTTGCAACATGGGCAAAAGTTTCTGTGTAGTCGATGCCCTCCTGCTGCGAGTAGTCCTTGGCGACCAGCCTCGCCTTGTACTTTTCCACGTTACCATCTGCTCCCCGCTTCTTCTGAACGCCCACTTGCACTTGATCACCTTACGTCCAGGTGGACGCTTAGTCAGCTCCCACATGCCGTTCTCCAGCTGCGACTATATCTCCTACTGTACGGCTTGTGCCCAATCTGCTGCATCCGGTGCAGCCATGGCCTCCTTGTATGACGTTGGCTCATCTGAATCTGCTGCAACTGCAACGTTCATCTGTTCTGGTTTCTGCAGCATCCAGAAATGGCCGCGCTCACCAGGCTTGTAACGCACCCTAAGAGGGTACCTCCGACCTGGAGCTGGAGCATTAGCAGGCGGCTGACGCGGTGCTGCCGGCACAACCGCTCCTGTTGATGGTGGTGCATCTTCTTCCTCTGCTTCTGCCGATGAGGCCGTTGTATCTGTTGCATCAGACATGGGAAAATTGACTGGTTCTCCCACGGTCATAGTGGAGGAAGGATCACGAGAGACTGGGTCAGGAAGGATATCTGCGCCCACTGCCTCGTCAGCTGCTGCTTCTGCTGCCTCTTCACACACAATGTTGGTGCCGATGACGTTGCTCTCGTTGAAGACATCCCTGGAGATGATGACGTGGCCTGTATCCCTCTCGCAGGCCTTGCTTGCCACGTCATAGTAAATCATCAATATCTACGCACTCTTTGCATCCCACTTTTGCCGTTTCTCCTTTGGCACGTGCATGTGCGCCAAGCTGCTTAACGAGCGAAGATGACCCACGCTCGGCTTCTTGCCGAACCACACCTCGTACGGCGTCATCTGCTCGAGGGACTTGGTTGGACTGCGGTTCTTGATGTACACCGCAGTGCTTACTGCTTCCGCCCAAAAGTCGTAGGTTAGCCAAGCCGCGTGCAGCATGGAGCGCGTCGACTTAACGATGGTATGATTGGCGCGTTCTCCTGCGCCGTTCTGCTACGGCAAGAATGGCGCGTTGCGCTGCGCCTTGATGCCTGCTGCTGCGAGGTACTCCTGGAACTCCTTGCTTAGGTACTCTCCATCGCGGTCGCTGTGTAACGCCTTGATTTTTTTGCCAGTCTGGTTCTCCACCATGGCCTTGAAATCCTTGAACCTGTCAAAGCACTGGTCCTTGGAGGAAAGGAAGTATACAGCAGTGTAACGGTTGAAATCATCAATGAAGGTGAGAAAATACCTAGAGCCATCAAAGCTCTGGGTCTGCATCCGGCCACACAAGTCTGTGTGGACCAGCTCTAGCACCTCGTTCGCGCTCTCTCCTGCACCAGAGAACGCCTCGAGATGCTGCTTCTCCTCCAAACAGCCGATGCACAACTGCTGCTCAAAGTTAGAGATGGTAGGCAGGTCACGCACCATCTGCTTTGTTTGAAATTGCTGCAAGGCGCGCATGCCGATGTGGCCGTAGCGCGCATGCCAGATCTCATCATCCGTCGCCTGCACCACTGCTCCGAGACTCTGCTCACGTGGAATCTTGGTCGCCCCCAGCAGGCGGTACATGTCGCCCTCCTTCACCGACCTGGCCAACTCCTCTCCTGTTTCCTTGTCGAGGATGTAGCCATAGTCATCGTCAAAGACGACGCGCAGTCCTGTGTTGGTGAGAGAGGACACTGAGAGAAGGTTGAACGTAGCATCAGGCGCATACAGCACGCCATGGAACACTCCCACTTCAATGCCACGCGGGGTCTCCAACCACATCTCCACAATCCCAATCCCCTCAGCATACACGACCTGATCATTACCCAAAGCAATCGGACGGGGGGGAATGGAGAGCAGCTGCGTGAACCACTCCTTGTGGTACGTCAGACTCTTGGTACACCCCGAGTCCTTGTACCACGCCAGATCCGCCTTTTCCTTCTGCGACATGTCAGATTTTGCCATGAAGAGGCGGTCGTGCACCTCCTTGGCGACGTTCATGTTGCCAAAATGGCGTATGCCAGTCTGGTTCTGCTTCTGCTGCTACTGCTACTGTTGCTGCTGTTCACGTTGCTGTGACTGCTGCTGCTGTTGCTGTGGAGACTGTTGCTTTTGCTGCTGCTGCTGCTGCTCCTTCTGGTCCCTCTTGAACTTGAAGCACTCTTTCTTCAAGTGCCCCTCTTTCTGGCAATAGTGGCACTTGCCCTTCTTGCCTCTCTGTTGCCCGGATTACTGCTGCTGCTGGTTGCATGAGCTCGTGGCCACAACAGGTACTTCACTGCTGCCGCCGCCATTGCGCTTTGCTGCATTGCGACGTAATTCTACCTACACCAGGTGCGTGCAGATGAATTCGAGGTCGAGAGTTAGCTGGCACTCCACCGTCTCTTGCACCGTGTCGTAGCTGGTTGGGAGTCCCCTCAGCAAGAGGAGAATGAAGCGCGTCTCTTCCATAGGGTTGCCGGCCGCTCTCAACTGCTTTGCAAGCTCCTTTGCCCTGTCCATATACGCCTCTTTCCCTTCTCCACCCTGCATTTTCAACGCCATCATCTTTTCCTCCAAAAGCATGAGGAATGCAGGATCCTTGCTCTCATACTTCTTGCACAACGTGTCCCATCCCTCTTTTGCAGTAGCCTTGTCACTCACGTATTAAAGATGCGGGTTGGAGATGGTGTTGATAAGCAGCCTATAGGCCTGCCTGTCCTTCTTCTTCCACTCCTCATATGCCGCTGCTGCAGTTGTAGATGAACTTGCATCTGTTGCACCTTTCTGTGGCGTCTTCCCCGCCACCACCTTTGCTACGATGATGCCTTTTGCCTGTGGAGGCGGAGCACGTTCGTCGCCGCTCACCACCTCCCACAAGCCCCTCTCCTCCAAAAGGAGGCGGGTACGGATCTTCCAAAACGTGAAGTTGGCGCGTCCTTCCAGCCTCTCCAAGGGCTGGGCTGCTGTTACCACGCCTGCTGCTGCCATTTTGAGCCTTGGTGATGCTCAGTGCTGTCCTTGAGAGGCGGCGCTACCCCTACTTCTACTACTGCTTCAGCCAGAAATCTGTCTGACAGAAAATGGACTGTAGAGGCCAGCAGACT
>SZWC01000353.1:45846-82405 GCA_023375785.1 Penium margaritaceum | reverse complement strand
GCCCTGTCCAGATACGCCTCCATCCCTTCACCACCCTGCATTTTCAGCGCCATCATCTTTTCCTCCAAAAGCATGAGGAATGCAGGATCCTTGCTCTCATACTTCTTGCACAATGTGTCCCACCCCTCCTTTGCAGTAGCCTTGTCACTCACGTACTGAAGATGCGGGTTGGAGATGGTGTTGACAAGCAACCTATAGGCCTGCCTGTCCTTCTTCTTCCACTCCTCATACGTCACTGGTACAGCTGCAGAAGAACCCGCATCAGCTGCACCCTTTTGCGGCGTCTTCCCCGCCACCACCTGCGCTGCGGTGATGCCTTTTACCTGTGGAACTGGAGCCGGCTCGTCGCCGCTCACCACCTCCCACAAGCCCCTCTCATCCAAAAGGAGGCGGGTACGGATCTTCCAAAACGTGAAGTTGGCGCGTCTGTCCAGCCTCTCCAAAGGCTGGGCTGCTATCACAATGCCAGCTGCTGCCATTTTGAGCCTTGGTGATGCTCAGCGCTGCCCTTGGATGGCGGCGCTACCCCTGCTTCTGCTGCTGCTTCTGCCAGAAATCTGTCTGACAGAAAATGGACTGTAGATGCCAGCAGACTGGGAATTTTAAAAAACTGAGCCCACCACTGGAAAATGCAGCTCAAAACCTTTCAGATCGACCCATAAAACAGGGTCATCAAAAGGGGATTTCAAAAGATATGCCCTCTTGAAAATAGGGTATGCTTCTGCTCCTACTCCAACTCAGGCCAGCCAGATTGTAAACGGCATTTCTCCCAAACGAATCGATGGAATGCAAATATTTTTGCACCAATGGAAAGCTTAGGAAAAATACTACAATTCTCATGTGCCACTTATTAAATTTGACAAAGAAACAAGAGAGTTATGGTCATCACAAGGCGACAGTCTTACTCATAGAGAAGAGTGTAGCCCTGGCCGATCTCGTTTTGAGCATAACTCTCAATCCGACCGTTGGATCTTTGTGCTCTTGCGCTCGTTGGAAAGCTTTTCTCTTGACCTTGAAGATACAGTGGTTGATTGTCAAATTTGGTGAAGGTTTTACCCCAACCCGTCACTCTCAAAGTGACGGCCTGTGCTGGCTGAAAGTGGCAGAACTTGGCTCTGATACCAAATGTTGGAACTGGAGGAGAGAGGGAGCCTTGGAGCAGCGAGCATGTGTGATTGGAAGGGCATCACTTGTGCTGAAGAATGGTTGTTCAATCACTCAAAATGATGGAGTACATATAGAGCTAGAGCTTGGGCAAGTCAGCCCTCTCNTCCATAATCTCACACAAGGGAGGAAATCAGCCTAGCAATCAGGCTGACCACTCACACACGACCTAGAGAGCTAGAGAATGCTCTCATGGCACACTCCTAGTGGTCACATAACCCACAAACCCATGGAGAATCGCCATGTGTCCATGGCTAGCACACAAGGATCTCACCTCACCTAAAGAGTAAGGAGAGGTACCTTTATCCTAGTCAGCACACTCTGACAAGGCAATCCTAAGACCAAGGACCTTTTTGGATATTTCTCCCATCAGGTCTTGACCCTGGACCTCTTGCCTTCTTCTTTTCTTAGGCTAAGGCATGGAGCCATCACCCATGCCCACCCAGACATCGACGGTCCATGACCCCTGAAACTTTGAAAATTCATATCTCCCAATCCGACCGTTGGATCGGCCTCAAACTTGGACCGTAGACATTTTGCCACATGATCTTTCCAATGGTGAAGTGCGATTGGCGATCGGAGCAGGCATCTGGTACTTTCCTGGAACTTGCTCCTGTGGACCTGAAATTGAGCCGGATGGCTCCTTTTCCAACAGTTTGTGCTAGAGTCAAGCCCATAGGTTCCACGCTTGAGCAATACCACTCCCTTGGTTGTCGGGACACCTTCAGCCATCATGTTCGTCAACTCCTTACCCTTTCCTTTGCCCTCACATCTACCACCATGATCTCTGTCTTCTTTTATGGGAGCCCTACACTCCTTTGCCCAATACCCAGGCTTGCCATAATTATGGCACTTTCCATGACGCTTTGAACTCTTTCCACCGCCACCATTGCCTTTTCCTCCACCGCCACCGCTTCCACAGTTGCTCTGACCAAAAGAGGAGTTGTTGCCACGATCACCATACTGTGTAGCATAGGCTAAAATGCTAGCCTCACTACCGCTATGACGCATGGCCTCGTTGCGCATGTACTCGGACACTGCCTCATACGTCAAATCCTCCTCTTTTCAACCGCAAAAGATGGTGATCAGAGGACCCCAGCTTTCAGGAAGCACCATGAGGAGGATCATGGCCTGCATGTTGGTGTCGATTTCTGAGTTCATTTGGGTCACTTGCTGTAGCATGCCTTGAAACTGCAACATGAATTCTGGAATTGCCTCTCCCTCGCTCACCCTCATCCGAATCAGCTTTTATAGGACAAAAAGGCGATTTGGGAGAGCCGTTGATTGGAGTACATGTGCAAGCTTCTCATAAGCCTTTGATTCATGTGTGATACCTTGGAGGTGGACATGCTGTGACTCATGCACTGATGTCACAAGAACCGCAAGTACCATGTCATTTTTGACACTCCACGCTTCATATCCAGATTTGTTTTTGGAAATTCAACTTCTTCTCCAAGGAACATCTTCAAGTAGCCACGCACCTTCATGACAATCTCTAATTACCATCTCCATAAGGGAAAACCAAACCCTGTGAACTTTGACAGCCCATCGTTGACCTGCTCGAGAGTGATTGTCACGCGTGTCGTCATACTACTTCTCTGTTTCATAGAGGCTGATGTAGGCTGATGAAGGCTGTTCTGTGCTACCGGTTTAGAGGGTGCAGATCCGTCGCTTACCCCTTAACCATTGATCACCTGCAAGCAGAGAAGAACACACACTAGTGAACCTAGGGTCGTGCCTCTTAGGACAGCTTATCCTCGTTATGTTTGGAAAGGAGCCATTCGGCTCAGTTTCAGGTCAAGAGGAGCATGTTTAAGAAAACTACCAGATGACCGTTCCAATTGTCAATCCGATCTCATCATTAGAAAGATCAGGTGGCAAAATTTCTATGGTCTAAGTTTGAGGCCGATCCGACAGTTGGATTAGGAGATATGAATTTTCGAAGTTTTCGGGGTCATCGACCGCCGATATGTGTGTGACCATAGGCGATGGCTCCATACCTTAGCTTGAGAAAAGATAAAGGCAAGAGGTCCAAGGTCAAGACCTGATAGGAGAAATATCCAAAAGGTCCTAGATTCTTGGATTGCCTTGTGAGAGTGTGCTGACTAGGAAAAAGGTACCTCTCCTTACTCTTTAGGTGAGATGAGATCCTTGTATGCTAGCCATGGATTCCTGGCGATTCTCTAAGGATTGTGGGTTGTGTGATCACTAGGAGTCTGCCATGAGAGCATTTTCTAGCTCTCTAGGTCATATGTAAATTGTCAGTTTGATTGTTACGCTGATTTCCTCCCTTGTGTGAGATTATGTCCTCTAGTGTGTGAGCCTTAGCCTCCATGGCTAAGTGGTGTGGCTTGTCAGAGGGCTGACTTGCCCAAGCTCTAGCTCTATATGTACTCCATCATTTTGAGTGATTCAACAACCATTCTTCAGCACAAGTGATGCCCCTCAAGTCCCACGTGTTTGCACCTCCAAGGCTCCCTCTCTCGTTCAGTTCCAATACTTGTTATCAGACCCAAGTTCTGCCACTTTCATCCAGAACAGGCCGTCACTTTGAGAATGACGGTTTGGGGTGAAACCTTCACCAAATTTGATGCTCAACCACTAGAGACAAGCTTTCTAACGAGCCCAAGATGACGAAGATTCAATGGTCGGATTGAGAGTTATGCTCAAAACGAGGTCGACCATGGCTACACTCTTCTCTCTGAGCAAGACCGTCGCCTTGTGATGACCATAACTCTCTCATTTCTTTGTCAATTTTAAAACGTAGCACATGCGATTTGACGTATTTTCCCCAAGCTTTTCATTGGTGCAAAACAATTTGCATTCCTTTGGTACGTTTGGGAGAAACGCCGTTTGCAAGTTAGCTGGTCTGAGCTGGAGTAGGAGCAGCAGTATACACTGTTTTCAAAAGGGCATATCTCTAAAAATCCCTTGTTGATGACCATGTTTGATGGGTTGATCTGGAAGGTTTTGAGCTGCAATTTCTAGTGGTGGGCGTAGGTTTTCTAAATTCCCATTGTGCTGGCCTCTACAATCCATTTTCTTTCATATAGATTCCTGGCAGAAGCAGCAGCAGAAGTAGGGGTAGCGCCGCCACTCAAGGGAAGCGTTGAGCATCACTAAAGTTCAAAATGGTAGCAGTAGGCATGGTAACAGCAGCCCAGCCCTTAGAGAGGCTAGAAAGACGTGCCAATTTCACATTTTGGAAGATCCGTACTAGCCTCCTTTTGGAGGAGAGGGACTTGTGGAAGTTGGTGAGCGGCGACGAGCGCGCTCCGCCTCCACAGGCAAAAAGCATCACCGCAATACAGGTGGTGGTGGGGAAGATACCACAGAAAGGTGCAGCAAATGCAAGTTCAACTACAACCGCAACTACAGGATAGGAGTGGAAGAAGAAAGATAGGTACGCCTACAGACTGCTTGTCAACACCATCTCCAATCCGCATCTTCAATACGTGAGTGACAAGGCTATTACAGAAGAGGGGTAGGACACGTTGTACAAGAAGTATGAGAGCAAGAATGTTGCATTCCTCGTGCTTTTGGAGGAGAAGATTATGGCGTTGAAAATGCATGGTGGCGAAGGGATGGAGACGTACTTGGACAAGGCAAAGGAGCTGGCGAACAGCTGAAAGCGGCCGGCAACCCTGTGGAAGACACATGCTTTGTCCTCCTCTTGATCAGGGGACTCCCAACGAGCTATGACACGATGCGAGAGACGTTTGAGTGCCAGTCGACTCTCGACCTGGACTTCATCTGCATGCACCTGGTGTAGGTAGAACCACGTCGCAATATAGCAAAGTGCAATGGCCGCAGCAGCAGCATTGAAGTAGCTTTCATGGCCATGGGCTCGCGCAAGCAGGAGCAGCAGTAGTCCTGGCAGCAGAGAGGCAAGAAGAAGGGAAAGTGCCACTATTGCCAGAAAGAGGGACACTACAAGAAAGAGTGCTTCAAGTTCAAGACGGACCAGAAGGAGCAGCAGTAGTAGCAGCAAAAGCAGTCATCTCCACAACAACTGCAGCAGGAGTCACAGCAATAATAGCAGCAGCACTAATAATAGCAGTAGAACCAGACCGACGTGCGCCATTTTGGCAACATGAACGTCGCCAAGGAGTTGTGCGACCGCCTCTTCATGGCAAAATCTGACATGTCACAGAAGGAAAAAGTGAATCTGGCGTGGTACAAGGACTCAGGGTGTACCAAGAGTCTGATGCACCAAAGGGAGCGGTTTACGGAGCTGCTCTCCATTCCCCCCTGACCGATTGCTTTGGGTGATGATCAGGTGGTGTATGTTGAGGGGATTGGGATTGTGGAGATGTGGTTGGAGACCACGCGTGCCATTGAAATGGGAGTGTTCCATGGCATACTGTACGTACCTAATGCTGCGTTCAATCTTCTCTTAGTGTCCTCTCTCACCAACACAGGACTACAAGTCGTTTTTAACGACGACTATGGCTACATCCTCAACAAAGAAACAGGAGAGGAATTGGCCAGGTCAGTGAAGGAAGGCGACATGTACCGCTTGTTGGAGGCGAGCAAGATCCTGCGTGAGTAGAGTCTTGTAGCACTGGTGTAGGCCATAGATGGCAAAATCTGGCATGCGCGCTGTGGCCATATTGGCATGCACACCTTGCAGCAACTTCAAACAAAATAGATGGTGCGTGACTTGCCCACCATTCTAGCTTTGAGCAGCAGTTGTGCATCGGCTGTTTGGAGGGGAAGCAACATCGCGAGGCATTCTTGGGAGCAGGGGAGCACGCAAACGAGGTGCTGGAGCTGGTCCACACAGACTTGTGTGGCCCGAAGCAGACCCAGAGCTTTGGAGGATCTAGGTATTTTCTCACCTTCATTGATGATTTCAACTGTTACACTTGTGTACTTCATTTCCTCCAAGGACCAGTGCTTTAACATGTTCAAGGAGTTCAAAACCATGGTGGAGATCTAGAAGGGCAAGAAAATCAAGGTGCTGCATAGCGACCGCGGTGAACAGTACCTGAGCAAGGCGTCTCAGGACTGCCTCGCAGCAGTAGGCAATAAGGCGCAGCGCAGCATGACATACTCGCCGCACCACAACGGCGTAGCAAAATGCACCAACCGCACCATAGTTGAGTCGGCACGCTCCATGCTACACGCAGCTTGGCTCACGTACGACTTTTGGGCCGAAGCAGTGAGTATTGCGGTGTACATCAAGAACCGCAGTCCAACCAAGGCCCTAGAGCAGATGACGCCGTACGAGGTGTGGTTCGACAAGAAGCCGAGCATGGGTCATCTACGCGTGTTTGGCAGTTTGGCGTACATGCACGTGCCGAAGGAGAAGCGGCAGAAATGGGACGCGAAAAGCGCATAGATGCTGATGATCGAGTATGACGTGGCAAACAAGGCATATCATCTCTACAAGAGGGATACTATCCACGTCATCATCTCCAGTGATGTTGTTTTCAACAAAAGTAACGTCATCGGCACCAATATCATCTGTGAAAAGGTTCCAGAACCAACAGCTGATGAAGTGGTAGGAGCACACATTCTACCAGATCCCGCATCTCTTGAACCTTCCTCTATTGTGACACTGGGTGAACCACTCTATTCTCCCATGTCTGATGTAGCAGATACGACGGCCTCATCGGCAGAAGCAGAGGAAGAAGATGCACCACCATCAGCAGGAGCAGTTCTGCCAGCAGCACCACGCTAGTCCCCTACTAACGCTCTTGCACCAGGTCAAAGGTACCCTTTCAGGGTGCGCTACAAGCCTGGTGACCGCGGGCATTTTTGCATGCTAAAAAAACCAGACAAAATGAAGGTCGCAATTGCAGCAAACTCTGATGAGCCAACGTCGGACAAGGAGGCCATGGCTGCACCACATGTAGTAGATTGGGCGCAAGCTCTACACCAGGAGATAATGTCGTAGCTCGATAATGGTATGTAAGAGCTGATTGAGCGTCTACCTGAACGCAAGGTAATCAAGTGCAAGTGGGTATTCAAGAAAAAGAGGGGCGTATCTACGCCCCTCTTTTTCTTGAATACCCACTTGCACTTGATTACCTTGGCAACCTAAAAAAGTACAAGGCAAGGCAGGTCGGCAAGGTCTACTCGTACCAAGAAGGCATCGACTACACAGAAACCTTTGCTCCTGTTGCAAAGTGTGCCTCTGTGTGCACGCTCCTTTCTTATGTAGTAGCTGAGGACTTCGAGATTCACCACATGGATGTCAAGATGGCATTCTTTAACGGTGACTTGGAGGAGATCTATATGGAGCAGCTGAAGAGATTCGTCAAGGATTGCCAGGAACACCAGGTTTGTAAGCTGCACGAGTCACCGTACCACCTCAAGTAAGCGTCGCGTGCTTGGAACCAGAAATTGGATGTAGTGCTATAGTGCATGGGGTTTGAGCGTAGTAACTGTGACTATAGCGTCTATCGCTGGTAGCATGTTTATGAGGTGCTAATCATCATCGTCTATGTAGATGACATGCTCCACCTTTCCAACAGCATGTCTATACTGCAGGAGTTCAAGGAGGCCATGCAAGAACGATTCCAGATATCTGATCTCGGGGAGGCATCATATGTCCTCGGAATCTAGATAACACGTGACCGCAAGTCACGCTCTGTCTCGCTGCAGCAGATGTTGGGAAAGGAGCCATCCGGCTCAGTTTCAGGTCCACAGGAGCAAGTTCCAGGAAAGTACCAGATTCTTGCTCCAATCGTCAATACGACTTCACCATTGGAAAGATCATGTGCCAAAATGTCTACGGTCCAAGTCTGAGGCCCATCGAAAGGTCGGATTGGGAGATATGAATTTTGAAAGTTTCGGGGGTCATGGACCGTCAATGTGTGGGTGGCCATGGGTGATGGCTCCATGCCTTAGCCTGAGAAAAGAAAAAGGCAAGAGGTCCAGGGTCAAGACCTGATGGGAGAAATATCCAAAAAGGTCCTTGGTCTTAGGATTACCTTGTCAGAGTGTGCTGACTAGGATAAAGGTACCTCTCCTTACTTTTTAGGTGAGGTGAGATCCTTGTGTGCTAGCCATGGACACATGGCAATTCTCCATGGGTTTGTGGGTTATGTGACCACTAGGAGTGTGCCATGAGAGCATTCTCTAGCTCTCTAGGTCGTGTGTGAGTGGTCAGCCTGATTGCTAGGCTGATTTCCTCCCTTGTGTGAGATTATGGACTCTAGTGTGTAAGCCTTAGCGTCCATGGCTAAGTGGTGTGGCTTGTGAGAGGGCTGACTTGCCCAAGCTCTAGCTCTATATGTACTCCATCATTTTGAGTGATTTCACAACCATTCTTCAGCACAAGTGATGCCCTTCCAATCACACATGTTCGCTGCTCCAAGGCTCCCTCTCTCCTCCAGATCCAACAGCAGAGCCGCTACATCAAGGATGTCTTGCAGCGGTTCGGCATGGCAGAGGCCAAACCCATCGGCACGCCGCTGGAGACGCGGCACTACCTCGTGAGCTTCAATGGAGAAGCAGATGCAGCTGAGCAGTAGAAGTGTTTAAGCGCCGATGGCAATCTCATGTACCTGATGGTGGTAACCAGGCTGACCTTCGCACACGTATTGAGCTCTGTGAGCCAGCACATGGCTAATCCCAGACCTGAGCACCACAAGGCAGTGAAGCGGATCTTCCACTACCTTGCTGGAACCATCAACATCGGCATTAACTACAATGGAAACGACAACAACATCATCGGCTACACAGACACAGATTGGGCTTCAAACTTGGATCAGCCTCAAACTTAGACCGTATATATTTTGCCACCTGATCTGTCTAATGGTGAAGTCAATCTGCGTGGAGTGCGATTGATCCAACATCATCAGCTACTATGGACATTGATGTTTTTCCTACTGCTGGTGCTGCTCCTTGTGGTCCGTCTTGAACTTGAAGTAGTCGTTATTGTAGTGCCCTTCTTTTTGGCAATAGTGGCACTTGGCTTTTTTCTTGCCTCTCTGCTTGCCAGACTGCTGCTGGTTGTGGTTACATGAGCTTGTCGCGACAAACGTTGCGTCACTGCTGCCGCTGTCATTGCGCTTTGTTACTCTGTGACGCACTTCTATGTGCACCATGTACGTGTAGATGAGGTCCAGGTCGAGTGTCGGCTGGCACTCCAACGTCTCTCGTACCTTGTCGTACCTTGCTAGGAGTCCCCTCAGTAAGAGGAGGATGAGGCGCGTCTCGTCCATAGGGTTGCCGGTCGCTTTAAGCTGCTTTGCCAGCTCCATTTCCTTGTCAAAGTTTGCCTCCATCCCTTCGCCACCCTGCGTTTTCAATTGTTGACATAATATGCTCCTTGTCCATGGCTGACATTTGGACAGGCATAGGACGGACTAGGCATGCACTGCTCCCTTAGAGGAAATCCCTTCTACGTCTAGTCCAGATAAACTAGGCATGCGCTACTCCTTTCGACCAAGTCCCCTTGGTCTAAACTGGATAGTATAGCCAGCAAACACTACCTAGGACAACTTCTTGTGGCTTAGACATTCCAGAGTTAGTCTCTGGAGCGAGAGGTCACTGGGTCAAATCCGAGCCTAGTGACTAATTTTCTTTGTGACCGAAAGGGGGAGAGGAAGGTTCTAAAAAACATCTTAGAATATTCCAAGGTCCTTCTTGGTGGATGGCGCCACTTGGCGGTCACAAGGAGCGCCATGTAGGCAGGGAGGATTGTACAATCCACATTGCCCCCAAAGTGGCTCATCCATGGAGCCACTACGCACCTAGGCTAGAGGCTGTCTCTAGGACTATAAGAACCTTTCAATTGCCTATCATTGAGTACATTTATTACCTTTGAGACTCCTTACGGAGATCTCTACCAGAGGTAGACACTAAAAACGGATTGGTTGGTCTAAGTTCCAGGAGTTCGCTCCTTGCGCGAAAGTGACCAAGTGCTAAGGACACAGTGCAAGGAAGTGATTCCTATGAACTGCTTAGTGCGGAACCTTTTCTCTAAGGGTGATATCATCTCTTGGTTGTAATACCAAGAACAGACGGTGGGAACCATTGTGTCGGAACCCGTTTTCTAGACCGTCGTCTCACGTAGGTTGGCAAAGGGTTCTGGGCCCACACTTACTAGTTCTAAGGCACAGTTCAGCGCACTTCTACGGTACACTTTTGCGCAGTCTTTTGCCCTCTGTATCTTGTAGCGCGCATCAGCTCCATCAGTTCCATCTGCTTCATCTGCTCCATCAGTTCCTACGGCGGGTGCTGGCACATAGCGAACAAGGGCCAAGAATATGCTCTACCCTTGGAGGTAGGACCTTTGGGCCCTAACCAGGATAAGCTCTGCCCTTGGAGGCACGACCCTGGGTTCGCTAGTGTACGTTCTTCTCTGTTTGCAGGTGAATAACGGCTAAGGGGTAAGTACCAGATCTGAACCTTCTAAACCGGTAGCAGACAACTGCTTATATCAGCCTAAATCGGCCTCAACAAAGCAGAGAAGCAGAGTAGTATGATGACAACCGTGACGCTCACTCTCAAACAGGTCAACGGTGGGATGTCAAAGTTGTCAACCTGCCTGAAGCGACGGTCCAGAAAACGGGTTCCGACACAATGGTTCCCGCCGACCGCTATTGGTATGGAAACCAATAAATGATATCACCCTCAGAGCCAAGATTCCACACTGAGCAGTTCATAGGAATCACTTCCTTGGACTATGTCCTTTGTACCTGGTCACTTTCGCGCGAGGAGTGAACTCCTGGGGCTTAGACCAACCAATGGTTCTTCAGTGTCTGAGTCTGGTGGAGAACTCTGTAAGGAGTCTCAAAGGTAAGAACTGTACTCAATGACAGGCAATTGACAGGTTCTTATTGTCCTAGAGCCAGCCTCTAGCCTAGGCGCGTAGTGGCTCCTTGGATGAGCCACTTTGGGGGCAATCTGGATTACGTCATCCTCATTGCCTACATGGCGCTCCCTGTGACCGCCAAGTGGCGCAAACCACCAGGAAGGACCTTGGAATGTTCTAAGATGTCTCATAGAACCTTCTTGTCTCCCTTTTGGTCACAAAGAAAATTAGTCACCGGGCTGGGATTTGACACACTGACCTCTTGCTCCAGAGACCAACTCTGGAACGTCTAAGCCACAAGGGGTTGTCCAAGGTAGTAATTGCTGGCTACACTATCCAGATTAGACCAAGCTGACTTGCTCCAAAGGAGCAGTGCATGCCTTGTCTATCTGGACCAGACTTAGGGGACTTACTCCAAGGGAGCAGTACATGTCGAGTCCGTCTTGTGCCTGTCCAAACATCAGCCATGGACAAGGAGCATATCAAGGGGCTTTTGGACAGTATGGAGGAGATCAGAGCACTAAGATCAGATCACATCTCTGATCTCCCCAGCCCCACCACCAGGTCTGTTTGCAACCCTTAGCACCCGCACTAATGGCTCAAGCAAGTCCCGCACCTGTCGCACCTGAATCCAAAACACCTTCCTCCTGATGATGCACCTCACCTCCCTCTTCCTGGACCTGAACCCCGAATCTCTCTTGGAACCAATCTGCTTCCAGCTATCACCGTTCACCAAAGTCTCCAGGTCTGTTCTGACCTCTAACAGTCGTTCAACCATGGACGACACTGATGCAAACCTTGTATCACACTGGTTCACCACCACCTTGCCACCTGTCCGTTCCTTTCAGCCAAGTGCGGGACATGGCATTGTTCCGCAAAAAAGAGATGATCTTCTAACACCTGCCAATCAAGCTTGCACCACATGCACTCTTCCCAATGTCTTTCATCACAAGATCAACATTGTGTGTACAGCAACCCTGGAAGAAAAGCTTTGGGTACTTCACGGCAAGATCCTGGAATGCCCTCTTGCTCACAGACGTATTTTCACAGATGATGGACACAATAAATTCTTCACCCACAGCCTCTATAGTAGCCTTTATCATTGAGGCTGTGTGGTATGCATCTCGAGTGAGACCAGATGCATCTCCGGAGAAGATGTGGACAGACCTCATGGCATTGCATGCCATGGCATTATATATTGGTCTGACCAGTCGGTCAGACCACTCCTCCACTGCAAGACTCGTGCCATAGATGCTCCATCCCTGTTTGAGAGGGGCATCAAGCTCTTCCAGTTCCTTGTCCAACTTTGGAAGTAGTTCTTTCACCACAGTCTTCCGGCTTGGGAGCCTAAAGCTGTTTGTGGTTTTCTTGCCATTTTTTGACTTCCAGCAACACAGGCTCACGACAGAAAGAGATTTGAGATGCACGGATGGCCATGAGTTTCAGAATGGAAAGCTGACAGTTCAGGTTGTTAGCTCGGTCAGTATGCTCAACCATGGTAGACTGCCAGAATGAAGCTACCTTTGTCACATCAAACAGTGGGACCTCAGCCTCAAGTGTGGTGGTGCCTGCTATTCTGTATAGTGTTGTACCTTTCCCTCCCCTTGACGTCCCACCACCCTCCTCATCCTCGCTATCAGTATCAATATGCATGCCCCCAAGTTCAGCCTGCTGATCCCTGTCCTGCTGCTCCCAAAGCTTCACTCATGGGACAGACTTGTCCTTTGTTCCCCACTCCTCACCCTCATCCTTGCACCGTTGCACACTGTATGGCTGCCAACCATTAGGAGGAGGAGGCTGACGTTCAAGACTGAGTACGTCCCTGCACGTTGGCGGAAGGTGCGGGCAGGTTTTGATATTGTTGTTCCTCTTGCCGATGTGCCCATGGATGCGATCGCACGTCCCAGATACGCACTTGCCAGAGGCACCACTTTTGAATCCTGCTTTCTTGGTTGCCGTTAGCCACTTCTCGCAGTACTTCAACAGCTCCTTCGTAAGGTGATCACCGGTGAGAGGGCGCTTTTTCGGTGGATTCCACTTCGATGCTTCGAAGATGCCAGGAGCTGCATCAGAAGATTGCCGGTCTACAGTGTCGGCAGTGGAAGCGGCTGTGCTATACCCGGTTGCAGCTATGGAAGCCATGGTGGGAGGACGTTTGAGACTAAGTGTTTAGCTCTGGCTGCTAAGAGGGCAGTCATCTGTGATTCGCAAGGAGCGAGCGACAGAGCACCCGAAGCGAATGGGAGCAAGAATGACGAGGAACAGGGGACTACCAACCCCTCCACCAGGTGGAGGCTCCTCCCCTCCCCCCTACTAGGGGGGTGGGAACCCCCCAGTCCCTCCCTGATCGCATGGCAAGTCAACAATCCACCTGTCAATATTGGAGATATCAAACATGCAGGTTCATCCACCTGTCATGAGATACGAATCTATGCACCTCATCTTCAATGGCCACCATTGGTGACAGGCCTGCTGTGCGGCTACATCTGATTGGTCAATAAAATACTATCCCATGTGGCCAAACATTGTACAGTGACACTGGCAACATGATCATGTGACCATGCCACATCACTTGGTGATGGTGCATGGTCACATCGAAAGTAAAAAAATTATCGAAGTGTTGATCGTGGTCGGTTCCGAGCCGTTTCCACGAGTGGAAAATTCCCAATCTTTGGTCGACCAGATTCGCCGCTCGATGGCCCCAGGGGCCCCTACACGTGCTACATCGCCGCGATGTAGCATCGATGCCTGTCGATGTACCGTTGCCGCTGTAGGGGCCCTACAACGAACAAGGAGATCAACACTGCAATCAACGGCTCTTGCAAATTGCCTCTTTATCCTTCAAAAGCTGATTTCGATGAGGGTGAGCGAGGGAGAGTCCATTCCGGACTTCCTGTTGCAGTTTGAAAGACTGCTACAGGAAGTGATCCAAATGAACTCGGAAATCGACACCAACATGCATGCCATGATCCTCCTCATGGCGCTACCTGAAAGCTGGGGTCCTCTGATCACCGTCTTTGGCGGTTGGAAGGAGGAGGATTTGACGTATGAGGCAGTGTCCGAGTACGTGCGCAACAACGCCATGCGTCGCAATGGTAGTGAGGCTAACATTTCAGCCTATGCTACACAGTACGATGGTCGTGGCAACAATTCCTCTTCTGGTCAAAGCAGCAGCGGAAGCGGTGGCAGTGGAGGAAAAGGCAATGGTGGCAGTGGAAAGAGTTCAAAGCGTCCTGGGAAGTGCCATAACTGTGGCAAGCCTGGGCATTGGGCACGGGAGTGCGGGGCTCCCAAGTAGGAAGAGAGAAATCATGCTGGTAGATATGAGGGTAAAGGAAAGGGTAAGAAGGAGTTGACGAACATGATGGCTGAGAACGTACCGGCAACCAAGAGAGAGCGGCACCACTCAAGCATGGAGCTTACGGGCTCGACTCTGGCACGAACGACCACTGTTCAAGGGAGAAGGATGGATTCATCTCCATGGGGGACACTGAACGTCGCTTCAGGTGTGCCAACGGCAGCCTTGTCCATGCGCAAGGCGAGGGAGATAAGATGATCAGCATCAACGTGAACAGTGCTGAAAAAGACTTAATGCTGGATAACGTCGTCTACATGCCGTCTTTTGCGGCAAACCTATTGTCAGTGTCCAAAATCACGGACCACGATATGACGGTCGTCTTCATGGAGGAGGAGGCCGTCATTGTCAACAACAAGGATATGAAGATCTCCTATCCCAAGGAGAGTCTTGTCGCACAGGTCCCAAGAGTTGATGGGATCTACGTACTGCAGGCAAAACCTCTTGAAACTACAAATGAGGGATATGCGGCGTTTGAAGAGCCCAAGTCTCCGAAGCCTAATGTTGCACCACAAGCCATCACCATGGCGGCCAACTCTATCGATAGAGATCCTTAGCTGTGGCATAGGCGGTTTGGCCATGTGTGCGACAGCGCACTACAAGCTATATAACAGCACGAAGTGAATCATGGGATGGACGAATACAAAGCCAAGGATGAGGGAAAGTGCGAAAAGCTGTGTGAGCCATGCCTCCAAGATAAGGTAAAGAGAAAGCCCTTTAAGCGTAATGGGCATCATGCGGCAGCAATCTTGGACCTGATTCACTCTAATGTGTGCGGACCATTCCACATCCCTTCGAACGGCAGCAATAAGTATTTCTTGACTTTCATCGATGACCACAGTCGCAAGATGTGGATCTACTTCCTCAAGACAAAGGGAGAGGTCAAGGAGAAGCTGCAAGAGTTTGTCGCGATGGTAGAGCGACATCAAGCAAGAAGGTCAAGGCACTGCGCACGGACAATGGTGGTGAGTACGAGGCGTGCAAAGGCTGGTTGAGCCAAAATGGGATCAACCACCAGACTACCACGCCTTATAGTCCTCAGAGCAATGGCGTTGCCGAGCAGATGAACTAGACTATCCTCGGCATGACACGAAGCATGCTCTTCGACGCCAAACTCGCACCTCGCTTCTGGGCTTAAGCTAAAAGAACTGCTTGCTACCTTGTGAATCTCACTCCGGCAGCCGCGCTTGGAAGGCGTGGTAAGAAGCAGCAAGAGAAGCAGCTTAGGACGCTACAGGAGGCTTGGTCAGGGAAGAAGCCAGATGCCTCATACTTGAGGGTCTTTGGCTGTACTGCCTGGGGAACGGTCCAAGGAGGAGAAGTGGTAAACTGGATGCACGCGCTCGTAAGTGTGTAATGGTCAGATACGACACTACACACAAGGCATACATGCTGTAGGACCAAACGACTGGAAAGCTCATTAGGAGCCGAGATATCGAGTTTGATGAAAGAACGCTCGGCAAGGGAGAGTCGTTGCACCCTATCCATGCTCCCAAATCAGGAGAGTGGGTTGTGTTACTCGAGTTAGGTGATCATGCACCAGAAAACTGGCAAATGGTGCAAGTAACAGATGGTGCTGCTAGGAGAATGGCTGTACAGGCTGACACAGCAATGGACTTTGACACTATGTCTGAGTCGTCCGAGGCCTCTAAATCGGCCACCGGCCTCAGAGGCCGGTGGCTCTTTCTCAAACAATGGATCACTGGCAGCGCATGAGTAACAGAAGCAACTAAGCCTTGAAGCACCATCAGTAACACTCTGGCGTAGTACGCGCCAGAAGAAATCTCCGCCCAAGTACGATGCTCAGAGTAGGCAATGGACCAGACTGAGCTGGTCGTGTTTGTGACGGTAACGGAGGTTATAAACAGAGGCTCGGGGAGAGCCTGTGACGGTAACGAAGGCTATAAACATGCCAGATGCCGGCAAGTAAAAGGAGGTAGTGGATAGCAAACTCGCATCCATTGAAGAGAACGGAACATGGATTCTGGTGGACAGGCCCCCAAACGCACACGTGGTGGGGTCAAAGTGCGTACTCCAGAAAACGTTCAAGCAGGATGGTACTATCGACAAGTACAAGGCAAGAGTTGTGGCGAAGGGTTTTTCCGAGCGTGAAGGCTCAGAGTACGAGGAGACCTTCGCTTTTGTCATCACCTTTGCCGCCATCAGATCCATGTTGGGCATTGCTGCAACAAAAGATGTATAAGTCCACCAGATGGATGTCAAGATAGCTTTCCTTTACGGGAAGTTGGACAAAGAAGTGCTATTGGAAGTGCCCGAGGGAGTGAAAGCTCTAGAGGGCAAGGTTTGCAAACTGGTCAAAACACTCTACGGGCTGAAACAGGCCCGACGGATGTGGTACAAGGAGATGGACGGCTTCATGGCCGGGCTTACCTTCATGCACTGCCAGAATGACCCTAGTGTCTATGTGCGGGAGGATGAGCAAGGCTTGATGCTGGTTGTACTCTACGTGGATGAACTGATCATCTGCTTGTCATCGGTCGAGCTGTTGAACAAGCTGAAGACAGATCTCAGCAACAGGTTCAAGATGAAGGACATGGTTGTACTCGAGTTCTACCTCGGGATAGCCGTCCATCGCAATCAAGCAGCAGGCACCATCGAGCTGAACCAGACCAAGATCATCATGGAAGTCCTCAAGTGCTACAATATGGAGGACTGCAAGCCCATCAGCACACCCATGACAACAGACATCAAGCTCTCTTCCTCCATGAGCCCCAGGACGGAAGCAAAACGGCGTGAGATGGAGAACATTTCTTTCCAATCTGCTATTGGCAGCCTCATGTATGCCATGGTAGGAACACGCCGTGACATTTGCTATGCTGTGGGACAAGTGAGCAGGTTTGTGGCCAATCAAGGGCCACAGTATGGCAAGCACTCAAGCGCATCATGCGCTATGTACAGAAGACCCGACACATGGGACTCCAGTTTAGAGGCCAAGAAGGATCTGACCCGTTGCGGCTAGTGTGCTACAAAGACGTCAACTGGAGAGGAAGACTCGCTAACAGAAAGTCCACCTCGGGCTTTGTGTGCCTCTTGAACGGTGGTACTGTCTCTTGGGCAAGCAGAAAGCAAGATTGTGTCTCCCTCTCTACCATTGAGGCAGAGTAAATCGCTCTATCAGAAGCATGCAAGGAGACATAATGGCTACGCAGTTTGCTTGCCGAGATGAAAGTGCCACAAACAGAGGCAAGAGAGGTCCGCATCGACCACAAGAACGCCATGAAAATGGCACAGGATGATGTCATCTCCCGGCAGACCAAGCACATCGACATCAGGTACTACTACTCATGCGACGTGGTCGCAAAGGAGATCGTGGACCGGGAATACGTGGAGACCAAGAAGATGCTCGCAGATTGCATAACAAAGGCGCTGGACAGCGAATTGCAATCTACAGGTACTCGAGACATCGGTATGGTCAACGCAGTGGACGGAGACTGAGGCCAAGACTGCTGGAGAGAGGAGAGATCTCACAGCTAATGGACAGAAGTGCAAGGGACAGTTTGTTGACCTGATATGCTCCTTGTCCATGGCTGATATTTGGACAGGTATATGACGGACTAGGCATGCACTGCTCCCTAAGAGTAAGTCCCCTAGGTCTGGTCTAGATAGACAAGGCATGCACTGCTCCTTTTGTGCAAGTCCCCTTGATCTAATTCTTATTCCTAAGTCACGTGGCCTGAGGCTCCGGTCTAGAAAACAGCGTCGACACAATGGCAACTGCCGACCGTCCAAGGGAATTTCACCCAAGGATCACGATCACCCCCAAGGAATTAACTATTCCTCTGGTGAGACCTAGTTACCCAGGTGCTTTCACTCAAGGTCTTAGGGGCTCCCGCCCTCTAAGCCTTCTTCTTCCTTGGTGTGAGAGCCCAACAAATAAAGTCAGCACTCTCATACGAGCAAGATTACAACCACTTTAGCAGTTCATATCAAGTTCAGTCTCAAGCGCACAGCTCAAACAAGAGACATCAAGTAAAGGAGTAGTTGAGATAATGGCAAATACAAGGCATAAATAGCTGAGGAGTGCCTTTGGCAGCCAAAGCGCGCGCGCCTCGGCTAACCCGAAGAGCGCACGCCTCGGCCGATATCACTCCTTAGATGAAGGAGGTCATCCCCTTAATCAAGGAAGACATCCCCTGATCCAAGGCACATCTTGCATCTTCCAATCCGACCGTTTGATCACTCCAAAACTTGGACAGCTGACAGTTTGACACCTGTTCTTTCCATCTGTACGGTCAGATTGACAATCTGAATAGCCATCATCAGAAAACCCCAGTGGACTTATCCTTGAACAAGGACAGTGCATGCCTGGTCTGTTGGACTGGACTTAGGGGACTTGCTCCACATGAGCAGTGCATGCCTGGTCCGTTCACTACTTGCCAATTCTGGAGACTAGTGGCCAAGGGGCATTCAAATAACAATAATCTCTCCCTTGCACCTCTGGCCACTTGTCCTGTCTTCAGTCTTCGTTACTTACGCTCTTCATGCCGATACCCTGTCTTACTGCGAGGTGGAGTTCTCAGTCAAGGGATTTTGTCAGCATGTCTGCCCGGTTGAGCTTGGACGCAACGTGCTCCAGCTCCAGCACTCCCTTAGCAACCAGGTCGCGACTGAAGTGGTACCGAATTTTGATGTGTTTTGTCCTCCGCGTCAAGGTGCCGTTTTTTGACATGTCGATGGTAGACTTGTTGTCCTCCTTGACCACCGTTGCGGCCGATTGAGGTGCTCGTATCTCTAAGAGTAAGCTATGTAGCCATATTGTCTCCTTATACGCTTCCGCTAGAGCGATGTATTCTGCTCCGGCAGTGGAGAGGGAGACAAAGTCCTGCTTATAGCTTGTCCATGACACGGCTCCTCTGTTCAGCATGTACACATAGCCCGACGTGGTCTTGCGGTCGTCGACATTCCTGGCCCAATCTGCATCGGTGTACACCATGATCCGCAAGGATTCCGACTGTGGCACCCCACCGTATTGGATGCCCAAGTGCCGCGTGCCCTTCAGGTAGCGAAAGATCCGCTTCACTCCTTGCCAGTGTCGTGGCCCAGGGTTGGCCACATACCCGCTCACCTGCCCCATAGCGTGGCTGATGTCGGGGCGAGTCGCGACCATCGCGTACATTACACTGCTCACGGCAGACTGATATGGCACGCCTGCCATGTCGACGTGCTCTGCTTTGTTGGTAGGAGCAGCACCTGAGGTGAGGATGTAATCTGCTGCCATGGGGGTGCTGACGGGTTTGCAGCCCTCCATGTCGTACCGCTTGAGGATGTGGTCAATGTATTTGGTCTGGCTGAGCCTGATGATGCCGGCTGAGCGATCCCGCGTGACAGTGATGCCTAGGTAGTACTCAAGAGGTCCCAGGTCTTTCATCTAGAACCAGCTGCTCAGTTACATCTTGATGTTCTTCAGTAGATTTGTCGATGATGCGCAGATGATGAGGTCATCGACGTAAAGAGCCACCAAGATGAGGCCATCCTCGTCCTCTCGTACGTACATACTCAGGTCGTTCTCGTAGTGACCGTACCCGGACCCCTCCATGAAGGCGTCCATCTCCTTGTACCAGCAATTCGGGGCCTGTTTCAGCCCATGCAATGACTTGACGAGCTTGTAAACTTTTCTAGGTGGTGCATCCACCCTCTCAGGCACCTCCATTAGGACTTCTTTGTCAAACTTTCCATAGAGAAATGCAGTCTTGACATCCATCTGGTGAACCTCTAAGTTCTAGGCTGCTGCTGTTACGAGGAGAGACCGGATCGTTGCAAAGGTGACGACGGGCACGTACGTCTCATCGTACTTGCTCCTCGGCCGCTGCGCAAGACCCTTGGCCACCAGCCGTGCCTTGTGGCGGTTGATGGTCCCATCTTGCTTCAGCTTCTTGACCATGACCCACTTGCACCCTACAATGTGGGCGCCAGTGGGCCGGTCCACCAGCTTCCATGTCATGTTCTCCTTGTGTGAGGCCAACTCGCTTTCGATGGCGGCCTTCCACTTGGCCCCATCCGGTAGAGCAAGTGCTTCTGCCACTGTGGACGGCTCTCTCTGAGCCATGAAGGCAAAACTCAGCCCAGTCCACTCACCAGTTGTAGCATCATATTGTCGTGGTGGGATAGATAAGCGCAAACTGCATCTTACTGCCTGATGCTGCGACGGCTACTGTTGCAGCTCTTGCTGCTGCTACTCTTGCTGCTTTGGTTCTCTTACCACAGACTCCCTCAGTGGAAGAGTCCTCATTATCTGAGGAGGAATCTGAATCAACATCAAAGTCCTCAGTTGCGGCTCTCCCTGAAGCTACCACTCCTCTTGCCTCTATTGCCTTGTTGTGCCACCCCTGTGGTACCTCATCACCTGTCTCCAGTAAAACCAGCCATTTACCCGGTTTGGGCCCTGGCTCGTCCTTGAACTGTTGCTCTGCTCCTACGAAAACCTCGTTGAAGTCCACGTCTTTACTACGAATCACTTTGTTGCCTTATAGGTCCCAGAGCCTGTAAGAGCATTGGACACTATCGTACCCCAAGAGCAGACATTTCTTGGCCTGCGGATCCAGCTTACAAGCACCCCCCTCGTCAGCTTCTTGGCATAGGCCTGGCAGCCAAACACTCACTAATGTGAGACATCTTGCTTCTTGGCCGACCATGCCTCTTGTGGGGTCATCGGCGGTAGCTTCTTTTTCCCCTTTCCTTGAAGGGCCGATGCAGGAGTGAGGTTGATGACGTAGGCCGCTGTTCTAGTAGCCTCGGCCCAAAACCTTCTTGGCAGCTTTACTTCATACAACATCGTTCTTACCATCCCGAGGATGGTTTGGTTGAGCCGTTCAGCGACACCGTTGCTCTCGGGCAACTCAGGTACCGTACTTTCTTGCCGTATCCCCTGCTCCGCCAGCCAGCCCTCACAGGCCTTGTATTCCCCACCGTTATCACAATGAAGGGCCTTGACCTTCTTGCCGGTCTGCCGCTCAACCATTGCGACAAAGTGCTGCAGATGGTCCTTTACCTCACCCTTCTGCGTCATGAAGTACGTCCAGATCTTCCTCGTTTTGTCATCTGTGAAGGTGAGGAAATACCTGCAGCCTGTGACTAAGGCTGTCCGCATCGGCCCGCACACGTCAGTGTGGACCAATTCGAGAGGTTCATTTGCCAAATTTCCGTGCTTGTTCCCCTTGCGCCCTTTCCTCTTAGCCTTGCCTATGAGGCAGGCCTCACATACGTTCTTCCCCTTCCCCGTACCCTCTCCCTTTCCCAAGGCCAAGCCTCGTACCAGCTTGTGCTTGTCCATTGTCTCCAACGTGGAGTGGGCGGCGTGGACCAAGCGCCTGTGCCAAAGGTCTTTGCCACAGTTCGCTTCCAATGCCGTGGCAGTCCCATCGACTGCTTTAGGTTGGGAAGGTACTGCAGCTTGCACTACTTCTGTTAAATCTGCTGCTGTTGACGGGTGGCTACTTTCTTCCTCTACCACCTGACTACCCCCGGCAGTTATGGTTTTCCCAGCTTCGGCAGTACCCTCCACCTTGGTTTGGAGGATGTAGAGGCCGTGCACGCGTGGAACATCCGCCACCACACTCTTTGTAGCATACTGTATTTTTACTACCAACGTGGGAAGGATAACGGCCCTGTTCTTATCGAAGACGACCGTCATGTCTCGGTCAGTAATCTTGCCGACAAAGAGTAGGTTGGCAGCGAATTTGGGCAGATAGACTGCCTCGGTGAGCTTGAGCTCCTTCTCTTGGCCATTCACCTGGATGGTGACCAGCTTGTCACCCACCCCTTTAGCTGGTTCCAACCTTTCGTTAGTCTAAGGAAGTTGAGGTGGCAAAAGACCATGAAGATGAACCCCTGTTTGTTGTTGGTGGAATGGTGATTTGTACCATAGTCAAGTACAAAGATCCCTGACTTAAGGAGTGCATTGCCAGCGCCAATTGTGCCTCGTACCATTAGTGCGGTGGGCTGCTTCCCAATCTTGCCTCCCTTGTCACCCTTCTCTCCCTCTCCCTTAACCCCTTCCTTCTTTGGAGCACGGCACTCGCGTACCTAGTGCCCTGCCTTGCCACAGTTGTGGCAGTTGACAGGCCGTCGCTTGCCCTTCCCCTTATTGCTTGCCCCCTACTGCTGCCCTAAGTTGCTAGTGCCGGTGCTGCTTGCTACACCCTTAGCATAGGCTGCGATGTTGGCCTCGCTATGGCTACACCGCATAGCCTCATTGCGGATGTACTCCGAGATGTTGGAGTACTTCAGGTGGTCCTCTGGCCAGCCACCAATCACAGTAATCATGGGGCCCCACCTTGGTGGAAGAGCCATGAGGAGAATCATCCCCTGCATGTCTGCTTCAAGGCCCCAGCCCATGTTGCTGGCTTGCTGAAAGAGAGTCTCAAACTGCTGCAAAATTTTTAGAATCTCCTCGCCTTCAGTCAGCTACATCCTCAACAACTTTTTGAGGATGGACAAACGGTTGGCGAGGGAGTCACTATGGTAGACCTTGCATAGTTTCTTGTATGCCTTAGCTGTATTTGTGAGGCCGGAGATATGAGAGAGCAGATGTTGCTGCAGTGCTGAGACCAGAATGGCCATGCATTTCTTGTTGACCCGCTTCCACACTGTGAGCTCCTCTGGTTCAGATGAAAGTGGTTGGGTAGCCTCCCTGTGAAATAGGGGAGGAGATCACGGTCATCGACTATGATATCAAACTGCCATTTCCAGAGCGAGAACCCTGTCCCATCAAATTTAGGGATGGGCGCATGAATGCCACTCCCTACCTCTACTATGGATGTCACAGCTCCTGTGGTGGCCACAGGTGTGCTGGTCCACGAGCCTTCCTCGACAATGCTCTTGCCTTTCTCCTCGACGGTAGGTAGAGCCATGGTACCTGCGGTTAAGGCAGATCTGCCACACCTGTTGTTGATGCCGATGTCAGGCTGATAGAGCCGATGTTAGGCTGATGAGAGGTCTTGGACGGAGGGCCAAAGAGGAGCACATGTAGGTGTGATAGAGCGTCTGCGCTCCACACGTTTGCTGAGCTACTGAGCAACGTGTATGCTTTTTGCAACAACATCTCATACTAGGCGTGGGCCCATATCCCTTCTCTTATTCTTGAGTCACGTGGCCTGAGGTTCCGGTCTAGATAACAGCGCCGACACAATGGCAACAGCCAACCGTCCAAGGGAGTTTCACCCAAGGATCACGATCACCCCAAGGAATTAACTATGCCTCTGGTGAGACCTAGTTACCCAGGTGCTTTCGCTCAAGGTCTTAGGGGCTCCCGCCCTCTAAGCCTTCTTCTTCCTTGGTGTGAGAGCCCAACAAATAAAGTCAGCACTCTCACACGAGCAAGATTACAACCACCTTAGCAATTCATATCAAGCTCAGTCTCAAGCACACAGCTCAAACAAGAGATATCAAGTGAAGGAGTAGTTGAGACAATGGCAAGTACAACGCATAAATAATTCAAGAGTGCCTTTGGATTCAAAGTGCACGCCTCGGCTAACCCGAAGCGCGCGCGCCTCGGCCGATGTCACTCCTTAGATTAAGGAGGTCATCCCCTCAATCAAGGAAGACATCCCCTGATCCAAAGCACATCTTGCATCTTCCAATCCGACCGTTGGATTAGCCCAAAACTTGGACAGCTGAACGTTTGACACCTGCTATTTCTATCGATACGGTCAGATTGACAATCTGAATAGCCATCATCAGAAAAACCCAGGGGACTTATCCTTGAACAAAGACAGTGCATGCCTGGTCTATTGGACCGGACCCAGGGGACTTGCTCAACATGAGCAGTGCATGCCTGGTCCGTTCACTACTTGCCAAATCTAGAGACTAGAAGCCAAGGGTCATTTAAATAACAAGACTAATCTGGATAGTATAGCCGGTAAATACTACCTAGGACAACTCCTTGTAGCATAGACGTTCCTACAATGGCATACATGAGGCTGCCAACAACAAACTGGTAGGGAATGTTCTCCATCTCATGCCGTTCTGCTTCTGTGCTGGGACTCATGGAGGAGGAGAACTTGATGTCTATTGTCATGAGTGTGATAATGGATTTGCAGTCCTCCATGTTGTAGCGCTTGAGAACTTCCATGATTTACTTGGTCTCGTTCAGCTTGATGGTGCCTGCTGCTTGATTGCGGTGGACGGGTATCCCGAGGTAGAAGTCGAGCGGACCCATGTCCTTCATCTTGAACATGTTGTTGAGATCTGCCTTCAGCTTGTACAACAGCTCGACCGATGACGAGCACATGATGAGGTCATCCACGTACAGTACAACCAGCATCAAGCCTTACTCATCCTCCCGCACATAGATACTAGGCTCATTCTGGCAGTGCGTGAAGGTGAGCCCGGCCATGAAGCCGTCCATCTCCTTGTACCACATCCTTGGAGCCTGTTTCAGCCCGTAGAGTGCTTTGACCAGTTTGCAAACCTTGCCCTCTGGAGCTTTCACTCCCTCGGGTACTTCCATCAGCACTTCTTTGTCTATCTTCCCGTAGAGGAAAGCTGTCTTGACATCCATCCGGTGGACCTCCAGATCTTTTGCAGCAGCGATGCCCAACATGTATCTGATGGAGGCAAAGGTGACGACAGTCGCAAAGGTCTCCTTGTACTCTGAGCGTGCATGCTGGGAAAATCCCTTCGCCACAACTCTTACCTTGTACTTGTCCATAGTATCATCATGCTTGAATTTTTTCCGGAAAACCCAGTTTAATCCCACCACTTGTGCGTTTGGGGGCCTGTCCACCAAAGCCCATGTTCCGTTCTCTTAAATGGATGCGAGTTTGTTATCCACTGCCTCCTTCCACTTGGCCGCATCCGGCATGTTCATAGCCTCCGTTACGGTCACAGGCTCTCCCTGAGCCAAGAATGACCAGCATAGTCCGGTCCATTCCGCACTCTCAGCTTCGTACTTGGGCGGAGGTTTCTTTTGGCGCATATTGCGACGGAGTCTTGCTGGTGGTGCTTCAAGGCTAAGTTGCTTCTGCTACTCCTCTGCTCCTAGTGATCTGCTATTTGAGGAAGAGCCACCGACCACATAGTTTGACTTAGAGGCCTCGGACGACTCAGACTTAGTGTCAGAGTCTGTCGTTGTGTCAACCTACACAGCCACTCTCCTTGCAGCACCATCTTTCACTGGCACCATCTGCCAGTTTTCCGGTGCATGATCACCTGACTCGAGCAACACAACCTACTCCCCTCATTTTGGAGCATGGACAGGGTCCAGCGACTCTCTTTTGCCGATCGTCCTTTCATCAAACTCGACATCTCGGCTCCTGATGCGCTTTTCGAGCCGCTTGGTCCCACAACCTCTACAACTTGTGTGCGGTGTCGTATCCGACCATTACACACTTATGAGCCCGAGCATCCAGCTTCCCATTCCTTCTCCTACTTGGACCTTCGTCCACGCCGTACAGCCAAAGACCCTCAAGTGTGAGGCATCTGGCTTCTTCATTGACCAAGTCTCCTGTGACGTCCTGAGCTGCTTCTCTTGCTGCTTATTACCATGCCTTCTAATCGCGGCTGCTGGAGTGAGATTCACAAGGTAGCAAGCAGTTCTTGTAGCTTCAGTCCAGAAGCGAGATGGGAGTTTAGCGTCAAAGAGCATGATTTGTGTCATGCTGAGGATAGTCTGGTTCATCCGCTCGGCAATGTCATTACTCTGGGGGGTATAAGGCATGGTGGTCTGGTGGTTGATCCCATGTGGCTCAACCAGCCGTTGCACGCCTCGTCCTCACCACCGTTATTTGTGCGCATTGCCTTGACCTTCTTGCTTGTCTACCGCTCTACCATCGCGACAAACTCTTGCAGCTTCTCCTTGACTTCCCCCTTTGTCTGGAGGAAGTAGATCCACATCTTACCACTGTGGTCATCGATGAAGGTGAAGAAATACTTGCTACCACCATTTGAGGGGGTGCAAAATGGTCCACACACATCAGAGTGAATCAGGTCCAAGATTGCTGCCGCCCATTGCCCATTACGCTCAAAGGGCTTTCTCTTTGCCTTGACTTGGAGACATAGCTCACACAGCTCTCTTCACTATCCCTCATCCTTGGCCTTGCATCCCTCCATCTGATGAACCACTTCGTGCTGCTACATAGCTTGTAGTGTGCTATCGGCCACAAGGCCAAACCGCCTGTGCCACAGCTCAGCATCTGTGTTGGTGGAGTTGGCCGCCACGGTGACGGCTTGTGGTGCAACATCGCACTTTGGAGAGTTGTGCTCTTAAACCGCCACATATCCCTCATTTGTAGTTTCAAGGGGTTTGGTCCGCAGCACGTAGAGCCCATCAACTCTTGGGACTTGTGGGACAAGACTCTCCTTGGGATAGGAGATATTGATGTCCTTATTCTTGACAATCATGGCCTCCTCCTCCGTGAAGACGACTGTCATATCGTGGTCCGTGATTTTGGACACTCAAGAAAGGTTTGACGGAAAATACGGCATGTAGACGACGTTCTCTAGCTTGAAGTCTTTTTCAGCACCGTTCACATTGATTCTGATCAACTTATCTCCCTCGCCTTGTGCATGGACAAGACTGCCATTGGCACACTTGAAGCGACATTCAGTATCCCGAATGGAGATGAACCCAACCTTCTCCCTTGAAAAGTGGTGGTTCGTGCCGGAGTCGAGCCCGTAGGCTCCACGCTTGAGTAGTGCCGCTCCCTTGGTTACCGGCTCGCTCTCAGCCATCATGTTCGTCAACTCCTTCTCACCCTTTCTTTTACCCTCATATCTACAAGTATGATCTCTGTCTTCTTTCTTGGGAGTCCTGCACTCCCGTGCCCAATGCCCAGGCTTGCCACAGTTATGGCATTTCCCAGGACGCTTTGAAATCTTTCCATCGCCACCATTGCCTTTTCCTCCATCGGCACCGCTTCCGCTGCTACTCTGACCAGAAAAGAAATTGTTACCACGACCACCATACTATGCAGCATAGGCGGAAATATTAGCCTCACTACCGCTGCGACGCATGGCCTTGTTGCGCACATACTCTGACACTGCCTCATACGTCAAATCCTCCTCCTTCCAACCACCAAAGACGGTGATCAGAGGATGTTGGATCTGGAGGAGAGAGGGAGCCTTGGAGCAGCGAGCATGTGTGATTGGAAGGGCATCACTTGTGCTGAAGAATGGTTATTCAATCACTCAAAATGATGGAGTACATATAGAGCTAGAGCTTGGGCAAGTCAGCCCTCTCACAAGCCACACCACTTAGCCATGGAGGCTAAGGCTCACACACTAGAGTCCATAATCTCACACAAGGGAGGAAATCAGCCTAGCAATCAGGCTAACCACTCACACACGACCTAGAGAGCTAGAGAATGCTCTCATGACACACTCCTAGTGGTCACATAACCCACAAACCCATGGAGAATCGCCATGTGTCCATGGCTAGCACACAAGGATCTCACCTCACCTAAAAAGTAAGGAGAGGTACCTTTATCCTAGTCAGCACACTCTGACAAGGCAATCCTAAGACCAAGGACCTTTTTGGATATTTCTCCCATCAGGTCTTGACCCTGGACCTCTTGCCTTTTTCTTTTCTCAAGCTAAGGCATGGAGCCATCCCCCATGGTCACCCGGATATGGGCGGTCAATGACCCTGAAAACTACGAAAATTCATATCTCCTAATCCGACCTTTGGATCGGCCTCAAACTTGGACCGTGGACATTTTGCCACCTGATCTTTCTAATGGTGAAGTCGGTTTGACGATCGGAGCAGGCATCTGGTACTTTCCTGGAACTTGCTCCTGTGGACCTGAAACTGAGTCGGATGGCTCCTTTCCCAACAGAGGACCCCAGCTTTCAGGTAGCGCCATGAGGAGGATCATGACCTACATATTGGTGTCGATTATCCAGTTCAGTTGGGTCTCTTGATGGACTAGTCCTTAAAATTACGACAGGAAGTCTGGAATCCACTCTCCCTTGCTCAGCCTCATCAAAATTAGCTTTTGTAGGATGAAGAGGCGATTTGCAAAAGCTGTTGATTCGTGTACACGTGCAAGCTTCTCATAAGCCTTTGATGCATGTGTCATACCTTGGAGGTGGACATGTTGTGACTCATGCACTGATGCCACAAGAATCGCAAGCGCCATGTTATCTTTGATACTCCACGCTTCATATCTAGTATTTGTTTTTGGAGGTTCAATCTCTTTTCCAATGAACATCTTCAAGTAGCCACGCACCTTCATGAGAATCTCAAATTGCCATCGCCACAAGGGAAAACCAAACCCTGTGAACTTTGACATCCCACCATTGACCTGCTCAAGAGTGAGCGTCACGGATGTCGTCATACTCCTTCTCTGCTTCTCTGCTTCTCTCCATCGTTGTGGCTGATGTAGGCTGATGTAGGCTATTGTCTGCTACCAATTTAGAAGGTACAACACCGTCGCTTACCCCTTAGCCATTGATCACCTGCAAATAGAGAAGAACGCACATTAGCGAACCCAGGGTCGTGCCTCTAAGGGGAGAGCTTATCCTGGTTAGGGCCCAAGGGTCGTACCTCCAAGGGCAGAGCTTAATCTTGGCCCTTGTTTGCTAAGCGCCAGTACCTGCTGTTGGAGCTGATGGAGCAGATGGAGCAGATGGAGCTGATGGAGCTGATGGAGCTGATGCGTGTTGCAAGACAGAGAGGGCAAGAGAGTGCGCAGAAGCGTGCCTTACAACTAGTCAATGTGGGCCCATAACTCTTTCTCAACCTGCCTGAGGTGACGGTCTAGAAAACGGGTTCCGACACAATGGTTCCCACCGACCGCTCTTGGTATTGCAACCAAGAGATGATATCACCCTCGGGGTCAAGATTCCACACTGAGCAATTCATAGGAATAACTTCCTTGTACTCTGTCCTTATCACCTGGTCACTTTCGCGCGAGGAGTGAACTCCTGAGGCGTAGACCAACCAATGCTTGTTAAGTGTCTGCCTCTGGTGGACAACTCTGTGAGGAGTCTCAAAGGTAAGAACTATACTCAATGACACGTAACTGACATGTTCTTATAGTCCTAGAGACAGCCTCTTGTTGGGAAAGGAGCCATGCGGCTTTGTTTCAGGTCCACAGGAGCAAGTTCCAGGAAACTACCAGATGCCTGCTCTGATTGTCAAACAAACTTCACCATTGGAAAGATCAGGTCGCAAAATGTATACGGACTAAGTGGTGTGGCTTGTGAGAGGCCTGAATTGCCCAAGCTCTAGCTCTATATGTACTCCATCATTTTGAGTGATTCAATAACCATTCTTGAGCACAAGTGATGCCCTTCCAGTCCCACATGCTCGCTACTCCAAGGCTCCCTCTCCTCCAATTCCAACAGCTCTAGCCTATGTGCGTAGTGGCTCCTTGGATGAGCCACTTTGGGGGCAATCTGGATTGCGTCATCCCCCTTGCCCACATGGCACTCTCAGTGACCGTCAAGTGGCACCAACCACCAGGAAAGACCTTGGAATATTCTAAGATGTCTCTTCGAACCTTCCTGTTCCCCTTTTGGTCACAAAGAAAATCAGTCACCGGGCTGGGATTTGACCCAGTGACCTCTCGCTCCAGAGACTAACTGTGGAACGTCTAAGCCACAAGGAGTTGTCCTAGGTAGTAATTGCTGGCTTTACTATCCAAATTAGACCAAGGGGACTTGCTCCGAAGGAGCAGTGCATGCCTTGTCTATCTGGACCAGACTAAGGGGACTTTCTCCAAGGGAGCAGTGCATGCCTAGTCCGTCCTTTGCCTGTCCAAATATCAGCCATGTACAAGGAGCATATCACGTCGACAAAAGTTCATAGCGTTTGGTTTTCCCTTGTTAAAATGGCAATTTGAGATTGTCATGGGAGTACGTAGCTACTTGAAGATTTTCCTTGGAGAAGAGGTTGAACCTCCAAAAACAGATCCTGGATAGGAAGCGTGTAGTGTCAAAAATGACATGGCACTTGCTATTCTTGTGACATCAATGCATGAGTCAGAGCATGTCCACCTCGAAGGTATCACAAATACATCAAAGGCTTATGAGAAGCTTGCATGTGTATACCAGTTAACGGCTCTCGCAAATGGTCTATTCATCCTTCAAAAGCTGATTTCAATGAGGGTGAGTAAGGGAGAGTTGATTCCGACTTCCTGCTGCAATTTGAAGGACAACTACAGAAAGTGACCTAAATGAACTGGAAAATCGACACCACATGCAAGCCATGATCCTCCTCATGTCCTACATCTGAAAGCTATGGTCCTCTCATCACCGTCTTTGGCGGTTGCAAGGAGGAGGATTTGACGTATGCGCAACAAGGCCATGCGTCGCAGCGATAGTGAGACTAACATTTCAGCCTATGTTGCACAGTACGGTGGTTGTGGCAACAATTCCTCTTCTGGACAGAGCAGCAGCGGAAGCAATGGCGATGGAGGAAAAGGCAATGGTGGCGGTGGAAAGAGTTCAAAGCGTCCTCGGAAGTTCCCTAACTACGGCAAGCCCGGGCTTTAGGCACGGAAGTGGAGGGCTCCAAGGAAGGAAGACGAAAATCATGGTGGTAGATATGAGGGTAAAGTAAAGGGTAAGAAGGAGTTGACGAACATGATGGCTAAGAGTGTGTCGGCAACCAAGGGAGCAACATTGCTCAAGAGCGGAACCTATGGGCTCGACTCTGGCACGAACCACTACTCTTCAAGGGAGAAAGATGGGTTCATCGTTACTAGGGACACGGAACATCACTGATCAACATCAACATGAACAGTGTTGAAAAAGACTTGAAGCTGGAGAACGTCGTCTACATGATGTCTTTCGCGACAAATCTCTTGTCAGTATCCAAAATCACGGACCACGATATGACGATCGTCTTCACGAAGGAAGAGGTTGTGATTGTCACGAACAAGGATATCAAGATCTCCTATCTCGAGGAGAGTCTTGTCGCAGAGGTCCCAAGAGTTGATGGGCTTTACATACTACAGACCGAGCCTCTTGAGAGTTTAAATAAGGGATATGCAGCGGAAGAACCCAAGTCTCCAAACCCTGATGCTGCACCACAAGCCGTCACCATTGCGGCCAACTTCATCGATACAAATGGTGAGCTGTAGCACAGGAGGTTTGGCCATGTGGCCGACAGCACACTGCAAGCTATGCAGCAACACAAAGTAGTTCATGTGATGGAGGGAAGTAAGGCCAAGAATGAGGGAAATTGCCAAAATGTTGTGTGAGCCATGCATCCAATACAAGTTTAATAGAAAGCCCTTTGAGTTTAATGGGCAACGTGCAGGAGCAATCTTGGACCTCATTCACTCTGATGTGTACGGACCATTCAGCACCCCTTCAAACGGCGGCAGTAAGTGTTGGATCTGGAGGAGAGAGGGAGCCTTGGAGCACCGAGCATGTGTGATTGGAAGGGCATCACTTGTGCTGAAGAATGGTTGTTCAATCACTCAAAATGATGGGGTATATATAGAGCTAGAGCTTGGGCAAGTCAGCCCTCTCACACGCCACACCACTTAGCCATGGAGGCTAAGGCTCACACACTAGAGTCCATAATCTCACACAAGGGAGGAAATCAGCCTAGCAATCAGGCTGACCACTCACACACAACCTAGAGAGCTAGAGAATGCTCTCATGGTACACTCCTAGTGGTCATATAACCCACAAACCCATGGAGAATCGTCATGTGTCCATGGCTAGCACACAAGGATCTCACCTCACCTAAAAAGTAAGGAGAGGTACCTTTATCCTAGTCAGCACACTCTGACAAGGCAATCCTAAGACCAAGGACCTTTTTGGATATTTCTCCCATCAGGTCTTGACCCTGGACCTCTTGCCTTTTTCTTTTCTCAGGCTAAGGCATGAAGCCATTGCCCATGGTCACCCGGATATCGGCGGTCCATGACCCCCGAAACTTTGAAAATTCATATCTCCCAATCCAAACGTTGGATCTGCCTCAAACGTAGACCGTAGACATTTTGCCACCTGATCTTTCCAATGGTGAAGTCGGATTGCCAATCGAAGCAGGCATCTGTTACATTCTTGGAACTTGCTCCTGTGGACCTGAAACTGAGCCGGATGGCTCCTTTCCCAATAATCTCCCACTTTGTTGTAGTCAGAGTGGGCTGAGTCCACATGCCCTCATGCAGAACTGCTGCTTCTCACGGGTCACTAGCTTGGTGCAGAAATCAGCGACCTGCTTGCTGGTTGGAGTAAACTCCAGCTTGATAGCACCCTCCCGCACCATGTGCCTGATGAAATGATATGCGATATCAATGTGCTTGGTGTGTGCATGGTGCTCAAGATTCTTGGCGAGTGCGATTGCGCTCTGGTTGTCGACGCGCATAGGAATTGGAACTGCTGCACTCCCACTCATCTCTGCCATGAGACGCTGGAGCCAAACTACTTCCTTGGCTCCAAAGCTGAGAGATACATACTTAGCTTCTGTACTCGAGGTGGCCACGACCACCTGCCGCTTGCTGCACCAGCTGATGGCACCTCCATTCATGAGAAATACATGTCCAGAGATGGACTTGCGGGTCTCAGGATTTGAAGCCCAATCTGCATCTGTGTAGCCGATGATGATGGTTCCAGCAAGGTAGCGGAAGATCCGCTTCACTCGCTTCTGTTGCTCAGGTCCGGGGTTTGCCATGTGCTGGCTCACAGCGGTAACAGCCTGTGCGAGGTCCGGCCTGGTTGCCACCATCAGGTACATGAGGCTGTCAATGGCGCTCTGGTAGTTCTGCCGCTCAGCTGCATTTGCTTCTCCATTGAAGCTCACAAGGTACTGCCGCGTCTCCAGCGGCGTGCCGAAGGGTTTTGCCTCTGCCATGCCAAACCGTTGCAAAACATCCTTGATGTAGCGACTCTGCTACAGCGAAAGAGAGCGTGACTTACGGTCACGCGTGATCTGGATACCGAGGAAGTTGTTGGAAAGGGAGCCATCCGGCTCAATTTCAGGTCCACAGGAGCAAGTTCCAGGAAAGTACCAGATGCCTGCTCCGATCGCCAATCCAACTTCACCATTGGAAAGATCATGTGGCAAAATGTCCACGGTCCAAGTTTGAGGCCGATCCAACGGTCGGATTGGGAGATATGAATTTTCGAAGTTTTGGGGGTCATGGACCATTGATGTGTGGGTGGGCATGGGTGATGGCTCCATGCCTTAGCCTGAGAAAAGAAAAAGGCAAGAGGTCCAGGGTCAAGACCTGATGGGAGAAATATCCAAAAAGGTCCTTGGTCTTAGGATTGCCTTGTCAGAATGTGCTGACTAGGATAAAGGTACCTCTCCTTACTTTTTAGGTGGGGTGAGATCCTTGTGTGCTAGCCATAGACACATGGCGATTCTCCATGGGTTTGTGGGTGATGTGACCACTAGGAGTGTGCCATGAGAGCATTCTCTAGCTCTCTAGGTCGTGTGTGAGTGGTCAGCCTGATTGCTAGGCTGATTTCCTCCCTTGTGTGAGATTATGGATTCTAGTGTGTGAGCCTTAGCCTCCATGGCTAAGTGGTGTGGCTTGTGAGAGGGCTGACTTGCCCAAGCACTAGCTCTATATGTACTCCATCATTTTGAGTGATTGAACAACCATTCTTCAGCACAAGTGATGCCCTTTCAGTCCCACATGCTCGCTGCTCCAAGGCTCCCTCTCTCCTCCATTTCCAACATTTGGTATCAGAGCCAAGTTCTGCCACTTTTAGCCAGCACAGGCCGTCACTTTGAAAGTGACGGGTTGGGGTAAAACCTTCAGTAAATTTGACAATCGACCACAGGATCTTCAAGTTGAGAAGACAAGCGTTCCAACGTGCGCAAGATCGCGAAGATCCAACGGTCGGATTGAGAGTTATGCTCAAAACGAGGTCGGCCAGGGCTACACTCTTCTCTATGAGTAAGACTGTCGCCTTGTGATGACCATAACTCTCTGGTTTCTTTGTCAAATTTGAAACGTGGCACATGCGAATTGTAGTATATTTCCTAAGCTTTCCATTGGTGCAAAAATATTTGCATTCCATTGATTCGTTTGGGAGAAACGCCGTTTACAAGCTTGCTGGCCTGAGTTGGAGTAGGAGCAGAAGCATACCCTGTTTTCAAGAGGGCATATCTTTTGAAATCCCCTGTTGATGAGCCTGTTTTATGGGTCGATCTGAAAGGTTTTGAGCTGCATTTTTCAGTGGTGGGCTCAGTTTTTTAAAATTCCCAGTCTGCTGGCATCTACAGTCCATTTTCTGTCAGACAGATTTCTGGTAGAAGCAGCAGCAGAAGCAGGTGTAGCGCCGCCATCCAAGGGCAGCGCTGAGCATCACCAAGGCTCAAAATGGCAGCAGCTGGCGTTGTGACAATAGCCCAGCCTTTGGAGAGGCTGGAGGGACGCGCCAACTTCACGTTTTGGAAGATCCGTACCCGCCTCCTTTTGGAGGAGAGGGGCTTGTGGGAGGTGGTGAGCGGCGACGAGCCGGCTCCAGTTCCACAGGCAAAAGGCATCACCGCAGCGCAGGTGGTGGCGGNGAGAGCAAGGATCCTGCATTCCTCATGCTTTTGGAGGAAAAGATGATGGCGCTGAAAATGCAGGGTGGTGAAGGGATGGAGGCGTATCTGGACAGGGCCAAGGAGCTGGCGAAGCAGCTGAGAGCGGTCGGCAACCCTGTGGAAGAGACGCGCTTCATCCTCCTCTTGCTGAGGGGACTCCCAACCAGCTACGACACGGTGCGAGAGACGCTGGAGTACCAGCCAACTCTCGACCTCGACTTCATTTGCACACACCTGGTGTAGGTGGAATTGCGTCGCAATGCAGCAAAGCGCAATGGCGGCAGCAACAGTGAAGCAGCTTTCATGGCCATGGGCTCACGCAACCAGCAGCAGCAGCAGTCCGGGCAGCAGAGAGGCAACAAGAAGGGCAAGTGCCACTATTGCCAGAAAGAGGGGCACTACAAGAAAGAGTGCTTCAAACTCAAGAGGGACCAGAAGGAGCAGCAGCAGCAGCAGCAGCAAAAGCAGCAGTCTCCACAGCAGCAACAGCAGCAGTCACAACAGCGTCAGCAACAGCAGCAGCAGCAGAACCAGGCAGGAGTACGCCACTTTGGCAACATGAACGTGGCGAAGGAGGTGCGCGACCGTCTCTTCATGGCGAAGTCTGACATGTCGCAGATGGAGAAGGCGGATCTCGCATGGTACAAGGACTCAGGGTGTACCAAGAGCCTGACGCACCACAAGGAGTGGTTCACACAGCTGCTGTCCATCCCTCCCCGTCCTATTGCAATGGGTGATGATCGTATGGTGTATGCTGAGGGGATTGGGATTGTGGAGATGTGGTTGGAGACCCCACGTGGCATTGAAGTGGGAGTGTTCCATGGCGTGCTGTATGTACCTAATGCTGCATTCAACCTCCTCTCAGTCTCCTCTCTCACAAACACAGGACTGCGCGTCGTCTTCGATGATGACTATGGCTACATCCTCAACAAGGATACAGGAGAGGAGTTGGCCAGGTCGGTGAAGGAGGGCGACATGTACCGCCTGCTGGGGGCGACCAAGATCCCGCGTGAGCAGAGTCTTGCAGCAGTGGTGCAGGCGACAGATGGCGAGATCTGGCATGCGCGCTACGGCCACATCGGCATGCGCGCCTTGCAGCAGCTTCAAGCAAAGCAGATGGTGCGTGACCTGCCTACCATCTCTAACTTTGAGCAGCAGTTGTGCATCGGCTGTTTGGAGGGGAAGCAGCACCGGGAGGCGTTCTCTGGAGCAGGAGAGCGTGCAAAGGAGGTGCTGGAGCTGGTCCACACAGACTTGTGTGGGCCAATGCAGACCCAGAGCTTTGGAGGCTCTAGGTATTTTCTGACCTTCATTGATGATTTCAGCCGCTACACTGCTGTGTACTTCCTTCCTTCCAAGGACCAGTGCTTTGACAGGTTCAAGGAGTTCAAGGCCATGGTGGAGAACCAGACTGGCAAGAAGATCAAGGCGCTGCGCAGCGATCGCGGTGGAGAGTACCTGAGCAAGGAGTTCCAGGACTACCTCGCAGCAGCTGGCATCAAGGCGCAGCGTACCGCGCCGTACTCGCCGCAGCAGAATGGTGTAGCAGAACGCGCCAACCGCACCATCGTTGAGTCGGCGCGCTCCATGCTGCACGCGGNGAGGTGTTGGAGCTGGTCCACACGGACTTGTGCGGACCGATGCAGACCCAGAGCTTTGGAGGCTCTAGGTATTTTCTCACCTTCATTGAAGATTTCAGCCGTTACACTGCTGTGTACTTCCTTTCCTCCAAGGACCAGAGCTTTGACAGGTTCAAGGAGTTCAAGGCCATGATGGAGAACCAGACCGGCAAGAAGATCAAGGCGCT
>SZWC01000353.1:0-34309 GCA_023375785.1 Penium margaritaceum | reverse complement strand
TGCGGCGTCTTCCCCGCCACCACCTGCGCTGCGGTGATGCCTTTTGCCTGTGGAGGCGGAGCGCGCTCGTCGCCGCTCACCACCTCCCACAAGCCCCTCTCCTCCAAAAGGAGGCGGGTACGGATCTTCCAAAACGTGAAGTTGGCGCGTCCCTCCAGCCTCTCCAAAGGCTGGGCTGCTGTTACAACGCCAGCTGCTGCCATTTTGAGCCTTGGTGATGCTCAGCGCTACCCTTGGATGGGGGCGCTACCCCTACTTCTGCTGCTGCTTTTGCCAGAAATCTGTCTGACAGAAAGTGGATTGTAGATGCCAGAAGACTAGGAATTTGGAAAAATCAAGCCCACCACTGGAAAATTCAGCTCAAAACCTTTCAGATCGACCCATAAAACAGGGTCATCAACAGGGGATTTTGAAAGATATGCCCTCTTGAAAACAGGGTATGCTTCTGCTCCTACTCCAACTCAGACCAGTCAGCTTGTAAACGGCGTCTCCCAAACGAATCAATGGAATGCAAATTTGTTTGCGCCAATGAAAAGCTTAGGAAAAATACTACAATTCGCATGTGCCATGTTTTAAATTTGACAAAGAAACAAGAGAGTTATGGTCATCACAAGGCGACAGTCTTACTCATAGAGAAGAGTGTAGCACTGGCTGACCTCGTTTTGAGCATAACTCTCACTCCGACCGTTGGATCTTTGCGATCTTGAGCTCGCTGGAAAGCTTGCCTTATGAACTTAGAAATCTAGTGGTTGATTGTCAAATCTGGTAAAGGTTTCACCCCAACCCGTCACTCTCAAAGTGACGGCCTGTGCTGGCTGAAAGTGGGAAAACTTGGCTCTGATACCAAATGTTGGATCTGGAGGAGAGAGGGAGCCTTGGAGCAGCGAGCATTTATGATTGGAAGGGCATCACTTGTGCTGAAGAATGGTTGTTCAATCACTCAAAATGATGGAGTACATATAGAGCTAGAGCTTGGGCAAGTCAGCCCTCTCACAAGCCACACCACTTAGCCATGGAGGCTAAGGCTCATACACTACAGTCCATAATCTCACACAAGGGAGGAAATCAGCCTAGCAATCAGGCTGACCTCTCACACACGACCTAGAGAGCTAGAGAATGCTCTCATGGCACACTCCTAGTGGTCACATAACCCACAAACCCATGGAGAATCGTCATGTGTCCATGGCTAGCACACAAGGATCTCACCTCACCTAAAGAGTAAGGAGAGGTACCTTTATCCTAGTCAGCACACTCTGACAAGGCAATCCTAAGACCAAGGACCTTTTTGGATATTTCTCCCATCAGGTCTTGACCCTGGACCTCTTGCCTTTTTCTTTTCTCAGGCTAAAGCATGGAGCCATTGCCCATGTTCACCCGGATATCGGCGGTCCATGACCCCCGAAACTTTGAAAATTCCCCAATCCGACCGTTGGATCGGCCTCAAACTTGGACCGTAGATATTTCGCCACCTGATCTTTCCAATGCTGAAGTCAGATTGACGATCAGAGCAGGAATTTGATACTTTCCTGGAACTTGCTCCTGTGCACCTGAAACTGAGCCGGATGGCTCCTTTCCCAACAGTAAGTATTTCTTAATCTTCATCGATGACTAAAGTCCCAAGATGTAGATCTACTTCCTTATGACAAATGGAGAGGTCAAGTAGAAGCTATAAGAGTTTGTCGCGATGGTCGAGCGGCAGAGTCTGGTTCAACGAACAAGTCATCAACCACCAGATCACCATGCCTTACACCCCCCACAATAATAGTGTTGCCTAGCGGATGAACCAGACTATCCTCGGCATGACACGAAACATGCTCTTCGATGCCAAACTCCCACCTTGCTTCTGGGCTGAAGCCGCGAGAAATGGTTGCTACCTTGTGAAACTCACTCCGGTAGCCGCACTTGAAAGGCGTGGTGAAAAGCAGCAAGAGAAACAGCTCTAGACGCCACAGGAGGCTTGGTCAAGGAAGAAGCCAGATGCCTCACACTTGAGGGTTTTTGGTTCTACTGCCTACACAAAGGTCCAAGGAGGAGAAGGAAGTGGCAAGCTGGATGCACGCGCTTGCAAGTATGTAATGTGTGAAAATTAGCACTTCTCCAAGATCACAGGTGTCCCAGGAGATACAACAAATCGAGCAACTGTGACTGAAATGCACTGTGTTGTACACACTGCAACTGTACGCTGCAAAGAATCACTTTCTGTTACACACTGACGATTCAAGAGGTTACACAGAAGTCAGAAATACACGGCTCGTCTCTTGAACTTTCCAACGATATGCTATACTTCCAAAATGGTGCAGTACAGACGAAGCAATCTATAAATGAAACTACTACCTATTCATACTAGTCTAGTGGCTAGGAAATACAAAGAGCAAGAAAAATGCACGACCTTGGTCTGTCTGGTCCGCTTGTGTCTTCCTTGAGCGTCCCGAACGCCGGTCGGTGCTCCCAGGCACCGAGCGACCGAGATTGGCGGATGCCCAGCGCCCTCGGTTCGATCCACGGACGAGATCGTCCTGTTCTGCAGCAGGTCCTCTGCTCCTGTCGATCTTCTTGCTCGTCGGGTGAAGAGGAGATCGTGCTCGCACTCTCGATCCCGCGACGGCTGCGATCGCTCCATCTTCTGCGCGATGCTCTCCGATCCATCGATCCATTGTTTATAAAGATCCCGCAGCTCCGTTCTCTCGATCCGATGTCTCGATCAAAGCCCGTCCATCTGCTCCGATCTTCAATCCGTGTTTCCACTGCTCCACCGTTCGCCACGTCAGCACCTATCGTATCGGGAGGAGCTCACGCTCGCACTCTCGTACTTGCACTCGGTCCTCACCGAGGCCACAACCTGTACTTCCGCAAATCATGCCAGAACTTAAGGTGGCCGTCCACATTCTTCTGGTAGATCAATAGGAGGCTGCGGCAGGCCCTCGTACCGGGTTAGACTCCCGGGCGACGGTAACTGACCCCGCCATCGGTAGAGCAGAGTCCAATAGAGTAGAGTCCGGTAGAGTAGGCGGAGGGGTGGGGGAGAGAGAGGCGACCTCTCCCCCAGTCCTCTTGCCTTTTTATCCCAAGTGCCCATGCCGAGCACAAAGTAGGCCACTTGTGAGATAGTGACATAATCTATGTCACTTTTCTCCTTTTGCCCATATCTCCAGATCAAACCATCCAAATTGGCTGACATTTGGACAGTGGACGGCTGACGAGGAGATCTGTCCATTGGTCCTACCTGATCAGGAATCGGCCTTGTAGTGACGAAGATCCTGATTTTCCAACATAATGGTCGGATACGACCTTGTACACAAGGCATACAGGCTGTGGGACCAAGCAGTTGGAAAGCTCATCAGGAGCCGAGATGTCGAGTTTGACGAAAGGACATTCGGCAAAGGAGAGTCGCTAGACCATGTCCATGCTCCAAAATCAGGAGAACGGGTTGTGTTGCTTGACTCAGGTGATCAAGCACCTGAGAACTGGCAGATGGTCCCTGTGAAGGATGGTGCGATAGGGAGAGATGCTGTGGAGGCTAACACAACGAGAGACGCCTCTAAGTCAAACTCTGAGGCTGGTGGCTCTTCCTCAAAAAACGGATCACTGGCAGCGCAGGAGCAACAGAAGCAACTAAGCCTTGAACTACCACTAACAACACTTTGGCGTGGTATGCACTTGAAGAAACCTCCGCCCAAGTATAGTGCTCAGAGTGCACAATGGACAGGACTGGCTGGTCATACTTGGCTCAAGGAGAGCCTGTGACCGTAACGGATGCTATGAAAATGCCACATACAGCCAAGTGGAAGGAGGTCGTCAATAGCGAACTCGCATCCATTGAAGAGAACAGATCCTGGGTTCTGGTGGACATGCCCCCAAACGTGCACGTGGTGGGGTCAAAGTGGGTACTTTGAAAAAACTTCATGCAGGATGGTACTATCGACAAGTACAAGGCAAGATTTGTGGCAAAGTAGTTTTCTGTTGACCTCATATGCTCCTTGTCCATGGCTGATATACGGACAGGCACAGGACAGACTAGGCATGCACTACTCCCTTGGGGTAAGTCCCGTAAGTCTAGTCCAGATAAACAAGGCATGCACTACTCCTTTGGAACAAGTCCCCTTGGTCTCATTTTGATAGTATAGCTAGCAAACAATACCTAAGACAACTCTTGGTTGCTAAGACGTTCCAGAGTTAGTCTTTGGAGCAAGAGTTTGTTGGAAAGGGAGCCATCCGGCTCAATTTCAGGTCCACAGGAGCAAGTTCCAGGAAAGTACCAGATGCCTGCTCCGATCGCCAATCCAACTTCACCATTGGAAAGATCATGTGGCAAAATGTCTATGGTCCAAGTTTGAGGCCGATCCAACGGTCGGATTGGGAGATATGAATTTTCAAAGTTTCGGGGGTCATGGACCGTCGATGTCTGGGTGGGCATGGGTGATGGCTCCATGCCTTAGCCTGAGAAAAGAAAAAGGCAAGAGGTCCACGGTCAAGACCTGATGGGAGAAATATCCAAAAAGGTCATTGGTCTTAGGATTGCCTTGTCAGAGTGTACTGACTAGGATAAAGATACCTCTCCTTACTTTTTAGGTGAGGTGAGATCCTTGTGTGCTAACCATGGACACATGGCGATTCTCCATGGGTTTGTGGGTTATGTGACCACTAGGAGTGTGCCATGAGAGCATTCTCTAGCTCTCTAGGTCGTGTGTGAGTGGTCAGCCTGATTGCTAGGCTGATTTCCTCCCTTGTGTGAGATTATGGATTCTAGTGTGTGAGCCTTAGCCTCCATGGCTAAGTGGTGTGGCTTGTGAGAGGGCTGACTTGCCCAAGCTCTAGCTCTATATGTACTCCATCATTTTGAGTGAATCAATAACCATTCTTCAGCACAAGTGATGCCCTTCCAATCACACATGCTCGCTGCTCCAAGGTTCCCTCTCTCCTCCATTTCCAGCATTTGGTATCAGAGCCAAGTTCTGCCACTTTTAGCCAGCACAGGCCGTCACTTTGAGAGTGACGGGATGGGGTCAAAACTTAACCAAATTTGACAATCGACCACTGGATCTTCAAGTTCAGAAGACAAGCTTTCCAACGAGCCCAAAATCGCGAAGATACAACGGTCGGATTGAGAGTTATGCTGAAAACGAGGTCGGCCAGGGCTACACTCTTCTCTATGAGTAAGACTGTCGCCTTGTGATGACCATAACTCTCTTGTTTCTTTGTCAAATGTAAAAATTGGCACATGAGAATTGTAGTATTTTTCCTAAGCTTTCCATTGGTGCAAAAATATTTGCATTCCATCGATTCGTTTGGGAGAAATGCCATTTACAAGCTGGCTGGCCTGAGTTGGAGTAGGAGCAGAAGCATACCCTGTTTTCAAGAGGGCATATCTTTTGAAATCCCATGTTGATGACCCTGTTTTATGGGTCGATCTGAAAGGTTTTGAGCTGAATTTTCCAGTGGTGGGCTCNTTCCTAAGCTTTCCATTGGTGCAAAAATATTTGCATTCCATCGATTCGTTTGGGAGAAATGCCATTTACAAGCTGGCTGGCCTGAGTTGGAGTAGGAGCAGAAGCATACCCTGTTGTCAAGAGGGCATATCTTTCAAAATCCCCTATTGATGACCCTGTTTTATGGGTCGATCTGAAAGGTTTTGAGCTGAATTTTCCAGTGGTGGGCTCAGTTTTTCCAAATTCTTAGTCTGCTGGCATCTACAGTCCATTTTCTGTCAGAAAGATTTCTGGCAGAAGCAGCAGCAGAAGCAGGAGTAGCGCCGCCACCCAAGGGCAGCGTTGAGCATCACCAAAGCTCAAAATGGCAGCAGCAGGCGTAGTAACAGCAGCCCAGCCCTTGGGGAGGCTCGAAGGACGCGCCAACTTCACGTTTTGGAAGATCCGTATCCGCCTCCTTTTGGAGGAGAGGGGCTTGTGGGAGGTGGTGAGCGGCGACGAGCGCGCTCCGCCTCCACAGGCAAAAGGCATCACCGCAGCGCAGGTGGTGGCGGGGAAGACGCCGCAGAAAGGTGCAGCAGATGCAAGTTCATCTACAACTGCAGCGGCGGCGTATGAGGAGTGGAAGAAGAAGGACAGGCAGGCCTACAAGTTGCTTGTCAACACCATCTCCAACCCGCATCTTCAGTACGTGAGTGACAAGGCTACTGCAAAGGAGGGGTGGGACACGTTGTGCAAGAAGTATGAGAGCAAGGATCCTGCATTCCTCATGCTTTTGGAGGAAAAGATGATGGCGCTGAAAATGCAGGGTGGTGAAGGGATGGAGGCGTACCTGGACAGGGCAAAGGAGCTGGCGAAGCAGCTGAGAGCGGCCGGCAACCCTGTGGAAGAGACGCGCTTCNTGAGCAGCAGTTGTGCATCGGCTGTTTGGAGGGGAAGCAGCACCGGGAGGCGTTCTCTGGAGCAGGAGAGCGTGCAAAGGAGGTGCTGGAGCTGGTCCACACAGACTTGTGTGGGCCAATGCAGACCCAGAGCTTTGGAGGCTCTAGGTATTTTCTGACCTTCATTGATGATTTCAGCCGCTACACTGCTGTGTACTTCCTTCCTTCCAAGGACCAGTGCTTTGACAGGTTCAAGGAGTTCAAGGCCATGGTGGAGAACCAGACTGGCAAGAAGATCAAGGCGCTGCGCAGCGATCGCGGTGGAGAGTACCTGAGCAAGGAGTTCCAGGACTACCTCGCAGCAGCTGGCATCAAGGCGCAGCGTACCGCGCCGTACTCGCCGCAGCAGAATGGTGTAGCAGAACGCGCCAACCGCACCATCGTTGAGTCGGCGCGCTCCATGCAACACGCGGCGTGGCTGACCTACGACTTCTGGGCCGAAGCCGTGAGCACTGCGGTCTACATCAAGAATTGCAGTACCACCAAGGCGCTGGAGCAGATGACACCGTACGAAGCGTGGTTCGGCAAGAAGCCGAGCGTGGGTCATCTCCGAGCATTTGGCAGCCTGGCGCACATGCACGTGCCCAAGGAGAAGCGGCAGAAATGGGACGCAAAGAGTGCGCAGATGCTGATGATTGGCTAAGACGTGGCAAGCAAGGCCTATTGCCTCTATGAGAGGGATACAGGCCACTTCATTATCTCTAGGGATGTCCTCTTCAACGAGAGCAACGTCATCGGCACCAACATTGTCTGTGAAGAGGCAGCAGAACCAGCAGCTGACGAGACAGTGGGAGCAGAAATTCTTCCTGACCCAGTTTCTCCCGATCCTTCCTCTACTGTGACAGTGGGAGAATCACTCTCCTCTCCCATGTCTGATGCAGCAGATACAGCAGCTTCATCGGCAGAAGCAGAGGAGGGAGATGTAGCACCACCAGCAGAAGCAGTTGTGCCAGCCGCACCGCGTCAGCCGCCTGCTAACGCTCCAGCTCCAGGTCGGAGGTACCCTCTTAGGGTGCGTTACAAGCCTGGTGAGCNGAACAGATGAACGTTGCAGTTGCAGCAGATTCAGATGAGCCAACGTCATACAAGGAGGCCATGGCTGCACCGGATGCAGCAGATTGGGCGCAAGCCGTACAGCAAGAGATACAGTCGCAGCTGGACAACGACACGTGGGAGCTGACTGAGCGTCCACCTGGACGTAAAGTGATCAAGTGCAAGTGGGTCTTCAAGAAGAAGCGGGGAGCAGATGGTAACCTGGAAAAGTACAAGGCTATTCTGGTCGCCAAGGGCTACTCGCAGCAGGAGGGCATCGACTATACAGAAACTTTTGCCCCCGTTGCAAAGTTTGCCTCTGTGCGCACGCTCCTCTCTTATGCAGCAGCTGAGGACTTCGAGGTTCACCACATGGATGTCAAGACGACATTCTTGAATGGTGACTTGGAGGAGGAGATCTACATGGAGCAGCCAGAGGGGTTCGTCATGGATGGCCAGGAGCACCTGGTTTGCAAGCTGCAGAAGTCGCTGTACGGCCTCAAGCAAGCGTCGCGTGCTTGGAACCAGAAGTTGGATGCGGCATTGCAGTGCATGGGGTTTGAGCGCAGCGAGTGTGACTACAACGTGTATCACTGGCAGCATGAGCATGAGATCCTCATCATCATTGTCTATGTGGATGACATGCTCCTCCTTTCAAACAGCATGTCTGCACTGTAGGAGTTCAAGGAAGCCATGCAGGAGCGCTTCCAGATGTCTGATCTTGGGGAGGCATCATATTTCCTCGGTATCCAGATCGTGCGTGACCGCAAGTCACGCTCTCTCTCGCTGCAGCAGAGCCGCTACATCAAGGATGTTTTGCAGCAGTTCGGCATGGCAGATGCAAAATCCATCGGTACGCCGCTGGAGACGCGGCAGTACCTCATGAGCTGCAATGGAGAAGCAAATGCAGCTGAGCGACAGAAGTACCAGAGCGCCGTCGGCAGTCTCATGTACCTGATGGTGGCAACCAGGCCGGACCTCGCACAGGCTGTGAGCGTTGTGAGCCAGCCATGGCTAATCCCGGACCGGAGCACCAGAAGGCAGTGAAGCGGATCTTCCGCTACCTTGCTGGAACCATCAACATTGGCATCACCTACAACGGCAATGACAACAGCATCATCGGCTATACAGACGCAAATTGGGCTTCAAACCCTGAGGACCGCAAGTCCATCTCTGGACATGTGTTCCTCATGAATGCTGGAGCCATCAGCTGGTGCAGCAAGAGGCAGGTGGTCGTGGCCACCTCGAGTACAGAAGCTGAGTACGTATCTCTCAGCTTTGGAGCCAAGGAAGCAGTTTGGCTCCAACGTCTCATGGCAGAGATGAGTGGGAGTGCAGCAGTTCCAGTTCCTGTGCGCGTCGACAACCAGAGCGCAATCGCACTCGCCAAGAATCCTGAGCACCATGCACGCACCAAGCACATTGACATCGCATATCACTTCATCAGGCACATGGTGCAGGAGGGTGCTATCAAGCTGGAGTTTACTCCAACGAACAAGCAGGTTGCTGATTTCTGCACCAAGCTAGTGACCCGTGAGAAGCAGCAGTTCTGCATGAAGGCATGTGGACTCAGCCCACTCTGACTGCGGCAAAGTGGGAGATTGTTGAAAAGGGAGCCATCCGGCTCAATTTCCGGTCCACAGGAGCAAGTTCCAGGAAAGTACCAGATGCCTGCTCCGATCGCCAATCCGACTTCACCATTGGAAAGATCATGTGGCAAAATTTCTACGGTCCAAGTTTGAGGCCAATCCAACATTCGGATTGGGAGATATGAATTTTCGAAGTTTCGGGGGTCATGGACCGTCGATGTGTGGGTGGGCATGGGTGATGGCTCCATGCCTTAGCCTGGGAAAAGAAAAAGGCAAGAGGTCCAGGGTCAAGACCTGATGGGAGAAATATCCAAAACGGTCCTTGGTCTTAGGATTGCCTTGTCAGAGTGTGCTGACTAGGATAAAGGTACCTCTCCTTACTTTTTAGGTGAGGTGAGATCCTTGTGTACTAACCATGGACACATGGCGATTCTCCATGGGTTTGTGGGTTATGTGACCACTAGGAGTGTTCCATGAGGGCATTCTCTAGCTCTCAAGGTCGTGTGTGAGTGGTCAGCCTGATTGCTAGGCTGATTTCCTCCCTTGTGTGAGATTATGGATTCTAGTGTGTGAGCCTTAGCCTCCATGGCTAAGTGGTGTAGCTTGTGAGAGGGCTGACTTGCCCAAGCTCTAGCTCTATATGTACTCCATCANTTTTTAGGTGAGGTGAGATCCTTGTGTGCTAGCCATGGACACATGGCGATTCTCCATGGGTTTGTGGGTTATGTGACCACTAGGAGTGTGCCATGAGAGCATTCTCTAGCTCTCTAGGTCGTGTGTGAGTGGTCAGCCTGATTGCTAGGCTGATTTCCTCCCTTGTGTGAGATTATGGATTCTAGTGTGTGAGCCTTAGCCTCTATGGCTAAGTGGTGTGTGCTTGTGAGAGGGCTGACTTGCCCAAGCTCTAGCTCTATATGTACTCCATCATTTTGAGTGATTGAACAACCATTCTTCAGCACAAGTGATGCCCTTCCAATCACACATGCTTGCTGCTCCAAGGCTCCCTCCCTCCTCCATTTCCAACAGAGTTTACTGGGTCAAATCCCAGCCTAGTGACTAACTTTCCTTGTGACCAAAAGGGGGACAAAAAAGTTCTAAGAGACATCTTAGAACATTCCAAGGTCTTTCATGGTGGCTTGCGCCACTTGGCGGTCACAAGGAGCGCCATGTAGGTAGGGGGGATGACGAATCCGGATTGCCCCCAAGATGGCTTTTCCAACTAGCCACTGCGTGCCAGGGCTAGAGGCTCGCTCTAGGACTATAAGAACCTGTCTGTTGCCTGTCATTGAGTACAGTTCTTACCTTTGAGACTCTTCACAGAGTTGTCCACCAGAGGCAAACACTAAAGAAACATTGTTGGTCTAAGACCCAAGAGTTTGCTCTTCGCGCGAAAGTGACCAGGTACTAAGGACACAGTGTAAAAAAGTGATTCCTACGAACTGCTTAGTATGAAACCTTGGCTCTGAGCGTGATATCATCTCTTGGTTGCAATACCAAGAGCGGTTGGCGGGAACCATTATGGTGGAACCCGTTTTCTAGACCGTCGTCTCAGGCCAGTTGACGAAGGATTATGGGCCCACACTGACTAGTTGTAAGGCACGCTTCTGCACACTCTCTTGCCCTCTCTGTCTTGCTTCACGCATCAGCTCCATCAGCTCCATCTGCTCCATCCGCTCCATCAACTCCAACGGCGGATGCTAGTACTTAGCAAATAAGGGCCAAGGATAAGTTCTTCCCTTTGGAGGTACGACCCTTGGGCCCTAACCAGGATATGCCCTGACCTTGGAGGCACGACCCTGGGTTTGCTAGTGTGTATTCTTCTCTGTTTGCACGTGATCAACGACTAAGGGATAAGCGACGATTTTTCACCTTCTAATCCGATAGCAGACAACAGCCTACATCAGCCTACATCGGCCGCAGCGAAGCAAAGAAGCAGAGAAGCAGAGAAGCAATATGACGACACCCGCGACACTCACTCTCGAGTAAGTCAATGGTGGGATGTCAAAGTTGGGAGCCAATACGATACCAACCACCAGACCACCATACCTTACATCTCCCAGAGCAATGGTGTTGCCAAACTAATGAACCAGACTATCCTCGGCATCACACGAAGCATGCTCTTCGACGCCAAACTCCCACCTCGCTTATGGACTCAAGCTGCAAGAAGTGCTTACTACCTTGTGAATCTCACTCCGGCAGCCGTACTTCGAAGGCATGGTAAGAAGCAGCAAGAGAAGCAGCTCAGGATGCCAGAGGAGGCTTAGTCAGGGAAGAAGCCAGATGCCTCATACTTGAGGGTCTTTGGTTATACCGCTTGGGCAAAGGTCCAAGTAGGAGAAGGAAGTGGCAAGCTGGATGCACGTACTCGTAAGTGTGTGATGGTCGGATACGACATTGCACACAAGGCATATAGGCTGTGGGACGAAGCGGCTGGAAAGCTCATCAGAACCGAGATGTCAAGTTTGATGAAAGGACGCTCAGTAAGGGAGAGTCGCTAGACCCTGTCCATGGTCTGAAATCAGGAGAGTGGGTTGTGTTGCTCGAATCAGGTGATCATGGGAAAACTGGCAAATGGTGCCAGGGAAGGATGGTGCTACAGGGAGAGTGGTTGTGCAGGCTGACACAACGACGGATTGTGATACTGAGTCTGAGTCGTCCGAGGCCTCTAAGTCAAACTCTGAGGCCAGTGGCTCTTCCTCAAACAGCGAGTCACTGGCAACGGAGGAGCAACAGAAGCAAATAAGCTTTGAAGCACCACGAGCAACACTCCGATGTACTACGCGCCAGAAGAAACCTCGGCCCAAGTACAATGCTGAGAATGCGGAATGGAACGGACATAGCTGGTCATGCTTGGCTCAGGGAGACCTTGTGACCATAACGGATGCTATGAACATGCCAGATGGAGCCAAGAGGAAGGAGGTAGTGGATAGTGAACTTGCATCAATTGAAGAGAACGAAATATGGGTTCTAGTGGACAGGCCCCCAAACGCGCATGTGGTGGGATCAAAGTGGGTACTCCGGAAAACATTTAAGCAGGATGGTACTATCAACAAGGCAAGAGTTATGGCGAAGGGGTTTTCCCAGCGTGCAGGCTCAGAGTACAAAGAGACCTTCGCGCTTGTCGTCACGTTTGCCTCCATCAGATCAATGTTGGGCATCGCTGCTGCAAAAGATCTGGAGGTCCACCAGATGGATGTCAAGACAGCTTTCCTCTACGGGAAGCTAGAAAAAGAAATGTTGATGGAAGTGCACAAGGTGTCAACCCGCGTGAGACGACGGTCTAGAAAACGGGTTCTGACACAATAGTTCCCGCCGACCACTCTTGGAATTGCAACCAAGAGATGATATCAGCCTCAGAGCCAAGGTTCCATACTAAACAATGCATAGGAATCACTTCCTTGCACTGTGTCCTTACCATCTGGTCACTTTCGCGCAAAGAGCGAACTCCTGGGGCTTAGACCAACCAATGCTTCTTTAGAATCTGCCTCTGGTGGACAACTCTGTTAGGAGTCTCAAAGGTAATAACCGTACCCAATGACAGGTTACTGATACGTTCTTATAGTGCTAGAGCCAGCCTCTAGCCTAGGCGCGCAGTGGCTCCTTGGATGAGCCTCTTTTGGGGCCAATGAGGATTGCGTCATCCCCCCTGCCTACATGGCGCTCCTTGTGACCGCCAACTGGCGCCAACCAGCAGGAAGGACCTTGGAATGCTTTAAGATGTCTCTTAGAACATTCTTGTCCCCCCTTTTGGTCACAAAGAAAATTAGTCACCGGGCTGGGATTTGACCAAGTGACATCTCGCTCCAGAGACTAACTCTTCAACGTTTAAGCCACAAGGAGTTGTCTTGGGTAGTAATTGTTGGCTTTACTATCCAAATTAGACCAAGGGGACTTACTCCAAAGGAGCAGTGCATGCAATGTCTATCCGGACCAGACTTTGGGGACTTACTCCAATGGAGTAGTGCATGCCTAGTCCGTCCTCTGCTTGCTCAAATGTCAGCCATGGACAAGGAGCATATCAAGTCAACAAACTCTCCCTTGTACCTCTGTCCATTAGTTATGAGATCTCTCCTCTCCCCAACAGTCTTGGCCTTAGTCTTCGTTCGTTGCGTTGACCATGCCGATGCCTCGAGTACCTGCAGAGTGCAATTCGCTGTCCAGCGCCTTTGTCATGCAACCTGCGAGCATCTTCTAAGTCTCCATGTATTCCAGGTCCACGATCTCCTTTGCGACCAGGTCGCGTGAGTAGTGGTACCCGATGTCAATGTACTTGGTGCGCCGGGAGATGACATTATCCTGTGCCATTTTCATGGCGCTCTTGTTGTCAATGCGGATCTTTGTTGCCTCCGTTTGTAGCACTTTCATCTCTGCAAGCAAACTGCGTAGCCTATGTGTCTCCTTGCATGCTTCTGACAGAGCGATGTACTCTGCCTCAGCAGTGGAGAAGGAGACACAGTCTTGCTTTCTACTTGCCCAAAAGACAATATCACCGTTGAAGAGGCACACAAAGCCCCAAGTGGACTTTGTTGGGAAAGGAGCCATGTGGCTTAGTTTCAGGTCTTCAGGAGCAAGTTCCAGGAAACAACCAAATTCCTGATTCGATAGTCAATTTGACTTCACCATTAGAAAGAATAGATGGCAAAATACTTATGATCCAAGTTTGAGACCGATCCAACAGTCGGATTAAGAGATATGAGTTTTCGTAGTTTCCGAGGTCATCGACCGCCGATATCCGGGTGACCATCGGCGATGGCTCCATGCCTTAGCCTCAGAAAAGAAAAAGGCAAGAGATCCAGGGTCAAGACCTGATGGGAGAAATATCCAAAAAGGTCCTTGGTCTTAGGATTGCCTTGTCAGAGTGTGCTGACTAGGATGAAGGTACCTGTCCTTACTTTTTAGGTGAGGTGAGATCCTTGTGTGCTAGCCATGGACACATGGCGATTGTCCATAGGATTGTGCGTTATGTGACCACTAGGAGTGTGCCATGAGAGCATTTTCTTACTCTCTAGGTCATGTGTGAGTGGTCAGTCTGATTGCTTGGCTGATTTCCTCCCTTGTATGAGATTATGGACTCTAGTGTGTGAGGCTTAGCCTCCATGGCTAAGTAGTATGGCTTGTGAGGGGGCTGACTTGCCCAAGCTCTAACTCTGTATGTACTCCATCATTTTGAGTGATTCAATAACCATTCTTCAGCACAAGTAATTTCCTTCCAGTCCCACATGCTCGCTACTCCAAGGCTCCCTCTCTCCTCCAGTCCCAACATTTGGTATCAGAGCCAAGGTCTGCCAGTTTCAGCCAGCACAGACCGTCACTTTGAGAGTGACAAGTTGGGATGAAATCTTCACAGAGATCTTCAAGTTCAAGAGACCAGCTTTCCAACGAGCCCAAGATCGCGAAGATCCAACGGTCGGATTGAGAGTTATGCTCAAAACGAGGTCAACCAGGTCTACACTCTTTTCTTTGAGTAAGACTGTCGCCTTGTGATGAGAATAACTCTCTCATTTCTGTGTCAAATTTAAAAAGTAGCACATAGGAATTGAGTTAATTTTCCTAAGCTTTTCCTTGGTGTAAACATATTTTTATTCCATTGGTACGTTTGGGAGAAACGCTGTTTACAAGCTGGCTGGTATAAGCTAGAGTAGGAGCAGCATCATACCCTGTTTTCAAAAGGGCATATCTCTGAAAATCTCATGTTGATGACCCTGTTTTATGGGTCGATCTGACAGTCCATTTTCCGTTAGACAGATTTCAGGCAGTGATTTCAGACAGATTTCAAGCAGCAGCAGAAGCAGGGGTAGCGCTGCCACTCAAAGGCAGCGCCTTCCCTGAGCATCACCAAGGCTCAAAATGACAGTAGTAGGCGTGGTAACAGCAGCGCAGCCCTTGGATAGGCTGGATTGACGTGCCAACTTCACGTTTTGGAAGATCTGTATCCACCTTCTTTTGGAGGAGAGGAGCTTGTGGGAGGTGGTGAGCGGCGACTAGCGCACTCCGCCTCCACAGGCAAAAGGCATCACCGCAGCAGAGGTGGTGGCAGGGAAGACGCCGTAGAAAGGTGCAGCAGATGCAAGTTCATCTACAACTGCAGCGACGGTATATGAGGAGTGGAAGAAGGACACGCAGGCTTACAGGCTGCTTGTCAACACCATCTCCAACCCACATCTTCAGTACGTGAGTGACAGGGCTACTGCAAAAGAGGGGTGTGACATGTTGTGCAAGAAGTATGAGAGCAAGGATCCCAACAAGCGATTCGTCCTCCTTTTGCTGGAGCTGGCAAAGCAGTTGAAAGCGACCGGCAACCCTGTGGAAGACACGCGATTCGTCCTCCTTTTGCTGAGGGGACTCCCAACAAGCTATGACACGGTGCGAGAACGCTGGAGTGCCAGCCGACTCTCGACCTGGACTTCATCTGTATGCACATGGTATAGGTAGAACTGCGATCCAATGAAGCAAAGCGCAATGGCGGCAGTAGCAGTAGTGAAGCACCTTTCATGGTCATGGGCTCACGCAACCAGCAACAGCAGCAATCCGGGCAATAGAGATGCAAGAAGAAGGGCAAGTGCCACTATTGCCAGAAAAAGGGGCACTACAAGGAGTGCTTCAAGTTCAAGAGGGACCACAAGGAGCAGCAGCGGCAGCAGCAAAAACAGCAGTCTCCACAGCAACAACAGCAGCAGCAGCAACAGCAGCGCAACCAGACCGGCGTGCGCCATTTTGGCAACATGAATGTGGCCAAGGAGGTGCGCTACAAGCCTGGTGAGCGCGGGCATTTCTGGATGCTTCATAAACCAGACCAGATGAACGTCACAGTCATAGCAGACTCTCATGAGCCGACATCGTACAAGGAGGCCATGGCTGCACCAGATGCAGCAGATTAGGCACAAGCTATGCAGCAGGAGATACAGTCGCAGCTCGACAACGGTATGTGGGAGCTGACTGAGCGTCCACCTGGACGCAAGGTGATCAATTGCAAGTGGGTATTCAAGAAGGAGCGGGGAGCAGATGGCAACCTGGAAAAGTACAAGGCAAGGCTGGTCGCCAAGGGCTACTCGTAGCAGGAAGGCATCGACTACACGGAAACCTTTGCTCCTGTTGCAAAGTTTGCCTCTGTACGTATGCTCCTTTACTATGCAGCAGTAGAGGACTTTGAGGTTCACGACATGGACATCAAGACGGAATTCCTGAACGGTGACCAAGAGGAGGAGATTTACTTGGAGCAGCCAGAGGGGTTCGTCATAAATGGCCAAGAGCACCTGGTTTGCAAGCTGGAGAAGTCGCTGTACGGCCTCAAGCAAGCGTCGCGTGCTTGGAACCAGAAGTTGGATGCGGCGTTGCAGTGCATGGGGTTTGAGCGTAGCGAGTGTGACTACAGCATTTATCGCTGGCAGCATGGTCATGAGGTGCTCATCATCATCGTCTATGTGGACAACATGCTCCTCTTCTCCAACAGCACGTCTGCATTGCAGGAGTTCAAGGAGGCCATGCAGGAGCGCTTCAAGATGTCTGATCTCGGAGAGGCGTCATACTTCCTCGGAATCCAGATCATGTGTGACCGTAAATCACGCTTTCTCCTCCTACAGCAAAGCCGTTACATCAAGGATGTCTTGCAACGGTTTGGCATGGCAGAGGCCAAACCCATCGGCATGCCGCTGGAGACGCCGCAGTATCTCGTGAGCTTTATTGGTGAAGCGTATGCAGCTGAATGGCAGAAGTACCAGAGCGTCGTCCGTAGTCTCATGTACCTAATGGTTGCAACCAGGCTGGACCTCGCACATGCTGTTAGCGCTATGAGCCAGCACATGGCAAATCCCGGACCTGAGCACCAGAAAGCAGTGAAGCGGATCTTCCGCAACCTTGCTAGAACCATCAACATCGGCATCACCTACAACGGCAACGACAACAACATCATCGGCTATACAGACGCAGATTGGGCTTCAAATTCTGAGGACCGCAAGTCCATCTCTGGACATGTGTTCCTCATGAATGGTGGGGCCATCAGCTGGTGCAGCAAGCGGCAGGTGGTCGTGGCCACCTCAAGCACTGAAGCTGAGTATGTCTCTCTCAACTTTGGAGCCAAGGAAGTAGTTTGGCTTCAGCATCTCATGGCAGAGATAAATGGGACTCCAGTAGTTCCAGTTCCTGTGCGCGTCGACAACAAGAGTGCAATCGCACTCGCCAAGAATCCTGAACACCATGCACGCACCAAGTATATTGACATCGCATATCACTTCATCACGCATATGGTGCAGGAGGGTGCTATCACGTTGGAGTTTACTCCAACCAGCAAATAGGTCACTAATTTCTACACCGAGCCAGTGACCCGTGAGAAACAGCAGTTCTGCATGAAGGCATGTCAACTTAGCCCACTCTGACTGTGGCAAAGTGGGACATTGTTGGGAAAGGAGCCATCCGGCTCAGTTTCAGGTCCACAGGAGCAAGTTCCAGGAAACTACCAGATGCCTGCTCTGATCATCGATCGTCAATCTCACCATTGGAAAGATCAGGTGGCCAAATATATACGGTCCAAGTTAGAGGCTGATCCAACGGTCGGGCTGGGAGATATGAATTTTCGTTGTTTTCGGGGTCATTGACCGCCGATATCCAGGTGACCATCGGCGATGGCTCCATGCCTTAGCCTGAGAAAAAAAAAGGCAAGATGTCCAGGGTCAAGACCTGATGGGAGAAATATCCAAAAGGTCCTTGGTCTTAGGATTGCCTTGTCAGAGTGTGCTGACAATGATAAAGGTACATCTCCTTACTTTTTAGGTGAGGTGAGATCCTTGTGTGCAAGCCATGGACACATGGCGATTCTCCATGGGATTGTGGGTTATGTGACCACTAGGAGTGTGCCATGAGAGCATTTTCTAGCTCTCTAGGTCGTGTGTGAGTGGTCAGTCTGATTGCTAGACTGATTTCCTCCCTTGTGTGAGATTATGGACTCTAGTGTATGAGCCTTGGCCTCCATGGCTAAGTAATGTGGCTTGTGAGAGGGCTGACTTGCCCAAGCTTTAACTCTATATGTACTCCATCATTTTTAGTGCTTCAATAACTGTACTTCAGCAGATGTGATGCCCTTCCAGTCCCACATGCTCGCTGCTCCAAGGCTCCCTCTCTCCTCCAGTTCCAACATTTGGTATCATTACCAAGTTCTGCCACTTTCAGCCAGCACAGACTGTCACTTTGAGAATGCCAGATTGGGGTAAAATCTTCATCGGATTTGACAATCGACCAAGAGATCTTCAAGTTCAAGAGCCAAGTATTCCACAAGCCCAAGATCGCAAAGATGCAACGTTTGGATTGAGACTGCTCAAAACGAGGTCAGCCAGGGCTACACTCTTCTGTCTGAGTAAGACTGTCGCCTTGTGATGACCATAACTCTCTTGTTTCTTTGTCAAATTTAAAAAGTAGCACATACGAATTAAAGTATTCTTTCTAAGATTTCCACTGGTGCAAAAATATTTGCATGCCATTCGTACGTTTGGGAGAAATGCCGTTTACAATCTGGCTGGTCTGAGCTGTACTAGGAGTAGAAGCATACCCTGTTTTCAAGAAGGTATATCTTTCAAAATCCCCTGTTGATGACCTTATCTTATGGGTCGATCTGAAAGCTTTTGAGCTGCATTTTCCAGTAGTGGGCTCCGTTTGTCCAAATTCTCAGTCTGATGGCCTCTACAGTCCATTTTCTATCAGACAGATTTCTGGTAGAAGCAGTAGCAGAAGCAAAGGTAGCTGCCACTCAAGGGCAGCGCTGAGCATCACCAAAGCTAAAAATGGCAGTAGCAGGCATGGTAACAGCAGCCTAGCTCTTGGAAAGGCTGAAAGGACGCGCCAACTTCACGTTTTGGAAGATCCGTATCCGTCTCCTTTTGGTGGAGAGGGGATTGTGAGAGGTGGTGAGCGGCGACGAGAGCGCTCTACCTCCACAGGCAAAAGGCATCACTGTAGCGGAGGTGGTGATGGGGAAGACGCCGCAGAAAGTACAGCAATGCCAATTCATCTACAACTACAGCGGCGGCATATGAGGAGTGGAAGAAGAAAGATAGGCAGGCCTACAGGCTACTTGTCAACACCATCTCTAACCCGCATCTTCAGTACGTGAGTGACAAGGTCTCTGCAAAAGAGGGGTAGGACACGTTGTGGAAGAAGTATGAGAACAAGGATCGTGCATTCCTCATGCTTTTGGAGGAGAAGATGATGGTGTTGAAAATGCATGGTGGCAAAAGGATGGAAGCGTACTTGGATAAGCCAAAGGAGCTGGCGAAGCAGTTGAAAGCGGCCGGCAACCCTGTGGAAGACACGCGCTTCGTCCTCCTCTTGCTGAGAGGACTCCCAATGAGCTATGAAACGGTGCGAGAGACGCAAGAGTGCCAGCTGATTATTGACCTGGACTTCATCTGCACGTACCTGGTGCAGGTAGAACTACGTCACAATGTAGCAAAGCGCAATGGCGGCAGCAGCAGTAGTGAAGCAGCTTTCATGGCCATGGGCTCACGCAACTAGCAGCAGCAGCAGTCTGGGTAGTAGAGAGGTAAGAAGAAAGGCAAGTGCCTCTATTGCCAGAAAGAGGAGCACTACAAGAAAGAGTGCTTCATGTTCAAGAGGGACCTGAAGGGGCAGCAAAAGTAGTAGCAAAAGCAGCAATCTCCATAGCAACTACAGCAGTAGTCACAGCAACGTCAGCAGCAGTAGCAGAACCAGAATGGCATGCGCCATTTTGGGAACATGAACGTAGCCAAGGAGGTACACGACCGCCTCTTCATGGCGAAGTCTGACGTGTCGTAGAAAGAGAAGGCGGATCTAGCGTGGTATAAGGACTCTGAGTATACCAAGAGTCTGACACACCATAAAGAGTGGTTTATGCAACTGCTCTCCATTACCCCCCGACCGATTGTTTTGGGTGATGATCGGGTTGTGTATGCTTAGGGGATTGGGATTGTGGAGATGTGGTTGGAGACCCCGCGTGGCATTGAAGTGGGAGTGTTCCATGGCGTGCTGTATGTGCCTGATGTTGCGTTCAACCTTCTCTTAGTGTCCTCTCTTACCAACACAGGAGTGCCCATTGACTTTGACGACGACTATGGCTACATCATCGACAAGGAAACAGGAGAGGAGTTGGCCAGGTCGGTGAAGGAAGGCGACATGTAGCGCCTGTTGGGCGTGACCAAGATCCCGCGCGAGCAGAGTGTTGCAACAGTGGTGCAGGCCAGAAATAGCAAAATCTGGCATGCGCGCTATGGCCACATCGGCATGCGCACCTTGTAGCAACTTCAATCAAAGCAGATGGTGCGTGACTTGCCCACCATCTCTAACTTTGAGCCGCAGTTGTGCATCGGCTCTTTGGAAGGGAAGCAGCATCGCGAGACGTTCTCTGGAATAAGGGAGTACGCAAAGGAGGTACTAGAGCTGGTCCACACAGACTTGTGTGGCCCGATGCAGACCGAGAGCTTTGAAGGCTCTAGGTATTTTCTCACCTTCCTTGATGATTGTGGCAAGCAAGCAAATCGCCTCTACGAGAGGGATACAGGCCATATCATAATCTCTAGGGATGTCATCTTCAACGAGAGCAACGTCATCGGCACCAACATTGTCTGTGAGGAGGCAGTAGAAGCAGCAGCTACTAAAGTGGTGGGAGCAGACCTACTCCGTGATCTTGTCTTTCTAGACCCTTCCTCTAGTGTGATAGTGGGAGAACCACTCTCTTCTCCAATGTCTAATGTAGCAGATACAGCAGCCTCATCGGCAGAAGTAGAGGAAGAAGATGCATCACCATCAACAGGAGCAGTTGTACTGGCAGCACCGCGCCCGTCGCCTACAAACGCTCCAGCACCAGGTCGGAGATACCCTCTCAGGATGCGCTACAAGCCTGGTGAGCGCGGGCATTTCTGGATGCTCCAGAAACCAGACTAGATGAACGTTGCAGTTGCTGCGGACTCTGATGAGCCAACATTGTATAAAGAGGCCATGGCTACACAAGATGCAGCAGATTGGGCGCAAGCTGTGTAGAAGGAGATAGAGTCCAAGCTCGACTACAGTACATGGGAGCTAAGTGAGTGTCCACCTGGATGCAAGATAATCAAGTGCAAGTGGGTCTTCAAGAAGAAGCGAGGAGCAGATGGCAACCTGGAAAAGTGCAAGGCGAGACTGGTCGCCAAGGGCTACTCACAACAGGAAGGCATCTACTACATGGAAACCTTTGCTCCTATTGCAAAGTTTGCCTTTGTGCGCACGCTCTTTTTGTATGCAGCAGCAGAGGACTTTGAGGTCGACCACATGGACGTCAAGACGGTGTTCCTAAACCCTAAGCTGCGAAAGTCACTATATGGCCTCAAGCAAGCGTCGCGTGCTTGGAACCAGAAATTGGATACAGCGCTGCAGTACATGGGGTTTGAGCACATCAAGTGTGACAATAGCGTCCATCGTGGGCAGCATTTTCATGAGGTGCTCATCATCATTGCGTATGTGGATGACATGCTCCTCCTTCCCAACAGCATGTCTGTACTACAGGAATTCAAGGAGGCCATGTAGGATCGCTTCGAGATGTCTGATCTCGGGGAGTCATCATACTTCCTCGGGGTCCAGATCACGCGTGACCACAAATCATGCGCTCTGTCACTGTAGCAGAGCCGCTACATCAAGGATGTCTTGTAGCGGTTCGGCATGGCAGAGGCAAAACCCATCGGCACGCCGCTTGAGATGCGGCAGTACCTCGTGAGCTTTAATGGAGAAGTGGATGCAGCTGAACAGCAGAAGTACCAAACCGCCATCGGCAGCCTCATGTACCTGATGGTTGCAACCAGGCCGGACCTCGCACAGGCTGTGAGCGCTGTGAGCCAGCACATGGCGAACCCCGGACCTGAGCACTAGAAGGCAGTGAAACGGATCTTCCGCTACCTTGCTGGAACTATCAACATCGGCATTACCTACAACGGCGACGACAAAGACATCATGGACTATACAAAAACAGATTGGGCTTCAAATCCTGAGGACCCTAAGTCCATCTCTGGACATGTGTTCCTCATGAATGGTGGGGCCATGAGCTGGTGCAGCAAGCGGCAGGTGGTCGTGGCCACCTCAAGCACAGAAGCTGAGTACGTCTCTCTCAGCTTTGGAGCGAAGGAAGCAGTTTGGTTTCAGCGTCTCATGGGGGAGATGAGTGGGAATACAGCAGTTCTAGTTCCATTGTGCATCAAGAACAAGACCACAATCGCACTCGCCAAGAATCCTAAGCACCATGCATGTACCAAGCACATCGACATTGCATATCTTGCTTTTCATCAGGCACATGGTGCAGGAGGGTGCTATCAAGCTAGAGTTTACTCCAACCAGCAAGTAGGTCGCTGATTTCTGCTCTAAGTCAATGACTCGTGAGCAGGAGCAGTTCTGCTTCAAGACATGTAGACTCAGCCCAGTCTCATTACGGCAAAGTGGGAGATCGTTGGGAAAGGAGCCATCTGGCTCAATTTCAGGTCCACATGAGGAAGTTCCAGGAAACTACCAAAAACCTAGTTCGATAGTCAATCTGACTTCACCATTGGAAAGATCAGGTGACAATATGCTTTTGTCCAAGTTTGAGGCTGATCCAACGGTTGGATTAGGAGATATGAATATTCAAAGTTTCGAGGGTCATCGACCGCCGATATTCTGGTGACCATGGGCGATGGCTCCATGCCTTAGCCTGAGAAAAGAAAAAGACAAGAGGTCTAGGGTCAAGACTTGATGGGAGAAGTATCCAAAAAGGTCCTAGATTCTTGGGTTGCCTTGTCAGAGTATGCTGACTAGGAAAAAGGTACCTCTCTTTACTTTTTAGGTAAAGTGAGATCCTTGTGTGCTAGCCATGGACACATGGCGATTCTCCATGGGATTATGGGTTATGTGACGACTAGGAGTGTGCAATGAGAGCATTTTCTAGCTCTCTAGGTCGTGTGTGAGTGGTCATCCTGATTGCTAGGCTGATTTCCTCCCTTGTATGAGATGATGGACTCTAGTGTGTGAGCCTTAACCTCCATGGCTAAGTGGTGTGGCTTGTGAGAGGGCTGACTCGCCCACGCTCTAGCTCTATATGTACTCCATCATTTTGAGTGATTCAACAACAATTCTTCAGCACAAGTGATGCCCTTCCAGTACCACATGCTTACTACTCCAAGGCTCTCTCTCTCCTCCAGTTCCAACACACTTTCTGTCATCGATTCTTTCTCCCCAATCGGCGTCTGTGTAACACACCAGTCGTAGCGGATCAGGTCCTTCTTGGCCTCCAAACTGGAGTCCCATGTGTCGGGTCTTCTGTAGATAGCGCNTGATTGCTAGGCTGATTTCCTCCCTTGTATGAGATGATGGACTCTAGTGTGTGAGCCTTAACCTCCATGGCTAAGTGGTGTGGCTTGTGAGAGGGCTGACTCGCCCACGCTCTAGCTCTATATGTACTCCATCATTTTGAGTGATTCAACAACAATTCTTCAGCACAAGTGATGCCCTTCCAGTACCACATGCTTACTACTCCAAGGCTCTCTCTCTCCTCCAGTTCCAACACACTTTCTGTCATCGATTCTTTCTCCCCAATCGGCGTCTGTGTAACACACCAGTCGTAGCGGATCAGGTCCTTCTTGGCCTCCAAACTGGAGTCCCATGTGTCGGGTCTTCTGTAGATAGCGCATGATGCGCTTGACTGCTTGCCAGTGCTGTGGCCCTGGATTGGCCACAAACCTGCTCACTTGTCCCANTAGGCTGATTTCCTCCCTTGTGTGAGATTATGGACTCTAGTGTGTGAGCCCTAGCCTCCATGGCTAAGTGGTGTGGCTTGTGAGAGGGCTGACTCGCCCACGCTCTAGCTCTATATGTACTCCATCATTTTGAGTGATTCAACAACAATTCTTCAGCACAAGTGATGCCCTTCCAGTACCACATGCTTACTACTCCAAGGCTCTCTCTCTCCTCCAGTTCCAACACACTTTCTGTCATCGATTCTTCCTCCCCAATCGGCGTCTGTGTAACACACCAGTCGTAGCGGATCAGGTCCTTCTTGGCCTCCAAACTGGAGTCCCATGTGTCGGGTCTTCTGTAGATAGCGCATGATGCGCTTGACTGCTTGCCAGTGCTGTGGCCCTGGATTGGCCACAAACCTGCTCACTTGTCCCACAACATAGCAAATGTCAGGGCGTATTCCTACCATGGCATACATGAGGCCACCAACAGCAGACTGGTAGGAAATGTTCTCCATCTTACACCGTTCTGCTTCTGTGTTGGGGCTCATGGAGGAGGAGAGCTTGATGTCTGTTGTCATGGGTGTACTGATGAGCTCGTAGTCCTCCATGTTGTAGCGCTTGAGGACTTCCATGATATACTTGGTCTGGTTCAGCTCAATGGTGCCTGTTGCTCGATTACGGTGGACGGTTATCCCAAGGTAAAACTCGAGCGGACCCATGTCCTTTATCTTTAACTTGTTGCTGAGATCTGTCTTCAGCTTGTTCAACAGCTTGACTGATGACGAGGAGATGATCAGGTCATCCACGTATAGTGCAACTAGCATCAAGCCTTGTTCATCCTCCCGCACATAGACACTAGGGTCATTTTGGCAGTGCGTGAAGGAGTGCCCGGCCATGAAGCCGTCCATCTCCTTGTACCACATCTTGGGACCTGTTTCAGCCCGTAGAGTGCTTTGACCAGTTTGCAAACCTTGCCCACTAAAGCTTTCACTCCCTTGGATACTTCCATCAGCACTTCTTTGGCTAGCTTCCCGTAGAGGAAAGCCGTCTTAATATCCATTTGGTGGACCTCCAGATCTTTTGCAGCAGTGATGCCCAACATGGATCTGGAGGCAAAGGTCACGACAGGCGCGAAGGTCTCCTTGTACTCTCAGCCTCCACGCTGGGAAAATCCCTTCGCCACAACTCTTGCCTTGTACTTGTCGATAGTGTCACTCCGCACTTGGCCACGGTCTAGAGTAAACGGCACCGACAGGCAAACCACTGACCGCCCTTGGTATGATATATGATCACATGCAAATGACAGGCCTTATATAGTGCACCCCATGGCTCCTTGGAGGGGCCTCCATCCAAGGCCACCCTAGTCAGTGTCATCAAGTTTGATGACATGGCACCCTCTATGACCGCCAAGTGGCGCTTGATCCACCTTGGACCTTAGAGGCTTCTAGGAAGCTTCCTTGGCCGTTTTTGGTCACAAAGAAAATTTGGTCCTGGCGGGATTCCACCTCAGACCTCTCGCTTGCGAGACGGCGCCTTCACTCACTAGGCTGTAGGAAGTCCTAAGGAGCATGCACCAGGTAGACTACCAAGAGTAGACCAAGGGGACTTACTCGACAAGGATGAGCACTGCATGCCTTGTCTCTCTTAGCCTCTCTTCGTGTCGCTAGGGGGCTTGCGCTACAAGCGCAGTGCATACCTAGTCTAAATCTTTTGCTGATTAGACAAGGGGCTTACACAGAACATAACAAACTCTCCCTTGCACCTACGTCCATCTGTGGCTAGATTCCTGCTACGGCCATGGGCCCAACGATGTCGGCCATCTGTGAAGTAGGCCGCCCGTTCAGCCCTCGTCTGCTACGCTCACCATCCCGATGCCCTATGCCCCTGCCGTGTGCGGGTCACTATCCAGCGGCTTTGTCAAGAAGTCCGCGAGCATCTACTTGGTCGCGATGTACTATAGATCCACCACTCCCTTGGCGACAAGGTCGCGCATGTATTGATAGCGGATATCGATGTGCTTGGTCCGCCTGGAGAGGGTGTCCTTGAACGCGATATCCATCGCGCTCTGGTTGTTGACGTGGAAGACTGTGGCCTTCTTCTGTGGTGCGTACATCTCAGCGAGCAAGTTGCATAGCCACTTCGTCTCTTTGCACACCTCAGACAGTGCCATGTACTCAGCTTCTGTGGTTGAGATGGAGAGACAGTCTTGCTTGCGGCTGGCCCACGACTCAGCGCCGCCGTTCACAAGGCACACAAAGGCCGAAGTAGACTTCTTATCATCCACATTGCCTCCAAAATCTGCATTGGTATAACACTTAGGGCGCAAAGGGTCTGTCCCTTGAAGACTGCCGTAGTACAGCTCCATGTGCCGTGTCTTGTTCAGATAGCGCAAAATGCGCTATCTGAGTGGCCCAGGATTGGCCACGAACCAACTGACTAGCCCCACAGCAAAGGAGATGTCTGGTCGCGTATTAACCATGGCATACATGATGCTACCCACCGCAGACTGGTACGGCACATGCTGCATTTCGCGGCGCTCGGCTTCCGTGCTGGGGGAGTAGGCGGAGGTCAGATACTTTATGGGAGAGGAGTGCTGAGGGGTTTGGCGTCTTCCATGCCATAGCGCCGAAGTATCTCTGAGATGTACTTTGTCTGGTTGAACTCGATGGTACTTGCAGCTCGGTTGCAATGTATGGCGATGCCCAAGTAGTACTCCAGTTCGCCCATGTCCATCTAAAACCGCCCATGCAGCTTCTCATTGAGGGCCTCGAGGACCTTCATGGAGGTGGAGGCCAGAATCAGGTCATCCACGTACAGCACTACCAGGAACAGCCCTTGGTCATCCGCACGCACATACACACTAGGGTCATTATGCTAGTGCGAGAAGCCAAGGCCAGCCATGAAGCTGTCCATCTTCTTATACCAGATCCGTGGGGCCTGTTTCAGCCCATAGAGCGCCTTGATGAGGCGACACACCTGCCCGGATTTTGCCTTGACACCCTCGGGCACCTCCATTAGTATCTCCTTGTCAAGCTTCCTGTAGAGGAAGGCGGTCTTGACGTCCATCTGGTGGATTTCCATGTTGCGCACTGCAACCATAGCCAACAAGGTGCGGATGGGGGGAAGGACGCGACAGGACAGTAGGTCTCGTCGTACTCAGACCTTGCTCTCTGCGAGAACCCCTTCGCGACAATCCTTGCCTTGTATTTGTCGATGTTACTGTCTTGCTTACGTTTGACGCGTAAGACCCACTTTACGCCCACCACGTGTGCGTTTGGTGGTCTGTCCACCAGCTCCCACGTTCCGTTCTCAATGGAGGCGAATTCGCACTCCATCGCCTCCTTCCACTTAGCGGTGTCCGGCCGCGAGAGAGCCTCGGCGATAGTAGCTGGCTCTCCCTGCGCAAGGCACGACCAACTCAGGCCAGTCCACTCGGCCTTCCCTCTGTCGTACTGCTTCGCAGGCTTTGCTTGGTGCTCACTGCGCCGTAGTGGTACTGCTGGCTGCTTGTACTGCTGCTACTGCTATGCTTCCCCAGGAGGGGTCGCTGGAAGGGAAGAGCCACTGGCCTCCGAGGAGGCCTCGGATATCTCCGACGCGGTGTCGGATGTCAACTCCGCTTAAGCCTGAGCAGACGCTCTCCCTGGATTGGCAGCCTCGCTGTCTACGGCCACTGGCGTCCCACGCCAGTTAGGCAGGGCTGTGTCACCCGCCTCCAGCAGACGATCCACTCTCCCTGTTTTGGAGAGTTCTCTGGGTCCAGCAGTTCTCCCTTGCCGTGTGACTCTTACTGGAAGGTCACTTCTCTGGAGGTGATGACTCTCCCTGCTGCCTGGTCCCACGGCCTGTACGCCTTGTGCGCGGCCTCGTAGTCGATCATCATGCACTTGCGCGCACGTGCATCCAACTTCCCCGCTCCATGCCCGTCTTAGACTTTGGCCCAAGCCGCCTAGGCGAATGCCTAAAGGCATTCGCCTTTAGGTGAGAGGCATCCGGCTTCTTTCCCGACCACGCTACCTGCGGCGTCATGCGTTCTACACTTTGCTCCTTTTCTGTCCCCTTGATGCGTATTGCTGTAGCAGGCATGAGGTTGATGAGGTAGCATGCAGTGCGCGCTGCTTTCGCCCAGAAGCGAGGAGGGGGCTTTGAGTCGAACAGCATGGTTCGCGTCATGGCTAGAATGGTCTGGTTCATGTGCTCGGCCACGCCGTTGCTCCACGGTGTGTAGGGGATAGTAGGTTGGTGGACAATGCCGTGTGCCCGAAGCCACGGCTTACACCCCTCATACTCTTCGCCGTTGTCGCTCCACAAGGCCTTGACCTTCCGCCCGGTTTGTCGCTCCACCATGGCGATAAACTCTTGAAGGCGCTCCAGCACCTCTCCCTTTGTTTTGAGGAAGTACACCCACACCTTCCGAGAGTAATCATTCATGAAGGTGAGGAGGTACTTGGAGCTGCCGTTGGACGTGGTGTGCATGGGACCACACACGTTGCTGTGGACGAGGTTGAGTATGCCCTCTGCTCTGCGACCGTTTTTGGAGAAGCATTTCCACTTTGTCTTCCCTTGCAGGCAAACCTCACACCCAGCGTTGCATCTACCCTTCAGCTCACACCCCTCCTGCCCGCGTACAAGCTTCTGCTCCTGTATGACCTACAGGGTACTATCGGCCACGTGCCGAAGGCGTTTGTGCCACAACTTCGCAGTTGCTGCTCCCGCGTTTTTAGCCGCCACAACAGGCGGCATGGATGGTGTCGGTGTTCAGGGATGGTGCAGCTTCCGCTACTGCCTCTGCCGCCCTAGTGTGCCCTTCTGCGCTCTTTGTCTACAGAACGTAGAGCCAATCCATGCGTGGAACCTTTGCGACAAGGTCTGATGCGGCATAGGCAATCGTCACGTCCTCGTTCTTGAGAATGACGGATTCCTTCTGTGTGAACACCACCGTCATCGCGTGATCCGTAATCCGCAAGACGGAGAGGAGGTTTGCGGTGAAAGTTGGCATGTAGACGATGTTCTGCAGCCGCAACTCCTTGTCAGCTCCATTGAGCAGCATGTGCACGACCTTCTCTCCCTCACCAGCCGCGTACTCGATGCCGCTGTTGGCACACTAGAACTTGGCCGTGGACGGTGTGGGACGAGAAGCCACATGCCTCGTGAGAGGTGTGGTAATCCATGCCATTGTCGAGCCCGAAGGCTCCTGGCCGCAGCAGCGCAGATCCCTTGGGAGAGGCTTTGCTCTCGGCTATCATGCTCGTGGACGTCGAGTCCACCTTCTTACTCACGTTGCTGCTCCTACCACCGCCTCCTTCCTTCTTTGGTACACGACACTCCCGCGTCCAATACCCCGCCTTGCCATAGTTGTGGCACTTGCCCTTCTTCTTGCTGCTCTTCTCGCCGCCACTGCCTTTGCTGTTGCCAAAAGAGAAGGTGCCATCCGAGCCACTCGCGTACGCGGCATTGTTGATGACGCCGTTGTTACGCCGCATGGCCTTGTTCCGGATAAACTCGGAGATTCGAGGGTACGTGAACTCCGATTTCTCCCAACCACCCAAGGTGGTGATCATGGGGCTCCAGCTTGGCGGCAAGGCCATGAGGAGATTCATGGCCTGCATCTGTTGGTCAAGATGTCAGGACATTGTGCGGGCTTCTTGAAGTAGTCCTTCGAACTGCTGGAGGAAGTCCGAGATGGACTCCCCCTTGCTAACCCGTAGCCCGATGAGGCGTTGCAGGATGAAGAGTCGATTGGCGAGGGAAGTTGACTGGTACACGTTCGTCAGCTTGGTGTAAGCCTCAGCTGCCGTCATGCACCCTTCAATGTGGGAGATTAGGGAGGGGCTTATGGAGGTGACGAGGAGTGCGAGAGCGATGTCATTCTGCTCTTGCCACCTTGTGTATTCCGCGCTTGCCTCGTCCTTGGGTGCTAGCTCAGTCCCTTTCAGCATGTTGAGGTACCCGCACATGCGCATCACCACCTCAAACTGCCATTTCCACGTGCCGAAGGCTTTGCCATCGAAGCGTGCGATGGCGTTGGCCGCACCCAACTCGGCTGGCCGTGAGGTGACTGGAACGATCTCTTGACCTCCCGTCATGATTGCGGTGTGGTAAAGGATGCTCACTTAGTCTCTGCTGTTCTGCTTTGTCAAGGCCGATGTAGGCTGATGGGGCTGATGACTGCTACAGATTTTCAAGGTGCAGTCCGTTGCATACCTCTCCAGCCGATGATGTCCTAGCTATTGTGGAGGAAGTGCTCCCAAAGACACGAAGTCGTACCGGCAAGGGCAGAGCGTAACCTGCTTAGGAGTCGAGGGTCATACCAACAATGGCAGAGCGTATCCTCGTTCCTTGTTCTTGGAGAGCAAAAGTGGACCACGGGTCCAACCCGCGTCCGGTCTCTCACAATGCGTACATTGGTCCAAGTTGACCAACCATGAAGCAAATGGAGCAGTGGTGTCTTGTCTGCTGCGGAGGTACCTGCCATGTGAATTGAGCAGTGGTACAAAAGAACCAAGTTTCCCGATCAGTGTGGGCCCATACCCCTTTGTCACTACGCACTTGGCTACGGTCTAGAGTAAATGGCGCCGACAGGCAAACCGCCGACCGCCCTTGGTATTTCAACCAAGGTAGAGATCACCCACGGAGTGGTGTTTCCACACTGAAAGGTTCACTTAGCTTGTCCCAACCATGGCCTGAGAGTGTTCCAAACTCTCATCCAACTGGCAATGCTACACACCAAAGTGTGCACTTGCAGTTGTTCTTCATCCTCTTTCTTGGTGGCCAACAAGGGATTAGTTTTCTCCCAACTCTCAAGAGTAAGAGATGATATGTTATCACATGCAAATGGCAGGCCTTATGTAGTCTCTGGATAGTGCTCCCAGTGGCTCCTTGGAGGGGCCTCCCTCAAAGGCCACCCTAGACAGTGTCAGCAACTTTGATGACATGGTACCCTCTGTGACCGCCAAGTGGCGCTTGATCCACCTTGGACCTTAGAGGCTTCTAGGAAGCTTCCTTGGCCCTTTTTAGTCACAGAAAATTTTGTCCTGGCGAGATTCCACCCCGGACCTCTCGCTTGCGAGACGGCGCCTTCACCCTCTAGGTTGTAGGAAGTTGTCCTAAGGAGCGTACACCAGGTAGACTACCAAGAGTAGACCAAGGGGACTTACTCCACAAGGATGAGCAGTGCATGCCTTGTCTCTTTCAGCCTCTCTTCGTGTCGCTCGGGGACTCGCACTACAAGCGCAGTGCATACCCAGTCTAAATCTTCCGATGATTAGACCAGGGGCATACACAGAACATAACAGATAGTACCATCTTGTTTGAACGTTTTCCGAAGTACCCACAATGACCCCACCACGTGTGCGTTTGGGGGCCTGTCCACAAGAACCCATGTTCTGTTCTCTTCAATGGATATGAGTTCGCTATCCACTGCCTCCTTCCATTTGGCCGCATCTGGCATGTTCATAGTCTCCGTTACGGTCACAGGCTCTCCCTAAGCCAAGCATGACCAGCTGAGACCAGTCCATTTCAGCATCGTACTTGGGCAGAGGTTTCTTCTGGCAAGTACTATGCTGGAATATTGCTAATAGTACTTCAAGGCTTTGTTTCTTCTGTTGCTCCTACGCTGCCAGTGATCAGTTGTTTGAGGAAGAGCCACCGGCCTGAGAGTTTGACTCAGAGGCCTCGGACGACTCAGACTCAGTGTCAGAGACCGTCGTTGTGTCAGTGTGCACAGCCACTCTCCCTACAGCACCGTCCTTCACTAGCACCATCTGCCAGTTTTCTGGTGCCTGATCACGTGACTCGAGCAAAACAACCCACTCTCCTGATTTGACAGCATGGACAGGGTCTAGCAACTCTCCCTTGCCGAGCATCCTTTCATCAAACTCGACATCTTGGCTCCTGATGAGCTTTCCAGCCGCTTGGTCCCACAGCATTTATTCCCTGAGTGCGGTGTCATATCCGACCATTACACACTTACGAGCACGTGCATATAGCTTGCCACTTCCTTCTCCTGCTTGGACCTTTGCCCCGGCAGTATAGCCAAAGACTCTCAAGTGTGAGGCATCTGGCTTCTGTTGGTAAAAGAGCCATCTGGCTCAGTTTCAGGTCCACAGGACCATGTTCCAGGAAAGTACCGGATACCTGCTCCGATTGTCAACCCGACTTCACCATTTGAAAGATCAGGTGGCAAAATGTCTATGGTCCAAGTTTAAGGCCGATCCAACGGTTGGATTTGGAGATATGAATTTTCGTAGTTTTCGGGGTCATCGACCGCCGATATCCGGGTGACCATGGGCGATGGCTCCATGCCTTAGCCTAAGAAAAGAAAAAGGCAAGAGGTCCAGGGTCAAGACCTGATAGGAGAAATATCCAAAAAGGTCCTTGGTCTTAGGATTACCTTGTCAGAGTGTGCTGACTAGGCTAAAGATACCTCTCCTTACTTTTTAGGTGAGGTGAGATCCTTGTGTGCCAGCCATGGACACATGGCGATTCTCCATGGGTTTGTGGGTTATGTGACCATTAGGAGTGTGCCATGAGAGCATTCTCTAGCTCTCTAGGTCGTGTGTGAGTGGTCAGCCTGATTGCTAGGCTGATTTCCTCCCTTGTGTGAGATTATGGACTCTAGTGTGTGAGCCCTAGCCTCCATGGCTAAGTGGTGTGGCTTGTGAGAGGGCTGACTTGCCCAAGCTCTAGCTCTATATGTACTCCATCATTTTTAGTGATTCAACAACCATTCTTCAGCAGAACTGATGCCCTTCCAATCACACATGCTCGCTGCTCCAAGGCTCCCTCTCTCCTCCAGATCCAACGGCTTCTTCCCTGACCAAGCCTTTTGTGGCGTCTTGAGGTGCTTCTGTTGCTGCTTCTTACCACGCCTTCCAAGCGCGGCTGCCGGAGTGAGATTCACAAGGTAGGAAGCAGTTCTTGCAACTTCAGCCCAAAAGCGAGATGGGAGTTTGACGTCGAATAGCATGCTTTGTGTCATGCCGAGGATAGTCAGGTTCATCTGCTCGGCAATGCCATTGCTCTGGGGTATGTAAGGCGTGGTGGTCTGGTGGTTGATACCGTGTTGGCTCAACCAGCCTTTACACGCCTCGTACTCACCACCGTTGTCCGTGCATAGTGCCTTGATCTTCTTGCTTGTCTGCCGCTCTACTATCGCAACAAACTCTTGCAGCTTCACCTTGACCTCTCCCTTCGTCTTCAGGAAGTAGTTCCACATCTTGCGAGTGTGGTCATCGATGAAGATCAAGAAATACTTGCTTCCGCCGTTTGAAGGGGTGTGGAATGGTCCGCACACATCAGAGTGAATCAGGTCCAAGATTGTTGCCGCACGTTGCCCATTACGCTCAAAGGACTTTCTCTTTGCCTTGCCTTGGAAGCATGGCTCACATAGCTTTTTGAATTTTCCCTCATCCTTGGCATTGCATCACACCATCCCATGAACTACTTCGTACTGTTGCATAGCTTGGAGTATGTTTTTGGCCACATGGCCAAACCGCTTGTGCCACGGCTCAGCATCTGTGTTGGTGGAGTTGACCGCCATGGTGATGGCTTGTGGTGCAACATCAGGCTTTGGAGACTTGGGCTCTTCAACCGCCGCATATCCCTCATTTGAAGTTTCAAGGGGTTTGGTTTGTAGCATGTAGAGCCCATCAACTCTTCAGACCTGTGCGACAAGACTCTCCTTGTGATGGGAGATCTTGATGTCCTTGTTCTTGACAATCACGGCCTCCTTTTCGGTGAAGACAACGGTCATGTCGTGGTCCGTGATTTTTGAGACTGACAAGATGTTTGCCGCAAAAGACGACATGTACATGACGTTCTCCAGCTTCAAGTCTTTTTTAGTACCATTCACGTTGATGCTGATCAATTCATCTCTCTCACCTTGCGCATGGATAAGACTACCAGTAGCACACCTGAAGCGACGTGTCCCCAATGGATATGAACACATCATTCTCCCTTGAAGAGTGATGGGTTCGTACGAGAGTCGAGTCCATAGGCTCCATGCTTGAGCAGTGCCGCTCCCTTGGTTGCCGGCACACTCCCAGCCATCATGTTCATCAACTCCTTACCCTTTCCTTTACACTCATATCTACCACCATCATCTCCATCTTCCTTCTTGGGAGCCCTGTACTCCTGTGCCCAGTGCCCAGGCTTGTAATAGTTATGGCACTTCCCAGGACGCTTTGAACTCGTTCCACCACCACCATTGCCGTTTCCTCCACCGCTGTTGGGAAAGGAGTCATCCGGCCCAGTTTCAGGTCCACAGGAGTAAGTTCCGGGAAAGTACCAGATGCCTGCTCCGATCGACAATCCGACTTCACCATTGGAAAGATCAGGTGGCAAAATGTCTACGGTCCATGTTTGAGGCGGATCCAACAGTCGGATTGGGAGATATGAATTTTCGTAGTTTTCGGGGTCATCGACCGCCGATATCCGGGTGACCACGGGCGATGGCTCCATGCCGTAGCCTGAGAAAAGAAAAAGGCAAGAGGTACAGGGTCAAGACCTGATGGGAGAAATATCCAAAAAGGTCCTTGGTCTTAGGATTGCCTTGTCGGAGTGTGCTGACTAGGATAAAGGTACCTCTCCTTACTTTTTAGGTGAGGTGAGATCCTTGTGTG
>SZWC01000352.1:415821-444079 GCA_023375785.1 Penium margaritaceum | reverse complement strand
GATTATGGACTCTAGTGTGTGAGCCTTAGCCTCCATGGCATAGTGGTGTAGCTTGTGAGAGGGCTGACTTGCCCAAGCTCTAGCTCTATATGTACTCCATCATTTTGAGTGATTGAATAACCATTCTTCAGCACAAGTGATGCCCTTCCAATCACACATGCTCGCTGCTCCAAGGCTCCCTCTCTCCTCCAGATCCAACAAGTATGTCTTGCAGCAGTTCGGCATTGTAGAGGCAAAACCCATCGGCACGCCGCTAGAGACGTGGCAGTACCTTGTGAGCTTCAATGGAGAAGCAAATGCAGCTAAGCGACAGAAGTACCAGAGCGCCGTCGGCAGCCACATGTATCTGATAGTTGCAACCAGGCCAAATCTCGCACAGGTATTAGCGCTGTGAGCCAGCACATGGCACACCCTGGAAGGCAGTGAAGTGGATCGTCCGCTACCTTGCTGGAACTATCAACATCGGCATGACCTACAACAGCAACGACAACAGCATCATCGGCTATAGAGACGCAGATTGGACTTCAAATCCTCAGGACCGTAAGTCCATCTCTAGATATGTGTTCCTCATGAATGCTGTGCAGCAAGCGGCACGTGATCGTGGCCACCTCAAGCACGGAAGCTGAGTACGTCTCTCTCGGCTTTGGAGCCAAGGAAGCAGTTTGGCTCCAGCTTCTCATGGTAGAGATGAGTGGGAGTGCAACAGTTCGAGTTCCTCTGGAACTGGAACTGCTGTGGACTTTCAGTGGACTACCAACCAGATTTGAGAACGTAGTTGAAAGACTCCTGGCTTTTCAAGACCAAGGGAGAAATTTTGATGATCGACTGAAAGCTCTTGAAGCAAGACTAGCAGCAACTCCAGCAGCAGCAGCACCAGCAGCACCTGTAGCAGCAGCAGCAGCAGCAGCGGCGGCAGCAGCAGTGGGAGCTCCCGTAGCAGCACCAACACCCTACAAGTAAACAATGGAAAGGGTATGTGAAGCTTTGATGCATGTAGAAGAAAAATTCCTCAAGGAGGCCAGTGGAGGAGACTCTGCACTCTATACAACCCTATAGAATAGAGGACGACAAAGGAAGTATGAAACTCATGACCACGGAAGAAGCTACGGTCAAGGGAGATAGGCATGCATATCTCATTCCCAAGATGACCACTGCCATGAGAAACCTGAACTTCTACCTTTCCATCCCAACAGTCTTCGATCTCAAGGGTCTCGAGTACCTGAAGAGAATCGTTTTGCAAATATTTGCTGCTACAAGTGCGATAAGAAAGGACATACATTCAGAGTCTGCCCTCTACCACAGAGAGGATCAGCACAACACCAACATGCTCTGCTAACTTCGGTTGCTCAAGATGTGAAGGAACTCGTCTCCAAACTTGCCAGCATTGTTTCATCAACTAACTCTGTTGAAGTTTCCTGTGAAGAAAACTGACTCCGCAAGGGCAAACCATGATCTGCTTCAACAACTCTTGGGTGAAAAAGAAGAACTGTCACAGAGACGCAGCCGAAGCATCTCACCATCCAGAACATCTACTCCCATCAACTACCACAAGTCAGACAGCAAAAGCGACACCAACAAAGAGGATCAAGGACATCTCGTCCTCGAAGAAATGGCATTCTTCTCTACAGACAACACTTTTCTCATGGCTGCAGGGATCCTAGCCTGGATCATCGACTCTAGATGCACCAGACACATGACCTGCTACAAAGACTGGTTCATTGACTACAAAGACCTAACTGCTCCAAAAGCAGTACGCACTGGAGATGGCAGGATCATTCTTGCAATAGGAATTGGCACAGTTCGAGTTGCCATTGAGCTGAGGACAAAGTGACAGTCCGACTGTTTACCAACACACTCTGCATTCCTGAACTTGCAGATAACCTTTTATCAGTCTCCAGACTCAATGACAAAGGGCTGAAGGTTGTATTTGACAGTGACAAGAACTGCAGGGTTCTGACCAAGGAAGCCAAACTCACAGCTGTGGCACATCGTAAAGGACATCTGACAGTTCTCAACATACAAACACCTCCACCACTCAAGGACCTTCCGGATGACATCTCTGAGATGGCGTTCACAGTCAACTGCACATCAGAAGCCATACAAGAACTCCCTAGCAAGACTGCAAACTCACCAGCAGCCCTGTGGCACAAGCGCCTAGCCCATGTTGGCTATGCAACTCTCAAAACAATGGCAGCTAAGGAACAGGTTCATGATCTGCCATCCAATCTTGGCATTGATTCTGACCACAGGTGCGTCGGCTGCCTCTCAGGAAAGCAAACACAAGAGAGTTTCAACAGCTACTCAAATGCCTCAACTTCTCAGAAACAGGAGCTGATTCACATGGACCTTTGCTACATCAAAGAAAAATCTCTCCAAGGAAAACACTTCTTTCTGGTTCTACTTGATGACTATACACACTATTCGGGGTGAAGTTCCTCCGGGACAAGTCCAAAGCACCAGACCTCATCATGACCTGGATCCATGAACTTGAAAACCAAACAGATCTGACAGTGAAAAAGATTCGTTTAGACAACGGAGGCGAATTTGTCAATGCCAAACTCAAGAAATTCTATGCTGACCACGGTGTTATACATCAGACTACAATACCGCTCACTCCTCAGCAGAATAGAAAGGCAGAGCGCATGAACAGGACCTTACTTGACAAAGCACGCGCCATGCTCCACACCGCTGGCTTCTCCGCCAGCTTCTGGGTTGAAGCTGTCTCCACAGCTGCCTATACCGCCAACAGACTACCCACCAAGACCTGATGGGAGAAATATCCAAAAAGGTCCTAGATTCTTAGTTTGCCTTGTCAGAGTGTGTTGACTAGCAAAAAGGTACCTCTCCTTACTTTTTACGTGAAATGAGATCCTTGCTAGCCATGGACACATGGCCAGTCTCCAGGGGATTGTGGGTTATGTGACCACTAGGAGTGTGCCATGAGGGCATTTTCTAGCTCTCTATGTCGTGTGTGAATGATCAGCCTGATTGCTAGGCTGATTTCCAATCTTGTGTGAGATTATGGACTCTAGTGTGTGAGCCTTAGCCTCCATGGCTAAGTGGTATGGCTTGTGAGAGGGCTGACTTGCCCAAGCTCTAGCTCTATATGAACTCCATCATTTTGAGTGATTCAAGAACTATTCTTCAGCACAACTGATACCCTTCCAGTCCCACATGCTCACTGCTTCAAGGCTCCCTCTCTCCTCTACTTCCAACAAAATCTTCTTAATGACCAGGTTGCGTGAGCAGTGGTACCTGGGGTCCATGTGCCATTTGTATGGCACTTTTGTTGTTGATGCCGACCTTTGTTTCTTCTGTCTGCGGCACTTTCCTCTCAGTAAACAAGCTGTGTAGCCACGGTTTTTCCTTGCATGCTTCTAGCTGAGCGATGTACTTCATCTTCGTGTTAGAGAGGGAGATAGTTTCCTCACCCAAGAGACTACACCACCATTCAAAAGGCACACAAAGCGTGAGATGGACTTTCAATCGTCAATTCTTCATCCAATATCGATTCCACATAGTATTTGAGGATTTCCATGTGCCATAATTTCGTAGATAGTGCATAATGCGCTTTATTGCTTGTAAGTGTTGTGGCCCTATACTGGCCACAAATCTGCTCACTTGACCCATAGTACGGCTAACGTCAGGGCATATTCCTATCATGGCATGCATAAGGCTACCAACAGCACACTTGAAAGGTAGGTAGAGCTGATGGCATTTTGCTTCAGTGCTAGAGCTAATGGAAGGAGGGATGTCTTTTATCATGGTAGTGCTCATGGGCTTACAGTCTTCCATGTTGTAACACTTAAGGACCTCCATGATGTACTTCATCTGGCTCGGTTCAATGAGAACTTAATTATAGTAAACGGCTATCCTAGGATAGATTCAAAAGGACCCACGTCCTTCATCTTGAGCACGTAACTAAGATTTGTCTTCAGCTTGTTCAACGGCTTAACTGTTAAGAAGCAAGTGATCAGGTCATCTTGTTGGAACTGGAGATGAAAGGTGACCTTGGAGCAGCGAGAATGTTAGACTGGGAGGGCACCAATTGTGGAGAATAATGATTATTGAATCAATCAAATGATGATGTACATATAGAGCCAGAGCTTGGACAAGTCACCCCTCTCCCGAACCAGACCACTTAGCTAAAGGGAATAAGGCTCAGACACAAGAGCCAATAATCTCACATAAAAGAGGAAATCAGCCTAGAGTTGTATCTGGAGGAGAGAGGGAGCCTTGGAGCAGCGAGCATGTGGGACTGGAAGGGCATCACTTGTGCTAAAGAATGGTTCTTCAATCACTCAAAATGATGGAGTACATATAGAGCTAGAGCTTGGGCAAGTCAGCCCTCTCACAAACCACACCACTTAGCCATGGAGGCTAAGGCTCACACACTAGAGTCCATAATCTCACACAAGGGAGGAAATCAGCCTAGCAATCAGGCTGACCACTCACACACGACCTAGAGAGCTAGAGAATGCTCTCATGGCACACTCCTAGTGGTCACATAACCCACAAACCCATGGAGAATCACCATGTGTCCATGGCTAGCACACAAGGATCTCACATGACCTAAAAAGTAAGGAGAGGTACCTTTATCCTAGTCAGCACACTCTGACAAGGCAATCCTAAGACCACCGAAACATCGAAAATTCATATCTCCCAATTCGACTGTTGGATCGGCCTCAAACTTGGACCGTATACATTTTGCCACCTGATCTTTTCAACGGTGAAGTGGGATTGATGATCAGAGCAAGCATCTGTTACTTTCTTGGAACTTGCTCCTGTGGACCTGAAATTGAGCCGGATGGCTCCTTTCCTAACACCTAGGAATCAGGCTCACTAGTCACACACCACATAGAGTGCTAGAAAATGCTCTCATGGCTCTCTCCTAATGGTCACATAAGCCACAATCCCATGGAGAATGGCCATTTCGACACACTCTGAAAACGTAATCCTATGACAAAGGACCTGTTTATATATTCTTTCTTTCAGGTTTTGACCTTGGATCTCTTATGGCTCTTGTCTTAGGCTAAGGCATGGAGCCATCACCCATGATCACCTAAATTCTGGCAGTCCATTACCCTAGAAACTTTGAAGTTTCATACCTCTTGGTGATGACCCTGTTTTATGGGTTGATCTGAAAGGTTTTGGGCTGAATTTTCCAGAAGTGGGCTGTCTTTTTCTATATTCCCAGTCTGCTGGCCTCTAAAGTCCACTTTCTGTCAAAAATGTTTTTGGCATAAGTAGCAGCAGAAGCAAGGATAGTGCCGCCAGTCAAAGGAAGCGCTTCGCATCTCCAAAGCTCAAAATAGCAGTAGCAGGCGTGCTAACAGTAGCCCAGACTTTGGACAAGCTAGAAGGACGCGCCAACTTCACGTTTAGGAAGATGCGAACCCGCCTTTTTTAAGAGGAGAGGGGCTTGTGGGAGGTGGTGAGCAGCGACGAGTGTGATCCTCCTCCAAAGGCAAAAGGCATCACCGCGGCGTAGGTGGTGGCGGGAAAGGCACCGTAGAAAGGTGCGGCAGATGCAAGTTCATCTACAATTGTAGCGGCGGCATATGAGGAGTGGAAAAAGAAGGACAGGCAGGCATACAGGCTGTTTGTCAACACCATGTCCAACCCGCATCTTCTGTTCGTGACTGACAAGGCTATTGCAAAAGAAGGATGGGACCCGTAGTATAAGAAATATGAGAGCAAGGATTCTGTATTCCTCATGCTTTTGGAGGAGAAGATGATGGTGTTGAAAATGCAATGTGATGAAGGGATGGAGGCATACTTGGATAGGGCAAAAAGAGCTGGCAAAGTAGGTGAAAATGATGCCAACATCGCGGTCCAAGTTTGAGGCCGATCTAACCGTTGGATTGGGGATATGAATTTTCAAAGTTTGTGAAGTCATCGACCGCCGATATCTGGGTGACCATGGGTAGTGGCTCCATGTCTTAGCTAGAGAAAAGAAAAAGGGAAGAGGTCCAAGGTCAAGACCTGATCAAAGAAATATTCAAAAAGGTCCTAGATTCTTGGGTTCCCTTGTCAGAGTGTGATGACAAGGAAAAAGATACCTCTCCTTACATTTCAGGTGAGGTGAGATCCTTGTGTGATAGCCATGGGCACATGGTGATTGTCCATGAGATTGTGGGTTATGGGACCACTAGGAGTGTGCTATGAGATAATTTTCTAGCTCTCTAGGTTGTGTGTGAGTAATCAACCTGATTGCAAGTCTCATTTCCTCCCTTGTATGAGATTATGGACTCTAGTGTGTGAGCGTTAGCCTCCATGGCAAAGTGGTGTGGCTTGTGAGAGGACTGATTTATCCAAGCTCTAGTTTTATATGTACTCCATCATTTTGAGTTATTCAACAACCATTCTTCTTCACAAGTGATGCCCTTCAAGTCCCACATGCTTCCTACTCCGAGGCTCCCTTTCTCCTCCAGATCCAACAACTTTGGAAGATCTACCAAAGTGACTCCCTTCCCAACTATTTGTTCATCCTCCAAACGTTGCTGAGGATTCAGCTAACTGAGGATTCTTGCAGTAGTTTGAGACTCTCCTTGAGCAAGCCAACAACATGGGCTAGAGCCTTGAAGCCGACATGCAGGAGATGATTGTGCTCATGGCTCTTCCACCAAGTTGGGACCCATGATTACTGTGATCGTTCGCTGGCAAGAGGACCACGTGAAGTACTCCAACATCTCAAAATACATCCACAATTAGGCTATGCGACATAGCCATAGCGAGGCCAACAGGGTAGCTTATGCTAAGGACGTAGTAGGCAGCAACGACGCTAGGAACTCAGTCCTTCCCCTTGCCGCCTGGCAAGGGAAAGGCTAAGCGACAGCCGGGCTATCGCCACAATTATAGTAAGGCAGGGCACTGGGCACACGAGTACTATGCTCCTAAGAAGGAATTGGTCAAGGGAGATGGAGACAAGAGTGACAAGGGAGGCAAGGTTGGGAAACAACCCACCACATTGATGGCACATGGCGTATGTAGTACTAGAAATGCACTCCTTAAGCCAAGGGCCTTTACACTTGACTCTAGCACAAATCACCATTCCACGAACGACAAACGGGGTTTCATTTCCATGGGACCATGCGACCTAAATTTCCGTTGTGCTAACAAGAGGATGAAACCAGGTGAAGGGGTGGATGACAAGTTGGTTACCAGCCACGTGAATGGCCAAGAGTAGGAGTTCAAGTTCATCGAGGCAGTCTATGTGCTCAATTTTGCTGCCAACCTACTCTTTGTCAGCAAGATTACTGACTGAGACATGATAGCCGTCTTTGACAAGAATAGGTCCCTCATCCTTCTAGCATCAGTAGTGGATCATGGTAAGAAACCTCATGGAGGATGGGACCATCGACCACGACAAGGCACGGCTGGTAGCCAATGATTTTGCAAAAAGGCCGGGGAGTGAGTACAACCAGATGTATGCGCCCCTCCTCACCTTTGCGACAATATGGTCTCTCTTCGCAACAATAGCGACCAAGAACTTAGAGGTTCAGGAGATGGATGTCAAAACTGCCTTCCTATACAAAAATCTTTACAAAGAAGTCCTGATGGAGTCGCTTGAGGCTGTGGATGCACAATTCGAAAACGTTTACAAGCTCTTTAAGTCATTGAATGGGCTGAAACATGCACCAAGGTACAAGTACCAGGAGATGGATGCCTTAATGGAGGAGTTCGGGTATAGTCACTACGAGAATGGCCTCAGTATATACATACAAGAGGACGAGGATGGACTCCTCTTTGTGGCTCTTCAGGTCGATGACCTCATCATCTGCGTATCATCAACAAAGCTGCTAAAAACATCAAGAAACTGCTGAGCAACCAGTTCCAAATAAAGGACCAAGGACCTCTTGAATACTACCTAGGCATCAGTGTCACGCAAGACTGCTTAGCTGACACCAGCAGGCTCATCCAGGCCAAATACATTGACCACATTCTCAAGCGGTACCACATGGAGGACTGCAGACCCATCAGCATACCCATGGCAGCAGATTGCATCCTAACCTTTACTGCCACTACCTACAAAGCAAAGCATGTCGACATAGCAGGCACGCCATATGAGTAGGCCGTGGACAGTCTAATGTTCGCAATGGTCGTGACTCGCCCCGACATCTGGAATGCTATTGGGCAGGTGAGGAGGTATGTAGCAAACCCTGAGCCAAAACACTGGCAAGCAGTGAAGCGGATCTTTCGCTACCTGAAGGGCACGCGGTACCTCGATATCCACTATGTTAGGATGTCACAGTCAAAATCCTTGCGGCTCATGGTGTACCCCAATGCCGATTAGGTCGCGAATTTTGACGACCGCAAGTCCACGTCGGGCTACATGTGACTACTCAATGGAGGAGTCGTGTCAATGACAAGCCGCAAGCAGGAGTGTGTCTCTCTCTCCACAGCAAAAGCAGAGTACATCGCTCTAGCGGAAGCGTGCACGGAGACAATGGTCTGTACTCCAAGAGATACAAATACCTCAATCGGTTGTAAGAGTTCTCAAGATGGACAACAAGTCTGCATCAACATGTCCAAAAATGGCCCTTGACGCTGAGGAATAAATACATCAAAGTTTGGTACCACTTCAGTCGTGACCTGGTCGCTATGGGAGTGGAGGAGCTAGAGCATGTTGCGTCTAAGCTCAACTGGACAGACATGCTGACAAAACCCCTTAACCGAGAACTCCACCTCACAAGAAGACAGGGTTTTGGCATGAAGAGCGCAAGTGACGAGGACCGAAGACAAAACAAGTGGCCACATGTACAACAGAGAGATTGTTGTTATTTGAATGCCCCTTGGCCACTAGTCTCCAGAATTGGCAAGTAGTGATGGTCCAAGCATGCACTCCTCATGTTTACCAAGTACCCTTGGTTCGTTCAACAGACCAGGCATGCTCTGTCCAGTTGGATCTGGAGGAGAGAGGGAGCCTTGGAGCAGCGAGCATGTGTGATTGGAAGAGCATCACTTGTGTTGAAGAATGGTTGTTCAATCACTCAAAATGATGGAGTACATATAGAGCTAGAGCTTGGGCAAGTCAGCCCTCTCACAAGCCACACCACTTAGCCATGGACGCTAAGACTCACACACTAGAGTCCATAATCTCACACAAGGGAGGAAATCAGCCTAGCAATCAGGCTGACCACTCACACACGACCTAGAGAGCTAGAGAATGCTCTCATGGCACACTCCTAGTGGTCACATAACCCACAAACCCATGGAGAATCGCCATGTGTCCATGGCTAGCACACAAGGATCACACCTCACCTAAAAAGTAAGGAGAGGTACCTTTATCCTAGTCAGCACACTCTGACAAGGCAATCCTAAGACCAAGGACCTTTTTGGATATTTCTCCCATCAGGTCTTGACCCTGGACCTCTTGCCTTTTTCTTTTCTCAGGCTAAGGCATGGAGCCATCNTCCATAATCTCACACAAGGGAGGAAATCAGCCTAGCAATCAGGCTGACCACTCACACACGACCTAGAGAGCTAGAGAATGCTCTCATGGCACACTCCTAGTGGTCACATAACCCACAAACCCATGGAGAATCGCCATGTGTCCATGGCTAGCACACAAGGATCACACCTCACCTAAAAAGTAAGGAGAGGTACCTTTATCCTAGTCAGCACACTCTGACAAGGCAATCCTAAGACCAAGGACCTTTTTGGATATTTCTCCCATCAGGTCTTGACCCTGGACCTCTTGCCTTTTTCTTTTCTCAGGCTAAGGCATGGAGCCATCGCCCATGGCCACCCAGACATCGACGGTCCATGACCCCCGAAACTTCGAAAATTCATATCTCCCAATCCGACCGTTCGATCGGCCTCAAATTTGGACCGTAGACATTTTGCTACCTGATCTTTTCAATGAAGAAGTTGGATCGACGATCGGAGCAAGCATCTGGTACTTTCCTGGAACTTGCTCCTGTGGACCTGAAACTCAGCCAGATGGCTCCTTTTTCCAACATGTGGTTGTTCAAGGATAAAGCCTCTTGGTTTTCTGATGATGGTGATTTAGTTTGTCAATCGGACCATACGAATGGAAAGAGCAGGTGTCAAACCGTCAGCTATGCAAGTTTCGGGATGATCCAACAGTGAGATTGGAAGATGCAAGGTGCACTTTGTTTCACGAGATGGCTTCCCTGATTCAGGGGATGACCTCTTTCATTTAAGGAGTAACATCCACGGATGCACGCGCGCTTCGGCTTCACCGAGGCGCATACGCTTTGGTAACCAAAAGCACTACTCAGCAATTTATGCATTATACTTGCTATTGTCTCCACTACTCCTTCACTTGATGTCTCTTGTTTGAGGTATGAGCTTGAGCATGAGCTTGATATGAACTGCTAAGGTCCTTGTAATCTTGCTCGCGTCAGTGTGCTGACTTATTTTGAGTTTAAACTGGAGGAGAGAGGGAGCCTTGGAGCAGCGAGTAGGTGGGACTGGAAGGGCATCACTTGTGCTGATGAATGGTTGTTCAATCACTCAAAATGATGGAGTACATATAGAGCTAGAGCTTGGGCAAGTGAGCCCTCTCAAAAGCAACACCACTTAGTCATGGAGGCTAAAGCTCACACACTAGAGTCCATAATCTCACACAAGGGAGGAAATCAGCTTAGCAATCAGGCTGATCACTCACACACGACCTAGAGAGCTAGAAAATACTCTCATGGCACACTCCTAGTGGTCACATAACCCACAATCCCATGGAGAATCCCCATGTGTCCATGACTAGCACACAAGGATCTCACCTCACCTAAAAAGCAAGGAGATATACCTTTTTCCTAGTCAGCTCACTTTGACAAGGCAACCCAAGAATCTAGGACCTTTTCGGATATTTCTCCCATCAGGTCTTCACCCTGGACGTCTTGCCCTTTTCTTTTCTCAGGCTAAGGCATGGACCCATCGCCCATGGTCACCCGGATATCAGTTGTCGATAACCCCAAAAACTTTGAAAACTCATATCTCACAATCCGATTACTGGATTAGCCTCGAACTTGGACCGTAGATATTTTGACACCTGATCTTTCCAATGGTGAAATTGGATCTACAATCGGAGCAGGCATCTGGTACTTTCCTGGAACTTGCTCCTGTGGACTTGAAACTGAGCCGGATGGCTTTTTTCCAACAGAAAGCTTTTCTCTTGATGTTTAAAATTTAGTGGTCGATTGTCAAACTTAAGGGAAAAAGAGGCATCTAGCTCAGCTTCAGGTCCACAAGAGCAAGTTGCAGGAAAGTTCCAGTTTCCTTTTCAATCATTGATCCGACTTCGTCATTAGAAAGATCAGGCAGAAAAATGTCTACGGACCAAGTTTGAGGCCGATCCAACGGTCGGATTGGGAGATGTGAATTTTCCAAGTTGAAAAGACAAGCTTTCCAATGAGGCCAAGATCGCGAAGATCCAACGGTCGAATTGAGAGTTATGCTCAAAACGAGGTCGACCACGGCTACTCTTCTCCATGGGTAAGACTGTCGTCTTGTGATGACCATAACTCTCTCATTTCTTTGTCAAATTTAAAAAGTAGCACATACGAATTGAAGTATTTTTCCTACGCTTTCCATTGGTGGAAAAATATTAACATTCCATTAGTAAATTTGGGAGAAACGCCGTTTACAAGCTGGCTGGTGTGAGCTGGAGTAGGAGCAGAAGCATACCCTATTTTCAAAAGGGCATATCTGTGAAAATCCCTTGTTGATGATCCTATTTTATGGGTCGATCTGAAAGGTGTTGAGCTGAATTTTCCAGTGGTGGACTCACTTGCTAAAAATCCCCAGTCTGCTTGCCTCTAGAGTTTGTTTTGTGTCTCACAGATTTTTAGCTGAAGCAACAACAGAAGCAGGGATAGCGCCGCCACTCAAGGGCAGCGCTGAGCATCACCAAGGCTCAAAATGGCGTGGTAACGGCAGCCCAGCCCTTTGAGAGGCTGAAAGGACGTGCCAACTTCACGTTTTGGAAGATCCGTACCCGCCTCCTTTTGGAGGAGAGGGGCTTGTGGGAGGTGGTGAGTGGCGACGAGTGCGCTCCGCCTCCACTGGCAAAAGGCATCATCGCAGCAGAGGTGGGAGTGGGGAAGACGCCGTAGAAAGGTGCAACAGATGCAAGTTCATCTACGCGGCATATAAGGAGTGGAAGAAGAAAGACAGGCAGGCCTAAAGGCTGCTTGTCAACACCATCTCCAACCCGCAAATTTGTTGGGAAAGGAGCCATCCGGCTCAGTTTCAGGTCCACAAAAGCAAGTTCCAGGAAAGTACCAGATGCCTGCTCCGATCGTCAATTTGACTTCACCATTAGAAAGATCAGGTAAGGAAATGTCTACGGTCCAAGTTTGAGGCCGATCCAATGGTCGGATTGGGAGATATGAATTTTCGAAGTTTCGGGGGTCATGGACCGCCGATATCCGGGTGACCATGGGCGATGGCTCCATGCTTTAGCCTGAGAAAAAAAGGCAAGAGGTCCAGGGTCAAGACATGATGGGAGAAATATCCAAAAAGGTCCTTGGTCTTAGGATTGCCTTGTCAGAGTGTGCTGACTAGGATAAAGGTACCTCTCCTTACTTTTTAGGTGAGGTGAGATCCTTGTGTGCTAGCCATGGATACATGGGGATTCTCCATGGGTTTGTGGGTTATGTGACCATTAGGAGTGTGCCATGAGAGCATTCTCTAGCTCTCTAGGCTGGAGGGACGCGCCAACTTCACGTTTCGGAAGATTCGTACCCGCCTCCTTTTGGAGGAGAGGGGCTTGTGGGAGGTGGTGAGCGGCGACGAGCCGGCTCCAGTTCTACAAGCAAAAGGCATCACCACAGCCCAGGTAGTGGCGGGGAAGATGCCGCAAAAGGGTGCAGCTGATGCGGGTTCTTCTGCAGCTGTACCAGCGACGTATGAAGAGTGGAAGAAGAAGGACAGGTTGCTTGTCAACACCATCTCCAACCCGCATCTTCAGAACGTGAGTGACAAGGCTACTGCAAAGGAGGGAAGGGATACGTTGTGCAAGAAGTATGAGAGCAAGGATCCTGCATTCCTCATGCTTTTGGAGGAAAAGATGATGGCGCTGAAAATGCAGGGTGGTGAAGGGATGGATGCGTATCTGGACAAGGCAAAGGAGCTGGCGAAGCAGTTGAGAGCGGCCGGCAACCCTGTGGAAGAGACGCGCTTCATCCTCCTCTTGTTGAGGGGACTCACAACCAGCTACGACACGGTGCGAGAGACGTTGGAGTGCCAGCCGACTCTCGACCTCGACTTCATCTGCAAGCACTTAGTGTAGGTGGAACTGTGTTGCAATGCACCAAAGCGCAATGGCGGCAGCAACAGTAGTGAAGTAGCTTTCATGGCCATAGGCTCACGCAACCAGCAGCAGCAGTAGTCCGGACAGGAGAGAGGCAAGAAGAAGGGCAAGTGCCACTATTGCCAGAAAGAGGGGCACTACAAGAAAGAGTGCTTTAAGTTCAAGAGGGACCAGAAGGAGCAGTAGCAGCAGCAGCAAAAGCAGCAATCTCCACAACAACTGCAACAGTAGTCACAGCAACGCCAGCAGCAGCAGCAGCAGCAGCAAAACCAGACTAGCATGCGCCATTTTGGCAACATGAACGTCGCCAAGGAGGTGCGCGACCGCCTCTTCATGGCAAAGTCTGACATGTCGCAAAAGGAAAAGGCGGATCTGTTGGGAAAGGAGCCATCCGGCTCAGTTTCAGGTCCACAGGAGCAAGTTCCAGGAAAGTACCAGATGCCTGCTCTGATTGTCAATCCGACTTCACAATTGGAAAGATCAGAAGGCAAAATGTCTACGGTCCAAGTTTGAGGCCGATCCAACGGTCGGATTGGGAGATATGAAATTTCGTAGTTTCCGGGGTCATCGACCGCCGATATCCGGGTGACCATGGGCGATGGCTCCATGCCTTAGCCTGAGAAAAGAAAAAGGCAAGAGGTCTAGGGTCAAGACCTGATGGGAGAAATATCCAAAAAGGTCCTTGGTCTTAGGATTGCCTTGTCAGAGTGTGCTGATTAGGATAAAGGTACCTCTCCTTACTTTTTAGGTGAGGTGAGATCCTTGTGTGCTAGCCATGGACACATGGCGATTCTCCATGGGTTTGTGGGTTATGTGACCACTAGGAGTGTGCCATGAGAGCATTCTCCAGCTCTCTAGGTCGTGTGTGAGTAGTCATCACTGGAGCAGATGACGCCGTACGAGGCGTGGTTTGGCAAGAAGCCGAGCGTGGGTCATCTTTGCGCATTTGGCAGCTTGGCGCACATGCACGTGCCAAAGGAGAAGCGGCAAAAGTGGGACGTGAAAAATGCGCAGATGTTGATGATTGGCTACGACGTGGCAAGCAAGGCGTATCGCCTCTACGAGAGGGATACAGGCCACGTCATCATCTCCAGGGATGTCGTCTTCAATGAGAGCAACGTCATCGGCACCAACATTGTGTGTGAAGAGGCAGCAGAACCAGCAGCTGACCAGACAGTGGGAGCAGAAATCCTTCCTGACCCAGTCTCTCCCGATCCTTCCTCTACTGTGACAGTGGGAGAATCACTCTACTCTCCCATGTCTGATGCAGCAGATACAACGGCTTCATCCGCAGAAGCAGAGGAGGGAGATGTAGCACCACCGGCAAAAGCAGATGTGCCAGCAGCACCGCGTCAGCCGCCTGCCAACGCTCCAGCACCAGGTCAGAGGTACCCTCTCAGGGTGCGTTACAAGCCTGGTGAGCGTGGCCATTTCTGGATGCTGCAGAAACCAGAACAGATGAACGTNCAGTTCCAGTTCCTGTGCGCGTCGACAACCAGAGCGCAATCGCACTCGCCAAGAATCCTGAGCACCATGCACGTACCAAGCACATTGACATTGCATATCATTTCATCAGGCACATGGTACAGGAGGGTGCTATCAAGCTGGAGTTTACTCCAACGAGCAAGCAGGTCGCTGATTTCTGCACCAAGCCAGTGACCCGTGAGAAGCAGCAGTTCTGCATGAAGGCATGTGGACTCAGCCCACTCTGACTGCGGCAAAGTGGGAGATTTTTGGGAAATGAGCCATCCGGCTCAGTTTCAGGTCCACAGGAGCAAGTTCCAGGAAAGTACCAGATGCCTGCTCCGATTGTCAATCCAACTTCACCATTGGAAAGATCAGGTGGCAAAATGTCTACGGTCCAAGTTTGAGGCCGATCCAACGGTCGGATTGGGAGATATGAATTTTCGTAGTTTCCGGGGTCATCGACCGNACACAGAAACTTTTGCCCCTGTTGCAAAGTTTGCCTCTGTGCGCACGCTCCTCTCTTATGCAGCAGCTGAGGACTTCGAGGTTCACCACATGGATGTCAAGACGGCATTTTTGAATGGTGACTTGGAGGAGGAGATCTACATGGAGCAGCCGGAGGGGTTCGTCATGGATGGCCAGGAACACCTGGTCTGCAAGCTGCAGAAGTCGCTGTACGGCCTCAAGCAAGCGTCACGTGCTTGGAACCAGAAGTTGGATGCGGCGTTGCAGTGCATGGGGTTTGAGCGTAGCGAGTGTGACTACTGCGTGTATCGCTGGCAGCATGAGCATGAGATCCTCATCATCATTGTCTATGTTAATGACATGCTCCTCCTTTCCAACAGCATGTCTGCACTACAGGAGTTTAAGGAAGCCATGCAGGAGCGCTTCCACATGTCTGATCTCGGGGAGGCATCATACTTCCTCGGTATCCAGATCACGCGTGATCGCAAGTCACGCTCTCTCTCGCTGCAGCAGAGCCGCTACATCAAGGATGTTTTGGAGCGGTTTGGCATGGCAGAGGCAAAACCCATCGGCACGCCGCTGGAGACGCGGCAGTACCTCGTGAGCTTTAATGGAGAAGCAAATGCAGCCGAGCGGCAGAAGTACCAGAGCGCCGTCGGCAGTCTCATGTACCTGATGGTGGCAACTAGGCCGGACCTCGCACAGGCTGTGAGCGCTGTGAGCCAGCACATGGCTAATCCGGGACCGGAGCACCAGAAGGCAGTGAAGCGGATCTTCCGCTACCTTGCTGGGACCATCAACATCGGCATCACATACAACGGCAATGACAACAGCATCATCGGCTACACAGATGCAGATTGGGCTTCAAACCCTGAGGACCGCAAGTCCATCTCTGGACATGTCTTCCTCATGAATGGTGGAGCCATCAGCTGGGGCAGCAAGCGGCAGGTGGTCGTGGCCACCTCGAGTACTGAAGCTGAGTATGTATCTCTCAGTTTTGGAGCCAAGGAAGCAGTTTGGCTCCAACGTCTCATGGCAGAGATGAGTGGGAGTGCAACAGTTCCAGTTCCTGTGCGCGTCGACAACCAGAGCGCAATCGCACTCGCCAAGAATCCTGAGCACCATGCACGNCAAGAGGTCCAGGGTCAAGACCTGATGGGAGAAATATCCAAAAAGGTCCTTGGTCTTAGGATTGCCTTGTCAGAGTGTGCTGACTAGGATAAAGGTACCTCTCCTTACTTTTTAGGTGAGGTGAGATCCTTGTGTGCTAGCCATGGACACATGGCGATTCTCCATGGGTTTGTGGGTTATGTGACCACTAGGAGTGTGCCATGAGAGCATTCTCCAGCTCTCTAGGTCGTGTGTGAGTAGTCAGCCTGAATGCTAGGCTGACTTCCTCCCTTGTGTGAGATTATGGACTCTAGTGTGTGAGCCTTAGCCTCCATGGCTAAGTGGTGTGGCTTGTGAGAGGGCTGACTTGCCGAAGCTCTAGCTCTATATGTACTCCATCATTTTGAGTGATTGAACAACCATTCTTGAGCACAAGTGATGCCCTTCCAATTACACATGCTCGCTGCTCCAAGGCTCCCTCTCTCCTCCAGATCCAACAGGATCTGGCGTGGTACAAGGAGTGGTTCACGCAGCTGCTCTCCATTCCTCCTCGTCCGATTGCTTTGGGTGATGATCGGGTGGTGTATGCTGAGGGGATTGGGATTGTGGAGATGTGGTTGGAGACCCCGCGTGGCATTGAAGTGGGAGTATTCCATGGCGTGCTGTATGTGCCTGATGCTGCATTCAACCTTCTCTCAGTGTCCTCTCTCACCAATACAGGACTGCGCGTCATTTTCGACGATGATTATGGCTACATCCTCGACAAGGAAACAGGAGAGTTGGTCAAGTCGGTGAAAGAAGGGGACATGTACCGCCTGCTGGGAGCGACCAAGATCCCGCGTGAGCAGAGTCTTGCACTAGTGGTGCAGGCGACAGATGGCGAGATCTGGCATGCACGCTACGGCCACATCTGCATGCGCGCCTTGCAGCAGCTTCAAGCAAAGCAGATGGTGCGTGACCTGCCTACCATCTCTAACTTTGAGCAGCAGTTATGCATCGGCTATTTGAAGGGGAAGCAGCATCGCGAGGCGTTCTTTGGAGCAGGGGAGCGTGCGAAGGAGGTGTTGGAACTGGTCCACACGGACTTGTGTGGACCGATGCAGACCCTGAGCTTTGGAGGCTCTAGGTATTTCCTGACCTTCATTGATGATTTCAGCCGTTACACTGCTGTGTACTTCCTTCCCTCCAAGGACCAGTGCTTTGACAGGTTCAAGGAGTTCAAGGCCATGGTGGAGAACCAGACTGGCAAGAAGATCAAGGCGCTACGCAGCGATCGCGATGGAGAGTACCTGAGCAAGGCGTTCCAGACTACCTCGCAGCAGCTGGCATCAAGGCGCAGCATACCGCACCGTACTCACCGCAGCAGAACGGTGTAGCAGAACACGGCAACCGTACCATTGTGGAGTCGGCGCGCTCCATGCTGCACGCGGCTCGGCTGACCTACGACTTCTGGGCTGAAGCTGTGAGCACTGCGGTCTACATCAAGAACCGCAGTCCAACTAAGGTGCTGGTGCAGATGACGCCGTACGAGGCGTGGTTCCCCAAGAAACCGGGCGTGGGTCATCTCCGAGCATTTGGCAGCCTCGCGCACATGCACGTGCCCAAGGAGAAGCGGCAAAAATGGGACGCAAAGAGTACGCAGATGGTGATGATTGGCTACGACGTGGCAAGCAAGGCCTATCGCCTCTACGAGAGGGATACAGGCCATGTCATCATCTCCAGAGATGTCGTCTTCAACGAGAGCAACTTCATCAGCACCAACATTGTCTGTGATGAGGCAGCAGAACCAGCAGCTGACGAGACAGTGGGAGCAGAAATCCTTCCTGACCCAGTCTCTCCCGATCCTTCCTCTACTGTGACACTGGGAGAATCACTCTACTCTCCCATGTCTGATGTTGCAGATACAGCAGCCTCATCGGCAGAAGCAGAGGAGGGAGATGTAGCACCACCAGTAGCAGCAGTTGTGCCAGTAGCACCGCGCCAGCCGCCCGCTAACGCTCCAGCACCAGGTCGTAGGTACCCTCTTAGGGTGCGTTACAAGCCTGCTGAGCATGGCCATTTCTGGATGTTGCAGAAACCAGAACAGATGAACGTCGCAATTGCAGCAGATTCAGATGAGCCAACGTCATACAAGGAGGCCATGGCTACACCGGATGCAGCAGATTGGGCGCAAGCCGTACAACAGGAGATACAGTCACAGCTGGATAACGGCACGTGGGAGCTGACTGAGCGTCCACCTGGACGTAAGGTGATCAAGTGCAAGTGGGTTTTCAAGAAGAAGCGGGGAGCAGATGGTAATCTGGAAAAGTACAAGGCGAGGCTGGTCGCCAAGGGCTACTCGAAGCAGGAGGGAATCGACTACACAGAAACGTTTGCCCCTGTTGCAAACTTTGCATCTGTGCGCACGCTCCTCTCTTATGCAGCAGCTGAGGACTTCGAGGTTCACCACATGGATGTCAAGACGGCATTCTTGAATGGTGATTTGGAGGAGGAGATCTACATGGAGGAGCCGGAGGGGTTCGTCATAGATGGCCAGGAGCACCTGGTCTGCAAGCTACAGAAGTCGCTGTACGGCCTCAAGCAAGCGTCGCGTGCTTGGAACCAGAAGTTGGATGCGGCGTTGCAGTGCATGGGATTTGAGCGTAGTGAGTGTGACTACAGCGTGTATCGCTGGCAGCATGAGCATGAGATCCTCATCATCATTGTCTATGTGGATGATATGCTCCTCCTTTCCAACAGCATGTCTGCACTGCAAGAGTTCAAGGAGGCCATGCAGGAGCGCTTCCAGATGTCTGATCTCGGGGAGGCGTCATACTTCCTCGGCATCCAGATCACGCGTGACCGCAAATCACGCTCTCTCTCGCTACAGCAGAGTTGCTACATCAAGGACGTCCTGCAGCGGTTCGGCATGGTAGAGGCAAAACCCATCGGCACGCCGCTTGAGACGCGGCAGTACCTCGTGAGCTTCAATGGAGAAGCAGATGCAGCCGAGCGGCAGAAGTTCCAGAGCGCTGTCGCCAGTCTCATGTACCTGATGGTGGCAACCAGGCCGGACCTCGCACAGGCTGTGAGCGCTGTGAGCTAGCACATGGCTAATCCCGGACTGGAGCACCAGAAGGCAGTGAAGCGGATCTTCCGCTACCTTGCTGGAACCATCAACGTCGGCATCACCTACAACGGCAACGACAACATCATCATCGGCTACATAGATGCAGATTGGCTTCAAATCCTGAGACCCGCAAGTCCATCTCTGGACATGTATTTCTCATGAATGGAGGTGCCATCAGCTGGTGCAGCAAGCGGCAGGTGGTCGTGGCCACCTCGAGTACAGAAGCTGAGTACGTATCTCTAAGCTTTGGAGCCAAGGAAGCAGTTTGGCTCCAGCGTCTCATGGCAGAGGTTCCAGTTCCTTACGCGTCGATAACCAGAGTGCAATCGCACTCGCCAAGAATCCTGAGCACCATGCACGGACCAAGCACATTGATATCGCATATCATTTCATCAGGCACATGGTGCATGAGGGTGCTATCAAGCTGGAGTTTACTCCAACCAGCAAGCAGGTCGCTGTTCTCTGCACCAAGCCAGTCACCCGTTAGAAGCAGTAACTCTGCATGAAGGCATGTGGACTCAGCCCACTCTGACTGCGGCAAAGAGGGAGATTGTTGGGAAAGGAGCCATCCGGCTCAGTTTCAGGTCCACAGGAGCAAGTTCCAGGAAAGTATCAGATGCCTGCTCTGATCGTCCATCCGATTTCACCATTAGAAAGATCAGGTGAGGAAATGTCTACGGTCCAAGTTTGAGGCCAATCCAACGGTCGGATTGGGAGTTATGAATTTTTGAAGTTTGGAGGGTCATGGACCGCCGATATCCGGGTGACCATGGGCGATGGCTCCATGCTTTAGCCTGAGAAAAAAAAAGGCAAGAGGTCCAGGGTCAAGACCTGATGGGAGAAATATCCAAAAAGGACCTTGGTCTTAGGATTGCCTTGTCAGAGTGTGCTGACTAGGATAAAGGTACCTCTCCTTACATTTTAGGTGAGGTGAGATCCTTGTGTGCTAGCCATGGACACATGGCGATTCTCCATGGGTTTGTGTGTTATGTGACCATTNCCATGGGCGATGGCTCCATGCTTTAGCCTGAGAAAAAAAAAGGCAAGAGGTCCAGGGTCAAGACCTGATGGGAGAAATATCCAAAAAGGACCTTGGTCTTAGGATTGCCTTGTCAGAGTGTGCTGACTAGGATAAAGGTACCTCTCCTTACATTTTAGGTGAGGTGAGATCCTTGTGTGCTAGCCATGGACACATGGCGATTCTCCATGGGTTTGTGTGTTATGTGACCATTAGGATTGTGCCATGAGAGCATTCTCTAGCTCTCTAGGTCGTGTGTGAGTGGTCAGCCTGATTGCTAGGCTGATTTCCTCCCTTGTGTGAGATTATGGACTCTAGTGTGTGCCTGATTGCTAGCCATAGAGGCTAAGGCTCACGCCTTAGCCTCTATGGCTAAGTGGTGTGGCTTGTGAGAGGGCTGACTTACCCAAGCTCTAGCTCTATATGTACTCTATCATTTTGAGTGATTAAACAACCATTCTTCAGCACAAGTGATGCCCTTCCAATCACGCATGCTCGCTGCTCAAAGGCTCCCTCTCTCCTCCAGATCCAACAAAATTCAGTATGTGACTGACAAGGCTACTGTAAAAGAGGGGTGGGAAACGTTGTGCAAGAAGTATGACAGCAAGGATCTTGCATTCCTCATGCTTTCTAAGGAGAAGATGATGGCGTTGAAAATGCAGGTTGGGGAAGGGATAGAGGCGTACTTGGATGGGGAAAAGGAGCTGGCGAAGCAGCTAAAAACGACCGACAACCTTATGGAAGATACGCGTTTTGTCCTCCTCTTGCTGAGGGGACTTCGAACGAGCTATGACACGGTGCGAGAGACGTTGGAGTGCCAGCCGACTCTCGAGCTCGACTTCAGCTACACGTACCTGGTGCAGGTAGAACTGCGTCGTAATGCAGCAAAATGTAATGGCGGCAGAAGCAGCAGTGAAGCAGCTTTCATGGCCATGGGCTCATCACTGCTGCTACAAAATTTTGCCATATGTGGCCTGCACTAAGTGCCACTTTTGCCAGAAAGAGGGGCACTACAAGAAAGAGTGCTTAAAGTTCAAGAGGGACCAAAAGGAGCAGCAGAAGCAGCAGCAAAAGCAGTAATCTCCACAGCAACAGCAGTAGCAGTCACAGCAACGTCAGTAGCAGCAGCAGCAGCAGAACCAGACAGGCGTGTGTCATTTTGCTAACATGAACGTCGCCAAGGAGGTGCGCGACCGCCTCTTCATGGCGAAGGCTGACATGTCGTAGAAGGAAAAGGCGGATCTGGCGTGGTACAAGGAGTCGGGGTATACCAAGAGTCTAACGCTTTACAAGGAGTAGTTTATGCAGCTGCTCTCCATTCCACCCCGTCCGATTACTTTGGGTAATGATCGGGTGGTGTATGCTGAGGAGATTGGGATTGTGGAGATGATGCTAGAGACCCCATGTGCCATTGAAGTGGGAGTGTTCCATGACGTACTGTATGTGCCTGATGCTACGTTTTACCTTCTCTCAGTCTCCTCTCTCACAAACACAGGACTACGCGTCGTCTTTGACGATGACTATGGCTACATCTTTGACAAGGAAACAAGAGTTGGCTAGGTCGGTGAAAGAAGGCAATACATACCGCCTGCAGGGGGCGACCAAGATCCTGCGCAAGCAGAGCCTTGTAGCAGTGGTGTAGGCCACATATGGCAAAATTTGGCATGCGCGCCTTACAACAATTTCAAACGAAGCAGATGGTGCATGACTTGCCCACCATCTCTAACTTCAAGCAGCAGTTGTACATCGACTGTTTGGAGGGGAACCAGCATCGCGAGGCCTTCTCTGGAACAGGAGAGCGCACGAAGGAGGTGCTGGAGCTGGTCCACACAGACTTGTGTGGCCCGATGCAGACCCAGAGCTTTGTTGACTCTAGGTATTTTCTCACCGTCATTGGAGTTTTCTGCCGTTACACTACTGTGTACTTCCTTCCCTCCAAGGACCAGTGCTTTGACAGGTTCAAGGAGTTCAAGGCCATGGTGGAGAACCAGACTGGCAAGAAAATCAAGGCGCTGTGCAGTGATAACGGTGGAGAGTACTGTTGGGAAAAGAGCCATCCGGCTCAGTTTCAAGTCCACAGGAGCAAGTTCCAGAAAACTACCACATTCCTGCTCTGATTGTCGATCCCACTACACCATTGAAAAGATCAGGTGCCAAAATGTCTACGGTCCAAGTTTGAGGTCCATCCAACAATCGGATTGGCAGGTATGAATTTTCGTAGTTTCCGGGGTCATGGACCGCCGATTTCTGGTAACCATGGACGATGCCTCCATGCCTCAGCCCGAGAAAAGAAAAAGGCAAGACATCCAGGGTCAAGACCTGATGGGTGAAATACCCAAAAAGGTCCTAGATTCCTGGGTTGTCTTGTCAGAGAATACTGACTAGGAAAAAAGGTACCTCTCCTTACCTTTTAGGTGAGGTGAGATCCTTGTGTGCTAGCCATGGACAGATGGCGATTCTCCATGAGATTGTGGGTTATGTAACCACTAGGAGTGTGCCATGAAAGCATTTTCTTGCTCTCTAGGTCGTGTGTGAGTGGTCAGCCTGATTGTTAGGCTGATTTCCTCCCTTGTGTGAGATTATGGACTCTATTGTGTGAGCATTAGCCTCCATGGCTAAGTGGTATGGCTTGTGAGAGGGCTCACTTACCCAAGCTCTAGCTCTATATGTGACGTTCATCTAGTCTGGTTTTTGGAGCATCCAACAATGCTCGTGCTCACCAGGCTTGTAGCGCACCCTGAGAGGGTACCTTCGACCTGGGGCTGGAGCATAAGGAGGCGGCTGGTGCGATGCTCCTGCCACAACAGCTTCTGCTGATGGTGGTGTATCTTCTTCCTCTGCTTCTGCCGATGAGGCCGCTATATCTGTTGCATCAAATATGGAAGAATAGAGTGGTTCTCCCACTGTTACAGTGGAGGAAGGATCAGGAGAGACTGGGTCAGGAAGAATATCTGCTCCCATTGCTTCGTCAGCTGCTGCTTCTGCTGCCTCTTCACAAACAATGTTGGTGCCGATGACGTTGCTCTCCTTGAAGACGACATCCTTGGAGATGATGACATGGCCTGTATCCCTCTTGTAGAGGCGATATGCCTTGCTTGCCACGTCGTAGCCAATCATCAGTATCTGCGCGCTCTTTGCGTCCCACTTAGGCCGCTTCTTCATTGGTACGTCCATGTGTGCCAAGTTGCCAAACGCGCAAAGATGACCCACGCTCGGCTTCTTGCCGAACCACGCCTCGTACGGCGTCATCTGCTCCAGGACTGTGGTTCTTGATGTACACTGCAGTGCTTACTGCTTCCGCCCAAAAGTCGTAGGTGAGCCGAGCCGCGTGCAACATGGAGAGTACCAACTCAACAATGGTTCGGTTGGCGCGTTCTCCTACTCCGTTCCGCTGCGGCGAGTATGGCGCGGTGCGCTGCGCCTTGATGCCTGCTGTTACGAGGTAGTTCTGGAACTCCTTGCTCAGGTTCTCTCCACTACGGTCGTTGCGCAGCGCCTTGATTTTCTGGCCAATCTGGTTCTCCACCATGGCCTTGAACTCCTTGAACCTGTCAAAGCACTGGACCTTGGAGGAAAAGAAGTACACAGTAGTGTAACGGCAGAAATCATCAACGAAGGTGAGGAAATACCTAGAGCCTCCAAAGCTCTGGGTCTGCATTGGGCCACACAAGTCTGTGTGGACCAGCTCTTGCACCTCCTTTGCACGCTCTCCTGCTCCAGAGAACGCCTCGCGATGCTGCTTCCCCTCCAAACAGCCGATGCACAACTGCTGCTCAAACTAAGAGATGGTGGGCAAGTCACGCACCATCTGCTTTGTTTGAAGTTGCTGTAAGATGCGCATGCCGATGTGGCCGTAGCGCGCACGCCAGTTTTCGCCATCTGTGGCCTGCACCACTGCTCTAAGGCTCTGCTCGCGCGGGATCTTGGTCGCCCCCAGCAAGCGGTACATATCGCCTTCCTTCACCAACCTGGCCAACTCCTCTCCTGTTTCCTTGTCGAGGATGTAGCCATAGTCATCGTCAAAAACAACGCGCAGTCCTGTGTTGGTGAGAGAGGACACTGAAAGAAGGTTGAACGCAGCATCAGGCACATACAGTACGCCATGGAACACTCCCACTTCAATGCAACGCGGGGTCTCCAACCACATCTCCACAATCCCAATCCCCTCAGCATACACCACCCGATCATCAGCCAAAGCAATCGGACGGGGGGGAATGGAGAGCAGTAGCGTGAACCACTCCTTGTGGTGCGTGAGACTCTTGGTACACCCCGAATCCTTGTACCACGCCAGATCCGCCTTTTCCTTCTGCGACATGTCAGATTTTGCCATGAAGAGGCGGTCGCGCACCTCCTTGGCGACGTTTATATTGCCAAATTGGCACATGCCTGTCTGATTCTGTTGCTGTTGCTGCTGCTGCTGCTGACGTTGTTGCGACTGCTGCTGCTGTTACTATGGAGACTGTTGCTTTTGCTGTTGCTGCTCCTTCTGGTCCCTCTTGAACTTGAAGGACTCTTTCTTGTAGTGCCCCTCTTTTTGGCAATAGTGGTACTTGCCTTTCTTCTTGCCTCTCTGTTGCCCGGACAGCTGCTGCTGCACGTTACGTGAGCCCATGGCCATGAAAGCTACTTCATTGCTGCTGCTACCGCCATTGCGCTTTGCTGCATTGCGACGCAGTTCCACCTAGACCAGGTGTGTGCAAATGAAGTCGAGGTCGAGAGTCGGCTGGCACTCCAACGTCTCGTACCGTATCATAGCTCATTGGGAGTCCCGTCAGCAAGAGGAGGACAAAACGCGTATCTTCAACGAGGTTGCCGGCCGCTTTCAGCTGCTTCGCCAGCTTCTTTGCCCTGTCCAAGTTTGCCTCCATCCCTTCACCACCCTGCATTTTCAACGCCATTTTTTCTCCGCCAAAAGCATGAGGAATGCAGGATCCTTGCTCTCATACTTTGTGCACAACTTGTCCCACCCCTCTTTTGCAGTAGCCTTGTCACGCATGTATGAAGATGCGGGTTGGAGATGGTGTTGACAAGCAGCGTGTAGGCCTGCTTGTCCTTCTTCTTCCACTCCTCATATGCCACTGCTGCAGTTGTAGATGAACTTGCATCTGCTGTACCTTTCTGCGGCGTCTTCCCTGCCACCACCTCAACTGCAGTGATGCCTTTTCCCTGTGGAAGCAGAGCGCGCTCATCGGCGCTCACCACGTCCCACAAGCCCCTCTCCTCCAAAAGAAGGCGGGTACAGATCTTCCAAAACGTCAAGTTGGCACGTCCTTCCAGCTTCTCCAAGGACTGGGCTGCTATAACCACGCCTTGTGCTGCCATTTTGAGCCTTGGTGATACTAAGCGCTACCCTTGAGTGGTAGCGCTACCCCTGCTTCTGCTCTGCTTCAGCCAAAAATCTGTCTGACAGAAAATGGACAGTAGAGGCCAGCAGACTAGGAGTGTTGAAAAACTGAGCCCTGCACTGGAAAATGCAGCTCAAAACCTTCTAGATAGATCCATAAAACAGGGTCATCAACATGGGATTTTTAGAGATATGCCCTTTTGAAAACAGGGTATGCTTCTGCTCCTACTCCAGCTCACACCACACAGCTTGTAAACGGCGTTTCTTCCATAGTACCAATGGAATGCAAATATTTTTGCACAAGTGGAAAGCGTAGGAAAAATACTTCAATTTGTATGTGCTATGTTTTAAACTTGACAAAGAAACGAGAGAGTTATTGTCATCACAAGGCGACAGTCTTACTCAGAGAGAAGAGTGTAGCCATGGCCGACCTCGTTTTGAGCATAACTCTCAATCTGACTGTTAGATCTTTGCAATCTTGGTCTCGTTGGAAAATTGTTGGATCTGGAGGAGAGAGGGAGCCTTGGAGCAGCGAGCATGTGTGATTGGAAGGGCATCACTTGTGCTAAAGAATGGTTGTTGAATCACTCAAAATGATGGAGTACATATAGAGCTAGAGCTTGGGCAAGTCAGCCCTCTTACAAGCCACACCACTCAGCCACGGAGGCTAAGGCTCACACACTAGAGTCCATAATCCCACACAAGGGAGGAAATCAGCCTAGCAATCAGTCTGACCACTCACACACGACCTAGAGAGCTAGAGAATGCTCTCATGGCACACTCCTAATGGTTACATAACCCACAAACCCATGGAGAATCGCCATGTGTCCATGGCTAGCACACAAGGATCTCACCTCACCTAAAAAGTAAGGAGAGGTACCTTTATCCTAGTCAGCACACTCTGACAAGGCAATCCTAAGACCAAGGACCTTTTTGGATATTTCTCCCATCAGGTCTTGACCCTGGACCTCTTGCCTTTTTCTTTTCTCAGGCTAAGGCANCACACAAGGGAGGAAATCAGCCTAGCAATCAGGCTGACCACTCACACACGACCTAGAGAGCTAGAGAATGCTCTCATGGCACACTCCTAGTGGTCACATAACCCACAAACCCATGGAGAATCGCCATGTGTCCATGGCTAGCACACAAGGATCTCACCTCACCTAAAAAGTAAGGAGAGGTACCTTTATCCTAGTCAGCACACTCTCACAAGGCAATCCTAAGGCCAAGGACCTTTTTGGATATTTCTCCCATCAGGTCTTGATCCTGGACCTCTTGCCTTTTTCTTTTCTCAGGCTAAGGCATGGAGCCATCACCCATGCCCACCCAGACATCGACGGTCCATGACCCCCGAAACTTCGAAAATTCATATCTCCCAATCGGACCGTTGGATCGGTCTCAAACTTGGGCCGTAGACATTTTGCCACCTGATCTTTCCAATGAAGAAGTCGAATAGGCGATCGGAGCAGGCATCTGGTACTTTCCTGGAACTTGCTCCTGTGGACCTGAAACTGAGCCAGATGGCTCCTTTCCCAGCAATCTCCCACTTTGCTGCAGTCAGAGTGGGCTGAGTCCACATGCCTTCATGCAGAACTGCTGCTTCTCACGGGTCACTGGCTTGGTGCAGAAATCAGCGACCTGCTTGCTGGTTGGAGTAAACTCCAACTTGATAATACCCTCTTGCACCATGTGCCTGATGAAATGATATGCGATGTCAATGTGCTTGGTGCGTGCATGGTGCTCAGGATTCTTGGCGAGTGCGATTGCGCTTTGGTTGTCGACGCGCACAGGAACTGGAACTGCTGCACTCCCATGCATCTCTGCCATAAGATGCTGAAGCCAAACTGCTTCCTTGGCTCCAAAGCAGAGAGAGACGTACTCAGCCTCTGTACTCGAGGTGGCCACGACCACCTGCCACTTGCTGCACCAGCTGATGGCACCTCCATTCATGAGAAATACATGTCCAGAGATGGACTTACGGGTCTTAGGATTTGAAGCCCAATCTGCATCTGTGTAGCCGATGATGATGTTGTCGTTGTCGTTGTAGGTGATGCCGACGTTAATGGTTGAAGCAAGGTAGCGGAAGATCCGCTTCACTGCCTTCTGGTGCTCCGGTCCGGGATTAGCCATGTGCTGGCTCACAGCGCTCACAGCCTGTGCGAGGTCTGGCCTGGTTGCCACCATTAGGTACATGAGACTGCCGACGGCGCTCTGGTACTTCTGCCGCTCGGCTGCATTTGCTTCTCCATTAAAGCTCACGAGGTACTGCCGCGTCTCCAGCGGCGTGCCGATGGGTTTTGCCTCTGCCATGCCAAACCGCTGCAAAACATCCTTGATGTAGCGGCTCTGCTGCAGCGAGAGAGAGCGTGACTTGCGATCACGGGTGATCTGGATACCGAGGAAGTATGATGCCTCCCCGAGATCAGACATCTGGAAGCGCTCCTGCATGGCTTCCTTAAACTCCTG
>SZWC01000352.1:385455-396136 GCA_023375785.1 Penium margaritaceum | reverse complement strand
TGGTTCCGTGAGCCCATGGCCATGAAAGCTGCTTTAGTGCAGCTGCTGTCGCCATTGCCCTTTGCTGCATTACGACGCAGTTCTACATGGACCACGTGTGTGCAGATGAAGTCCAGGTCGAGAGTCGGCTAGCACTCCAATGCCTCTCGCACCGTGTCATAGCTCATTGCGAGTCCCCTCAACAAGAGGACAGAGCGAGTGTCTTCCACAGGGTTGCCAGTTGCTTTCAGCTGCTTCACGAGCTCCTTTGCCTAGTCCAAGTATGCCTTTATTCCTTTGCCACCCTGCATTTTCAGTGGAATCATCTTCTCCTTCAAAAGCATGAGGAATGCACGATCCTTGCTCTCATACTTCTTGAACAATGTGTCCTACCCCTCTTTTGCAGTAGCCTTGGTACTCACTGTCACTCACTCATTTTCAGTGGAATGATCTTCACTCCAATCCGTCATTGTCAAAGTGACGGCCTGTGCTCACTGAAAGTGGTAGAACTTGGCTTATATACCAAGTGTTGGATCTGGAGGAGAGAAGGAGCCTTAGAGCAGCGAGAACATGGGACTGGAAGGGCATCACTTGTGCTGAAGAATGGTTCTTAAATCACTCAAAATGATGGAATACATATAGAGCTAGAGCTTGGGCAAGCCAGCCCTCTCACAAGCGACACCGCTTAGTCATGGAGGCTAAGGCTCACACACTAGAGTCCATAATCTTACACAAGGGAGGAAATCAGCCTAGCAATAAGGGTGACCACTCACACACAACCTAGAGAGCTAGAGAATGCTCTCATGGCACACTCCTAGTGGTCACATAACCCACAAACCCATGGAGAATCACCATGTGTCCATGGCTAGCATGTTGGATCTGGAGGAGAGAGGGAGCCTTGGAGCAGCGAGCATGTGGGACTGGAAGGGCATCACTTGTGCTAAAGAATGGTTGTTTAATCACTCAAAATGATGGAGTACATATAGAGCTAGAGCTTGGGCAAGTCAGCCCTCTCACAAGCCACACCACTTAGCCATGGAGGCTAAGGCTCACACACTAGAGTCCATAATCTCACACAAGGGAGGAAATCAGCCTAGCAATCAGGCTGACCACTCACACACAACCTAGAGAGCTAGAGAATGCTCTCATGGCACACTCCTAGTGGTCACATAACCCACAAACCCATGGAGAATCGCCATGTGTCCATGGCTAGCACACAAGGATCTCACCTCACCTAAAAAGTAAGGAGAGGTACCTTTATCCTAGTCAGCACACTCTGACAAGGCAATCCTAAGACCAAGGACCTTTTTGGATATTTCTCCCATCAGGTCTTGACCCTGGACCTCTTGCCTTTTTCTTTTCTCAGGCTAAGGCATGGAGCNTGCTCTTATGGCACACTCCTAGTGGTCACATAACCCACAAACCCATGGAGAATCGCCATGTGTCCATGGCTAGCATACAAGGATCTCACCTCACCTAAAATGTAAGGAGACGTACCTTTATCCTAGTCAGCACACTCTGACAAGGCAATCCTAAGACCAAGGACCTTTTTGGATATTTCTCCCATCAGGTCTTGACCCTGGACCTCTTGCCTTTTTCTTTTCTCAGGCTAAGGCATGGAGCCATCGCCCATGGTCACCCGGATATCGGCGGTCCATGACCCCCGAAACTTTGAAAATTGATATCTCCTAATCCGACCGTTGGATCGTCAATCCAATTCTGAAATTGGATTGACGATCGAAGCAGGCATCTAGTACTTTCAGACTTGCTCCTATGGACCTGAAACTGAGCGCGATGGCTCCTTTTCCAACAATCTGCCGCTTTGCAGCAGTGAGAAAGGGCTTAGTCCACATGCCTTTATGCAGAACTGCTGCTTCTCACGGATCACTAGCTTGGTGCAGAAATCAGCGACCTGCTTCTTGGTTGGAGTAAAATCCAGCTTGATAGCACCCTCTTCCACCATGTGCCTGATGAAGTGATATGCCATGTCAATGTGCTTGGTGCGTGCATGGTGCGCAGGATTCTTGGCGAGTGTGATTGCGCTCTGGTTGTCGACGCGCATAGGAACTAAAACTGCTGCACTCCCACTCATATATGCCATGAGACGCTGAAGCCAAACTGCTTCCTTGGCTCCTAAGCTGAGAGAGACGTACTCAGCTTCCGTGCTTGAGGTGGCCACGACCACCTGCGGCTTGCTACACTCGCTGATGGCTCCACCATTCATGAGGAACACATGTCCAGAGATGAACTTACGGTCCTCAGGGTTTGAAGCCCAATCTGCGTCAGTGTAGCCGATGATGCTGTTGTCGTTGCCGTTGTAGGTGATGCCAATATTGATGGTTCCACCAAGGAAGCTGAAGATCCGCTTCACTTCCTTCTGGTGCTCAGGTCCGGGGTTTGCCATGTGCTGGCTCACAACGCTAACAGCCTGTGCGAGGTCGGACGCTTTGGTACTTCTGTCGCTCAGCTGTTTCTGCTTCTCCACCGAAGCTCACGAGGTACTGCCGCGTCTCCAGCGGCGTGCCAATCGGTTTGGTCTTTGCCATGCCGAACCGCTACAAGACATCCTTGATGTAGCGGCTCTCTTACATTGTGAGAGAGCGTGATTTGCGGTCACGCGTGATCTGGATACCAAGGAAGTATGATGCCTCCTCGAGATCAGACATCTCGAAGCGCTCCTGCATTGCTTCCTTGAACTCCTGCAATGCAGTATGCTATCTGAAAGGAGGAGCATATCATCCACATACACGATGATGATGAGTACCTCATGACCATGCTGCCAGCGATAGATGCTGTAGTCACACTCTCTGCGCTCAAACCCCATGCACTGCAACACCGCATCCAACTTCTGGTTCCAAGCAAGCGGTGCTTGCTTGAGGCCGTACATCAACTTCTGCAGCTTGCAAACCAGGTGCTCCTGGCCATCCATGACGAACCCCTCCAGCTGCTCCATGTAAATCTCCTCCTCCAGGTCACCGTTCAGGAACGCTGTCCTTACGTCCATGTGGTGGAACTCAAAGTTCTCTGCTGCTGCATAGGAAAGGAGCGTACGCACAGAGGCAAACTTTGCAACAGGAGCAAAGGTTTCCTTGTAGTCGATGTAGTCAATGTGTAGTCGATGCCTTCCTGCTGTGACTAGCCCTTAGCGACCAGCCTTGCCTTGTACTTTTCCAGGTTGCCATCTGTTCCACGCTACTTCTTGAACACCCACTTACACTTGATCACCTTACGTCCACGTGGACGCTCAGTCAGCTCCCACGTACCATTCTCAAGCTCCGACTGTATCTCTTACTACACTGCTTGCGCCCAATCAGCCGCATATGGTGATGCCATGGCGTCCTTGTACAACGTCGGCTCATCAGAGTCTGCTGCAACTGCGACGTTCATCTGGTCTGGTTCCTCGAGCATCCAAAAATGCCCGCGCTCACCAGGCTTGTAGCGCACCCTGAGAGGGTACCTCCGACCTGAAGGTAGAGCGTTAGCAGGCGGCTAACGCGGTGCTATCGGCACAACCAATCCTATAGATGGTGGTGCATCTTCTTCCTCTGCTTCTTCCGATAAGGCCGCTGTATCTGCTGTATCAGACATGGGAAAGTAGACCGGTTCTCCCATCGTCATAGTGGAGGAAGGATCAGGAGAGACTGGGTCAGGAAGGATATCTGCTCCCACTTCCTCTTTACAGACAATGTTGGTGCCGATGACATTGCTCTCATTGAAGTCGACATCCTTGAAAATGATGACGTGGCCAGTATCCCTCTTGTACACTCGATACGCCTTGCTTGCCACGTCGTAACCAATCATCAGTATCTGCGCGCTCTTGACGTCCCACTTTTCCCGCTTCTCCTTTGGCTCGTGCATGTGTGCCAAGCTGCCAAATGCACGAAGATGACCGACGCTCGGCTTCTTGCCGCAGCACGCCTCGTACGGCGTCATGTGCTCCAGGGCCTTGGTTGGATTGCGGTTCTTAATGTACAGCGCAGTGCTCACTGCTTCCGCCCAAAAATCGTATGTGAGCCGAGCTGCGTGCAGCATGGAGCGCGCCGACTCAACAATGGTACGATTTGCGCGTTCTGCTACGCCGTTCTACTACGGCAAGTATGGCGCGGTGCGTTGTGCCTTGATGCTTGCTGCTGCGAGGTAGTCCTGAAACTCCTTCCTCAGGTACTCTCCACCGCGGTGGCTACGTAGCGCCTTGATTTTCTTGCGAGCATGGTTCTCCACCATGGCCTTGAACTCCTTGAACCTGTCAAAGCACTGGTCCTTGGAGGAAAGGAAGTACATAACAGTGTAATGGCTGACATGATTAATGAAGGTGAGAAAATACCTAGAGCCTCCGAAGCTCTGGGTCTGCATCGGGCCACACAAGTCTGTGTGGACCAGCTCCAGCACCTCCTTCGCACGCTCTCCTACTCCAGAGAATGCCTCGCGATACTACTTCCCCTCCAAACCGCCGATGCACAACTGTTGCTCAAAGTTATAGATGGTGGGCAAGTCACGCACCATCTGCATTGTTTGAAGTTGCTGCAAGGCGCGCATCCCGATGTGGGCGTAACGCGCATGCCATACTTTGCCATGTGTGGTCTGCACCATTGCTGCAAGACTGTGCTCGCCACCAACAAGCGGTACATGTCGCCTTCCTTCACCGCCCTGGCTAATTCTTCTCCTTTTTCCTTATCAAGGATGTAGCCATAGTCGTCGTCAAAGACGATGCGCAGTCCTGTGTTGGTGACGGAGGACACTGAAAGAAGGTTGAACCCAGTATCAGGCACATACAGCACGCCATGGAAGACTCCCACTTCAATGCCACGCAGGGTCACCAACTACATCTCCACAATCCGAATCTCCTCGGCATACACCACTTGATCATCACCCAGAGCAATCGGTCGGGGGGGAATGGACAACAGCTGCGTAAACCACTCCTTGTGGTGTATCAGACTCTTGGTATACGCGGAGTTCTTGTACCACGCCAGATTTGTCTTCTCCTTCTGCGACCTGTCAGACTTCGCCATGAAGAGGCGTTCATGTTGCCAAAATGGCGCACCCCGGTCTGGTTCTGCTGCTGTTCCTGCTATTGCTGTTCCTGCTGCTGCTGCTGACGTTACTGTGACTACTGCTACTGTTGCTGTGGAGACTACTGCTTTTGCTGCTGCTGCTACTGCTCCTTCTGGTCCCTCTTGAACTTGAAGCACTCTTTCATGTAGTGCCTGTCCTTCTGGCAATAGTGGCACTTGCCATTCTTCTTACCTCTCTGCTGCTCGGACTGCTGGTACTGCTGGTTGCGTGAGCCCATGGCCATGAAAGCTGCTTCACTGCTGCTACTGCCGCCATTGCGCTTTGCTGCATTGCAACGCGGTTCTACTTGCACCACGTCCGTGCAGATGAAGTGCAGGTCAAGAGTCGGCTGGCACTCAAGCGTCTCTCGCATCATGTCATAGCTCGTGGGAGTTTCCTCAACAAGAGGAGGACGAAGCGTGTGTCTTCCACAGGGTTACCGGCCGCTTTCAGCTACTTCGCCAGCTCCTTTGTCCTGTCCAAGTACGCCTCCATCCCTTCGCCACCTTGCATTTTCAATGCCATAAACTTTTCCTCCAAAAACATGAGGAATACAGGATCCTTGCTCTCATACTTCTTGCACAACGTGTCCCACCCCTCTTTTGCAGTAGCCTTGTCACTTACGTACTGAAGATGCGGGTTGGAGATGGCATTGACAAGCAACCTATAGGCCTTGTTGGAAAAGGAGCCATCCGGCTTAATTTCAGGTCCACAAGAGCAAGTGCCAGGAAAGTACCAGATGCCTGCTCCGATCGTCAATCCGACTTCAGCATTGGAAAGTTTGAGGCCGATCCAACGGTCGGATCGGGAGATATGAATTTTCGTAGTTTCCGGGGTCATCGACTGCCGATATCCGGGTGACCATGGGTGATGGCTCCATGCCATAGCCTGAGAAAAGGAAAAGGCAAGAGGTCCAGGGTCAAGACCTGATGGGAGAAATATCCAAAAAGGTCCTTGGTCTCAGGATTGCCTTGTCAGAGTATGCTAACTAGGATAAAGGTACCTTTCCTTACTTTTTAGGTGAGGTGAGATCCTTGTGTGCTAGCCATGGACACATGGCGATTCTCCATGGGTTTGTGGGTTATGTGACCACTAGGAGTGTGCCATGAGAGCATTCTCTAGCTTTCTAGGTTGTGTGTGAGTGGTTAGCTTNTGAGAAAAGAAAAAGGCAAGAGGTCCAGGGTCAAGACCTGATGGGAGAAATATCCAAAAAGGTCCTTGGTCTCAGGATTGCCTTGTCAGAGTATGCTAACTAGGATAAAGGTACCTTTCCTTACTTTTTAGGTGAGGTGAGATCCTTGTGTGCTAGCCATGGACACATGGCGATTCTCCATGGGTTTGTGGGTTATGTGACCACTAGGAGTGTGCCATGAGAGCATTCTCTAGCTTTCTAGGTTGTGTGTGAGTGGTTAGCTTGATTGCTAGGCTGATTTCTTCCCTTGTGTGAGATTATGGACTCTAGTGTGTGAGCCCTAGCCTCCATGGCTAAGTGGTGTGGCTTGTGAGAGGGCTGACTTGTCCAAGCTCTAGCTCTTTATGTACTCCATCATTTTGAGTGATTGAACAACCATTCTTCAGCACAAGTGATGCCCTTCCAATGACACATGCTCGCCGCTCCAAGGTGTTGGGAAAGGAGCCATCCGGCTCAGTTTCATGTCCACAGGAGAAAGTTCCAGGAAAGTACCAGATGCATGCTCCGATTGTCAATCCAACCTCACTGTTTAAAAGATCAGGTGGCAAAATGTATAAGGTCCAAACTTGAGGCCGATCCAACGGTCGGATAGGGAGATATGAATTTTCGAAGTTTCGGGGGTCATGGACTGCCGACATCCGGGTGACCATGGGTGATGGCTCCATGCCTTAGCCTGAGAAAAGAAAAAGGCAAGAGGTCCAGGGTCAAGACCTGATGGGAAAAATATCCAAAAAGGTCCTTGGTCTTAGGATTGCCTTGTCAGAGTGTGCTGACTAGGATAAAGGTACCTCTCCTTACTTTTTAGGTGAGGTGAGATCCTTGTGTGCTAGCCANAGAGGGCTGACTTGCCCAAGCTCTAGCTCTATATGTACTCCATCATTTTGAGTGATTGAACAACCATTCTTCAGCACAAGTGATGCCCTTCCAATCACACATGCTCGCTTCTCCAAGGCTCCCTCTCTCCTCCAGATCCAACATTTGGTATCAGAGCCAAGTTTTGCCACTTTTAGCCAGCACAGGCCGTCACTTTGAGAGTGAAGGGTTGGGGTGAAACCTTCACCAGATTTGACAATCAACCACTGGATCTTCAAGTTCAAGAGACAAGCTTTCCAACGAGCCCAAGATCGCGACGATCCAACAGTCGGATTGAGAGTTATGCTCAAAACGAGGTTGGCCAGGGCTACACTCTTCTCTCTGAGTAAGAATGTCGCCTTGTGATGACCATAACTCTCTTGTTTCTTTGTCAAATTTAAAACGTGGCACATGCGAATTGTAGTATTTTTCCTAAGCTTTCCATTGGTGCAAAAATATTTGCATTCCATTGGTACGTTTGGGAGAAACACCATATACAAGCTGGCTGATCTGAGTTGGAGTAGGAGCAGAAGCATACCCTGTATTCAAGAGAGCATATCTTTCAAAATCCCCAGTTTATGACCCTGTTTTATGAGTCGATTTGAAAGGTTTTCAGCTGAATTTTCCAGTGGTGGGCTTTGTTTTTCAAAATTCGCAGTCTGCTGGCCTCTACAGTCCATTTTCTGTCAGGCAGATTCCAGTTCCACAGGCAAAAGGCATCACCGCAGCGCAGGTGGTGGCGGGGAAGACGCCGCAAAAGGGTGCAGCTGATGCGGGTTCTTCTGCAGCTGTACCAGCGACGTATGAGTGGAAGAAGAAGGACAGGCAGGCCTACAGGTTGCTTGTCAACACCATCTCCAACCCGCATCTTCAGTACGTGAGTGACAAGGCTACTGCAAAGGAGGGGTGGGACACGTTGTGCAAGAAGNCAACCCTGTGGAAGAGACGCGCTTCATCCTCCTCTTGCTGAGGGGACTCCCAACCAGCTACGACACGGTGCGAGAGACGTTGGAGTGCCAGCCGACTCTCGACCTCGACTTCATCTGCACGCACTTGGTGCAGGTGGAACTACGTCGTAATGCAGCAAAGCGCAATGGCGGCAGCAGCAGCAGTGAAGCAGCTTTCATGGCCATGGGCTCACGCAACCAGCAGCAGCAACAGTCCGGGCAGCAGAGAGGCAAGAAGAAGGGCAAGTGCCACTATTGCCAGAAAGAGGGGCACTACAAGAAAGAGTGCTTCAAGTTCAAAAGGGACCAAAAGGAACAGCAGCAGCAGCAGCAAAAGCAGCAATCTCCACAGCAACAGCAGCAACAGTCACAGCAACGCCAGCAGCAGCAGCAGTAGAACCAGACTGGCGTGCGCCATTTTGGCAACATGAACGTCGCCAAGGAGGTGCGCGACCGCCTCTTCATGGCAAACTCTGACATGTCGCAGAAGGAAAAGGCGGATGTGGCGTGGTACAAGGACTCGGGGTGTACCAAGAGTCTGACGCACCACAAGGAGTGGTTCACGCAGCTGCTCTCCATTCCCCCCCTTCCGATTGCTTTGGGTGATGATCGGGTGGTGTATGCTGAGGGGATTGGGATTGTGGAGATGTGGTTGGAGACCCCGCGTGGCATTGAAGTGGGAGTGTTCCATGGCGTGCTGTATGTGCCTGATGTTGCGTTCAACCTTCTCTCAGTGTCCTCTCTCACCAACACAGGACTGCGCGTCGTTTTTCACGATGATTACGGCTACATCCTCGACAAGGAAACAGGAGAGGAGTTGGCCAAGTCGGTGAAGGAGGGCGACATATACCGCTTGCTGGGGGCGACCAAGATCCCACGTGAGCAGAGTCTTGCAGCAGTGGTGCAGGCGACAGATGGCGAGATGTGGCATGCGCGCTACGGCTACATCGGCATGCGCGCCTTGCAGCAGCTTCAAGCAAAGCAGATGGTGCGTGACCTGCCTACCATCTCTAACTTTGAGCAGCAGTTATGCATCGGCTGTTTGGAGGGGAAGCAACACCGCGAGGCGTTCTCTGGTGCAGTGGAGCGTGCGAAAGAGGTGTTGGAGGTGGTCCACACAGACTTGTGCGGACCGATGCAGACCCAGAGCTTTGGAAGCTCTAGGTACTTTCTCACCTTTATTGATGATTTCAGCCGTTACACTGCTGTGTACTTCCTTTCCTCCAAGGACCAGTGCTTTGACAGGTTCAAGGAGTTCAAGGCCATGGTGGAGAACCAGACTTGCAAGAAGATCAAAGCGCTGCGCAGCGATCGCGGTGGAGAATGCCTAAGCAAGGAGTTCCAGGACTACCTCGCAGCAGCTGGCATCAAGGCGCAGCGTACCGCGCCGTACTCGCCGCAGCAGAACGGGGTAGCAGAACGCGCCAACCGTACCATTGTGGGGTCGGCGCGCTCCATGTTGCACGTGGCCCGGCTTACCTACGACTTCTGGGCTGAAGCCGTGAGCACTGCGGTCTACATCAAGAACCGCAGTCCAACCAAGGCCCTGGAGCAGATGACGCCGTACGAGGCGTGGTTTGGCAAGAAGCCAAGCGTGGGTCATCTTCGCGCGTTTGGCAGCTTGGCGCACATGCACGTGCCAAAGGAGATGCGGCAAAAGTGGGACGCGAAGAGCGCGCAGATGCTGATGATTGGCTACGACGTGGCAAGCAAGGCGTACCGGCTCTACGAGAGGGATACAGGCCACGTCATCATCTCTAGGGATGTCGTCTTCAACGAGAGCAACGTCATCGGCACCAACATTGTGTGTGAAGAGGCAGCAGAACCAGCAGCTGACCAGACAGTGGGAGCAGAAATCCTTCCTGATCGAGTCTCTCCTGATCCTTCCTCTACTATGACAGTGGGAGAATCACTCTACTCTCCCATGTGTGATGCAGCAGATACAACAGCTTCATCCGCAGAAGCAGAGGAGGGAGATGTAGCACCACCAGCAGAAGCCGTTGTGCCAGCAGCACCGCGTTAGCCGCCTGCTAACGCTCCAGCACCAGGTCGGAGGTGCCCTCTCAGGGTGCGTTACAAGCCTGGTGAGCGCGGCCATTTATGGATGCTGCAGACACCAGAAAAGATGAACGTTGCAGTTGTAGCAGATTCAGATGAGCCAACGTCATACAAGGAGGTCATGGCTGCACTGGATGCAGCAGATTGGGCGCAAGCAATGCAGCAGGAGATACATTCGCAGCTGGACAACGGCACGTGGGAGCTGACTGAGCGTCCACCTGGACGTAAGGTGATCAAGTGCAAGTGGCTGTTCAAGAAGAAGCGGGGAGCAGATGGTAACGTGGAAAAGTACAAGGCGAGGCTGGTCGCCAAGGGCTACTCGCAGCAAGAGGGCATCGACTACACAGAAACGTTTGCTCCTGTTGCAAAGTTTGCCTCTGTGCGCACGCTCCTCTCTTATGCAGCAGCTGAGGACTTCGAGGTTCACCACATGGATGTCAAGACGGCATTCTTGAATGGTGACTTGGAGGAGGAGATCTACATGGAGCAGCCGGAGGGGTTCGTCATGGATGGCCAGGAGCACCTGGTTTGCAAGCTGCAGAAGTCGCTGTACGGCCTCAAGCAAGCGTCGCGTGCTTGGAACCAGAAGTTGGATGCGGCG
>SZWC01000352.1:359810-378545 GCA_023375785.1 Penium margaritaceum | reverse complement strand
ATTCTCCATGGGTTTGTGGGTTATGTGACCACTAGGAGTGTGCCATGAGAGCATTCTCTAGCTCTCTAGGTCGTGTGTGAGTGGTCAGCCTGATTGCTAGGCTGATTTCCTCCCTTGTGTGAGATTATGGACTCTAGTGTGTGAGCCTTAGCCTCCATGGCTAAGTGGTGTGGCTTGTGAGAGGGCTGAGTTGCCCAAGCCCTAGCTCTATATGTACTCCATCATTTTGAGTGATTGAACAACCATTCTTCAGCACAAGTGATGCCCTTCCAGTCCCACATGTTTGCTGCTCCAAGGCTCTCTCTCTCCTCCAGATCCAACAACGTGGACTATAGACATTTTGCAACATGATGTTTCCAATGAGGAAGTCAGATCGATAATCGGAGCAGGCATCTGGAACTTTCCTAGAACTTGCTCTTGTGGACCTGAAACTGAGCCAGATGGCTCCTTTTCAAATGCAAATATTTTTACACTAATGGAAAGCTTAGGAAAAATACTTCAGTTTGTATCTGCTACTTTTTAAATTTGACAACAGATTGTGGAGATTTGGTTGGAGACTCCGCGTGGCATTAAAGTGGGAGTTTTCCATGGCATGCTTTATATACCTGATGCTACATTCAACCTCCTCTCAGTCTCCTCTCTTACAAACACAGGTCTGCGAGTCTTCTTCAATGATGACTTTGGCTACATCCTCAACAAGGATACAGGACAGGAGTAAGCCAGGTCGGTGAAGGAGGGCGACATGTACCGCCTGCTGGGGGCGACCAAGATCCCGTGTGAGCAGAGTCTTGCAGCAGTGGTGCAGGGGAATGATGGCAAGATCTGGCATGCACGCTACAGCCACATCGGAATGCGCACCTTGCACCAATCACAAGCAAAACAGATGGTGCGTGACCTGCCTACCATCTCTAACTTTGAGCAGCAGTTGTGCATCGGCTGTTTGGGGGGGAAGCAGCACTAGGAGGCATTATTTAGAGCAGGGGACCACGCAAAGGAGGTGCTAGAGCTAATCCACAGAGACTTGTGTGGCCCGATGCGGACCCCGAGCTTTGGAGGCTCTAGGTATTTTCTCACCTTCATGGATGATTTCAGCGGTTACACTATTGTGTACTTCCTTTCCTCCAAAGACTAGTGCTTTGACAGGTTCAAGGAGTTGAAGGCCATGGTGGAGAACCACACTGGCATGAAAATCAAGACACTACGTAACGACCGCGGTGGAGAGTACCTGAGCAAGGAGTTTCATGACTATCGCGCAACAGCAGGAATCAAGGCGCAGTGCACCGTGCCATTCTCGCCACAGTAGAACGGCATAGCAGAACGCGCCAATCGCAGCATCGTTGAGTCAGCGCGCTCCATGCTGCAAGCGGCTCGGCTAAGGGTGCACACCGGGTAAGATTCCTGGATCCCAGATTAGATTCGGATTCACGAATCCGAATCCAGGTTTGGCTTTGATTCACGAATCCGAATCTGGATTCGCGAATCCGTAAGATTCACAAATCTTTTCCGAATCCTCTGGGTGATGGCAGGTAAAAATCCTCTAATCTGCCACATAAATCCCTATTTTCCATGTTGAAACAATAGGGAAAAGGATCTCTGAATCCTGAATCGAATCCTCATGAAAGATTTGGATCCCCGAATCCGAATCTTCATCCGGGTTCACGAATATTATTCACGAATCCTAGGATTTGGTGTGCAGCCTTAGGCTCGGCTCACCTATGACTTTTGGACAGAAGCAGTAAGCACTGCGGTGTACATCAAGAACCGCACTCCAACCAAGGCCCTGGAGGAGATGACGCTGTAAAAGGCGTGGTTCGGCAAGAAGCCGAGCGTGGGTCATCTTCGCGTGTTTGGCAGCTTGGTGCACATGTACGTGCCAAAGGAGAAGCGCCAAAAGTGGGATGCAAAGAGTCTGCAGATGTCGATGATTGGCAACGATGTGGCAAGCAAGGCCTATCGCCCCTACGAGAGGGATACAGGCCACGTCATCATCTCTAGGGATGTCATCTTCAACGAGAGCAACATCATCGGTACCAACTTTGTTTGTGAAGAGGCAGCAGAACCAGCACCTAACGAGACAGTCAAAGTGGAAATCCTTCATGACCGAGTCTCTCCCAATCCTTTCTCTACTGTGACAGTGGGAGAATCACTCTACTCTCCCATGTCTGATGCAGCAGATACAACACCTCATCGGCAGAAGCAGAGGAGGGAGATCTAGCACCACCAGCAGCAGCAGTTGTGCAAGCAGTACCCCGCCAGCCGCCCGCTAATGCTCCAGCACCAGGTCGCAGGTACCCTCATAGGGTGCGTTACAAGCCTGGTGAGCACGGCCATTTCTGGATGCAGCAAACACCCGAACCAATGAACGTCGAAGTTGCAGCAGATTCAGATGAGCCAACGTCAGAAAAGGAGGCCATGACTACACCGGATGCAGCAGATTGGGCGCAAGCTGTGCAGCAGGAGATATAGTTGTTGCTGGACAACGGCACGTGGGAGTTGACTGAGCGTCCACCAGGACATAAGGTCATCTAGTGCAAGTGGCTGTTCAAGAAGAAGCGAGAAGCAGATGGTAACCTGGAAAAGTACAAGGCGAGGCTAGTCGCCAAGGGCTACTCGTAGCAGGAGGGCATCGACTACACAGAAACTTTTGCCCCTATTGCAAAGTTTGCCTCTGTGCGCACGTTCCTCTCTTATCCAGTAGCCGAGGACTTCGAGGTTCACCACATGGATGTCAAGACAGCATTCTTGAATGGTGACTTGGAGGAGGAAATCTACATAGAGCAGCTAGAGGGCTTCGTCATGGATGGCCACGAACACCTGGTTTGCAAGCTGCAGAAGCCGCTGTATGGCCTCTAGCAAGCGTCGTGTGCTTGGAACCAGAACTTGGATGCCGCGTTGCACTGCATGGAGTTTGACCGCAGTGAGTATGACTATAGCGTCTATCCCTGGCAGCATGGTCATGAGGTGCTCATCATCATCGTCTATGTGGATGACATGCTCCTCCTTTCCAACAGCATGTCTACACTACAGGAGTTAAAGGAAGCCATGTAGGAGCGCTTCCAGATGTCTGATCTCGGAGAGGCATCATACTTCCTTGGTATCCAGATCACTCGTGACCGCAAATCACGCACTCTCTCTCTGCAGCAGAGCCGCTATATCAAGGATGTTTTGCAGTGGTTTGTCATGGCAGAGGCAAAACCCATCGGCACGCCACTGGAGACGCGGCAGTACCTCGTGAGCTTCAATGGAGAAGCAAATGCAGTTGAACGACAGAAGTACCAGAGCACCGTCGGCAGCCTCATGTACGTGATGGTGGCAACCAGGCCGCACCTGGCACAAGCTCTTAGCGCTGTGAGCCAGCACCTGCCAAACCCCGGACCTGAGCACCAGAAGGCAGTGAAGCGGATCTTCCGCTACCTTGCTGGAACCATCAACATCGGCATCACCTACAACGGCAACGATAACAACATCATCGGCTACACAGATGTGGATTGGACTTCAAACCCTGAGGACCGAAAGTCGATCAAAGGGCATGTGTTCCTCATGAATGGTGGAGCCATCAACTGGTACAGCAAGCGGTAGGTGGACGTCGTCACCTCAACCACGGAAACTAAGTACGTCTCTCATCTTTGGAGCCAAGGAAGCAACTTCGCTTCAGCGTATCATGGCAGAGATGAGTGAGAGTGCAGCAGTTCCAGTTCCTGTGCGCGTCGACAACCAGAGCGCAATCGCACTCGCCAAGAGTCCTGAGCACCATGCATGCACCATGCACGCACCAAGCACATTGACATCGCATATCATTTCATCAGGCAAATGGTGCAAGAGGGTGCTATCAAGTTGGAGTTTACTCCAACCAGGAAGCAGGTTGCTGATTTTTGCATCAAGCCAGTGACCCGTGAGAAGCAGCAGTTCTGCATAAAGGCATGTAGACTGAGCCCACTCTAACTGCGGCAAAGTGGGAGATTGTTTAGAAAGGAGCCATCTGGCTCAGTTTCAGGTCCACAGGAGCAAGTTCCAAGAAAGCACCAGATGCGAACTCGGATCGTCGATCCAACAGTCGGATTGTTAGATATGAATTTTCGAAGTTTTCGGGGTCATCGACCGCCGATATCCGGGTGACCATGGGCGATGGCTCCATGCCTTAGCCTTAGAAAAGAAAAAGGCAAGAGGTCCAGGGTCAAGACCTGATGGGAGAAATATCCAAAAAGGTTGCAGATTCTTGGGTTGCCTTGTCAGAGTGTGCTGACTAGGAAAAGGATACCTCTCCTTACTTTTAAGGTGAGGTGAGATCATTGTGTACTAGTCATGGACACATGGCGATTTTCCATGAGATTGTGGGTTATGTGACCACTAGGAGTGTGTCATGAGAGTATTTTCTAGCTCTCTAGGTTGTGTGTGAGTGGTGAGCCTGATTGCTAGGCTGATTTCCTCCCTTGTGTGATATTATGGACTCTAGTGTATGAGCCTTAGCCTCCATGGCTAAGTGGTGTGGCTTGTGAGAGGGCTGACTTGCCCAAGCTCTAGCTCTATATGTACTCAATCATTTTGAGTGATTGAACAATCATTCTTCAGCACAAGTGATGCCCTTCCAGTCCCACATGCTCGCTGCTCCAAGGCTCCCTCTCTCCTCTAGTTCCAACAGTGTTTTCCTGGAACTTGCTCCTCTGGACCTGAAATTGAGCGGGATGGCTCCTTTTCCAACACGAGTGCCTTGGTCATGTAAACCGCGAAGATCTTCTTTATCTCAATGTATTCCAGGTTTACAATATTCTTAATGAGCAGATTGCGTGAGCAGTGGTTCCTGATGTCATTGTTCCTGTTCCATTGAGAGATGACGTCATCATGTGCCATTTTATTGGTACATGATGACGTTATCTCATTTTGTTGTTGATACTGACCTTCGTTTCTTCTGTCTGTCACACTTTCATCTTAGTAAAGAAGCTTTGTAGCCACATTTTTTCCTCGCATGCTTCTTATCGAGCGATGTACTCTATATTCGTGGTAGATAAGGAGATAGTTTTTCCTCGTCCAAGAGACTGCACCACCATTCAAAAGGCACACAAAGCGTGAGATGGATTTTCAATCGTCAATTCTTCATCGAATATCGGTGTCCACATAGCATTTGAGGATTTCCATGTGCCATGTACTCTATTTTTGTGGTAGAGAAGGAGAGTTTTTCCTCGCCATAGAGACTGCACCTCCATTCAAAAGGCCGAAAAAGCGTGACATGGATTTTCAATCGGCAATTCTTAATCCAATCTCAATGTCCACATAGCATTTGAGGAGTTCCATGTGCCATAACTTCATAGATAGTGCATAATATGCTTCATTGTTTGCGAGTGTTGTGGCCTTGTCCTGGCCACAAACCTGCTCACTTGACCCATTGTATAGCTAATGTCAGAGCGTTTTCCTACCATGGCATACATAAGGCTAGCAACAACATACTAGAAGGGTAGGTAGATCTGATAGCATTTTGCTTCAGTGGTAGAGCCAAAGCAAGGAGAGATGTCTTTTATCATAGTAGTGCTAATCGGCTTACAGTCTTCCATGTTATAACACTTTAGGACATCCATGATGTACTTGAGAAGGCTCAGTTCAATGGCAACTAGTGCCCAATTATAGTAGACGACTATCCTAGGATAGATTTAAGAGGACCCATGTCCTTCATCTTGAACCCGTTAATATGATTTGTCTTCGGGTTGTTCAACAGCTTGACTGACAATAAGTAAGAGATCAGGTTACCTTCTTGGAACTAGAGGAGAAAGGTGACGTTGGAGCAGCAATAATGTAAGACTAAAAGGGCATCAATTGTGTTGAATAATGGTTGTTAAATCAATCGAATGATACAGTACATATAGAGCTAGAGCTTTGAAGAGTCAGCCCTCTCCCAAGCCAGACCATTTAGCTATAGGGTCAAGGCTCACACACAAGAGCTAACAATCTCACATGAGAGAGGAAATCAGCCTAGGAATCAGACTCACTAGTCACACACTACCTAGACAGCTAGAAAATGCTCTCATGGCTCTTTCCTAGTGGTCACATAAGCCACAATCTCATGGAGAATTGCCAAGTATCCATGTCTAGTACACAAGGATCCCGCCTCATCTAGAAGCTATGGAGAGGTACCTTTATACTAGTCGGCACACTCTGATAACGCAATCCTAAGACAAAGGATCTGTTTATATATGTCTTCTTTCAGCTTTTGACCTCGGATCTCTTACCTCTCTCTTGCCTTAGACTAAGGCATGGAGCCATCACCCATGATCACCGAAACACCGACAGTCCATTACCCTAGAAAGTTTGAAATTTCATATCTCTTAGTCCGACAGATGGATTAACTTGAAACTTGGATCGTATATTATTTACTACCTGACCTTTGCAATGAAGAAGTCACATCGATGATCGGAGTAGGAATGTGGTAGTTTCCTGAAACTTGCTCCTTTAAACTTGAAACTAAGCTCGATAGCCCTATTCCCAATATATCCATATATAGTGCAACCAGCATCAGGCCTTGCTCATCGTTCCACACGGATATGTTATTCGTAAAGGAGCCATCCGGCTCTGTTTCATGTGCACAAGAGCAATTTTCAGGAAACTACCAGATGCCACCTCTGATCCTCAATCTCATTTCACCATTGGAAATATCAAGGCGCAAGTTAACTATTTTCCAATTTTTAGGCCGATGCACCATGTGGATTTAGAGATTAATTTTCAAAAACTTTATGGGGTCATCGACCATCGGTGTCTACGTGACCATGGGCGATGGCTCCATGCCTTAGGTTGATAAAACAAAAAGGCAAGAGGTCCTGGGTCAAGGCTTGATGGTAAAAATGTCCAAAAGGGTCCAAGATTGTTGGGTTGCCCTATAAGAGTGTGCTGACTAGGAAAAAGGTACCTCTCCTTACTTTTTAGGTGAGGTCAGATCCTTGTGAGATGACAATGGACACAAGCTCTCCTTGAGCCATGGCATGCTCATAGCCTCTGCTATGGTCACAAGCTCCCCATGAGCCAAGCATGACCAGCTAAGTCCGGTCCATTCTGCACTCTTAGCATCATTTTTATGCGGAGGTTTTTTCTGGTTCATGGTATGTTGGAGTGTAATTGGTGGTGCTTCAATGCTAAGCTACTTCTGTTGCTTTTGTTTGGATGATGGTTGTAGAGCCAACAATCATATATTTGAGAAAAAGCTGCCAGCCTGAGAGTTTGACCCACAGGCGTTAGATGATTAGGCTGTGTACTTGAGTCCATCGTCACGTTAGCCTCCATAATTACTCTTCATGTTGCACTTTCATCCTACCTCATTGGTACCATGTGCCACTTAATAGGTACGCGATGACCTAGCTTGAGCAAGACAAGCCATTCTCCTGATTTGGAAGTGTGGACAAGATTAAACAAATCTTCGTTACCGAGCATATTCTCATCAGACTCAACGTCTTTGTATTTAATGAGCTTCATAGCTCATTTATCCCATAGCCTATATGCCTTCTGTGTAGTTTTCTATGCGACCATTAGTCACTAACAAGTGCATGTATCCTGTTCGCCACTGTTCTCTTGCTTGGATCTTTGCCAAAGCAATATAGCCAAAAACTTGCAGTAAGACGTCTCTCGCTTCTTCCCTGACCATGCCTCTTATGGCTTGATCAGCTGCCTCTCTTCTTGCTTTTTGCCACGTCTTCGAGAATCGGCTACACGAGTAAGATTCAAAAGGGAGCAAGAGTTAGAAAAATGGCCATCAAGCTCAATTTCAGGACCACAAGAGCTTGTTCTAGAAAACTACCAGATACTTGCTCTGATCGTCAATGCCCATTAAAAAGATCGATTGGTAAATTTTCTATAGTCCACATTTCAGGCTGATCCAACGGTCAGATTGAGAGATATGAGTTTTTAAAGTTTCTAGGGTCATGGACCACTTGTTGGAAAAGGAGCCATGTGGCTCAATTTCAGGTCTATAGGAGAAAGTTTCAGGAAACTACCACATGACTGCTATAATCGTCAATCCGACTTCACCATTGGAAAGATCAGGTGGTAAAATGTCAACGTTTCAAGTTTCAGGCTGATTCAACAATCGAATAGGGAGATATGAATTTTTAAAGTTTTCGGTGTCATCGACCGCCGATATCGAGTGACCATGGGCGATGGCTCCATACCTTAGCTTGAGAAAAGAAAAAGGCAAGAGGTCCAGGGTCCAGACCTGATGGGAGAAATATCCAAAAAGGTCCTAGATTCTTGGGTTGCCTTGTCAGAGAGTGCTAACTAGGAAAAACGTACCTCTCCTTACTTTATAGGTGAGGTGAGATTCTTGTGTGCTAGCAATGGAGACATGGTGATTCTCGATGGAATTGTGGGTTATGTGACCACTAGAAGTGTGCCATGAGAGCATATTCTAGCTTCATAGGTTGTGTACGAGTGGTCAGCCTGATTGCTAGGATGATTTCCTCCATTGTATGAGATAATGGACTCTAGTGTGTGAGTTCTAGCCTCCATGGCTAAGTGGTGTGGCTTGTGAGAAAGCTGACTTGCCTAAGCTGTAGCTCTACATGTACTCCATCATTTTGAGTGATTCAACAATCATTCTTTAGTATAACTGATTCCCTTCATGTCCCTCATATTTGCTGCACGAAGGATCCCTCTCTCCTCCAGTTCCAATCATTGGTATCAGAGGCCGTCCCTTTGACAGTGACATTTTAGGATCAAACCTTTACTAGAATTAATGATCAACCAAAAGATTGTAAAGTTCAAATAATAAGCCTTCCCGCAAACCCAAGATCACAAAGATCCAACAGTTGGATTGAGAGCTATGCTCAGAACGGGGTCGGCCAGAGCTACCTTCTTCTCTATATGTAAGACTCTCGCCTTGTCATGACCATAACTCTTTTTGTTTCTTTGTCAAATTTAAAAAGTGGCATATGCAAATTGAAGTATTTTTACTAAGCTTTCCATTGTTGCAAAAATTCATTTGGAAGTAACGTAGTTTACAAGCTCTGAGTTAGAATGGGAGCAGAAGCATACCCTGTTTCAAGAGGACATATGATTGAAAATCCTCTTTTGATGACCCTGTTTTATGGGTTGGTGGAAAAGGTTTTATGCTGAATGTTTCAGTACTGGGCTCAGTTTTTCAAAACTCCCACTCTGGTGCCATCTGCAGTTCATTTTTTGTGAGATAAATTTTTTGCAAGAGCAGCAACAGAAGCAGGAATAGCGCTGCCACCCAAGGGCAGCGTTGAGCATCAGTAAGGCTGAAAATGGTAGCAGCAGGCGTTTTTAAAGCAGCCCAGCCTTTGCAGAGGCTGGAGGGACGTGCTAATTTCACGTTTTGGAAGATCCGTACCCACTTTCTTTTGGAGGAGAGGGGCTTGTAGGGGTGGTGAGCAAAGACAAGCCGGCTTTGGATCACCAACTCTGCAAAAGGCATCACCAGATTGCAAGTGGTGGCGGGAAAGACGCCACACAAAGGAGCAGCTGATGCGAGTTCTTCGGCAGCTTTACGAGCGGCGTATGAGGAGTGGAAAAAGAAGGACAGACAGGTTTATAGGTTGTTTGTCAACACCATGTCAACCCGCATCTTGAGTACGTGAGTGACAAGGCTACTGCAAAAGAGGGCTGGGACACGTACAGGAAGTATGAGAACAAGGATCCTGCATTCGTCATGCTTTTGGAGGAGAAGATGATGGCGTTGAAAATGCATGGTGGAGAAGGGATGGAGGAGAACTTGCACAAAGCAAAGGAGCTGGTAAAACGGCTTAAAGCGATTGGCAGTCCTGTCGAAGACACGCGCTTCGTCCTTCTCTTGTTGCGGGGACCCCCAACAAGCTTTGACACGGTGTGAGAGACGTTCAGGTGCTAGCCGAATGTTGACGTGGACTTCATCTGCACACACTTGGTGCAGGTAGAATTGCGTCGCAATGCAGCAAAGCACAATGGCGGTTGCAGCAGTAGTGAAGCAGCTTTCATGGCCATGGGCTCACGCAACTAGTAGCTGTAGCAGTCCGCACAACAGAGAGGTAAGAAGAAGGGCAAGTGCCACTATTGCCAGAAGAGAGATACTACAAGAAAGAGTGCTTCAAAGTCAAGAGGGACTAGAATGAGTAGCAGCAACAACAGTCAAAGTAGCAATCTCAACAGCAAGAGCAGCTGTAGTCATAGCAACGTTAGCTACAACAGTAGAACCAAACCGGGGTGCGCCATTTTGGCAGCATAAACGTGACCCAGGAGGTGCGCGACCGCCTCTTCATGGCGAAGTCTGACATGTCACAGAAGGAGAAGGCGGATCTGGCGTGGTACTAGGACTGCGGGTATACCAAGAGCCTGATGCAACACAAGGAGTGGTTTACGCAGCTGCTCTCCATCCCTCCCGTCCAATTACTTTGGATGATGTAAGGTTCATGTATGCTAAGGAGATTAGGATGGTGGAGATGTGGTTGGAACCACCGCGTGGCATTGAATTGGGAGTGTTCCATGGCGTGCTATATGTGTTGGAAGTAGAGGAGAGAGGGAGCCTTGGAGCAGCGAGCATGTGGGACTGGAAGGGCATCACTTGGGCAAGTCAGCCCTCTCACAAGCCACACCACTTAGCCATGGAGGCTAAGGCTCACATACTAGAGTCCATAATCTCACACAAGGGAGGACATCAGCCTAGCAATCAGGCTGACCACTCACACACGACCTAGAGAGCTAGAAAATGCTTTCATGGCACACTCCTAGTGGTCACATAACCCACAATCCCATGGAGAATCGCCATGTATCCATGACTAGCACACAAGGATCTCACCTCACCTAAAAACTAGAGTGAGGTACCTTTTTCCTAGTCAGTACACTATGACAAGGCAACTCAAGAATCTAAGATCTTTTTGGATATTTCTCCCATCAGGACTTGACCCAGGACCTCTTGTCTTTTTCTTTTCTCAGGTTAACGCATAGTTCCATCGCGCATTGTTACCCGGATTTCGGCGATCGATGACCCTCAAAACTTCGAAAATTTATATCTCCTAATCCGACTGCTGGATCGACCTAGAACATGGATCGTTGACATTTTGCTACCTGGTCTTTCCAATGAGGAAGTTGAATTGACAATCACAGCACCCATCTGGTAGTTTCCTGGACCTTGCTCTTGTGCACCTGAAACTGAGCTGGATGGCTCCTTTCCCAATAATCTCCCACTTTGCCGTAGTGAGAGTGGGCTGAGTCCACATGCCTTCATGCAGAAATGCTACTTCTCACGGGTCACCGGCTTTGTGCAAAAATCAACGACCGGCTTGCTGGTTGGAGTAAACTCTAGCTTGATAGCACCTTCCTACACCATGTGCCTGATGAAGTGATATGCGATGTCAATGTGCTTGGTGCGTGCATGATGCTTAGGATTCTTGGCGAGTGCGATTGCGCTCTGGTTCTCGAAGCGCAAAGGAACTGGAACTGCTACACTCCCACTCACCTGTACTATGAGACACTGCAGCCAAAGTGCTTCCTTCGCTCCAAAGCTAGGAGAGACCTACTCAGCTTCAGAGCTTGAGGTGGCCACGACCACCTGCAGCTTGCTGCACCAGCTGATGGCTCCACCATTCATGAGGAACACATGTCCAGAGATGGAGTTACGGTCCTCAGGGTTTGAAGCCCAATCTGCGTCTGTGTAGCGGATGATACTGTTGTCGTTGCCATTGTAGGTGATGGCGATGTTGATGGTTCCTGCAAAGTAGCGGAAGATCTGCTTCATTGCCTTCTGGTGCTCAGGTCCGGGGTTTACCATGTGCTGGCTTACAGCGCTAACAGCCTGTGCGAGGTCCGGCCTGGTTGCAACCATCAGGTATATGAGGCTGTCAACGGCGCTCTGGAACTTCTGCCGCTTAGCTGCATTTGCTTCTCCATTGAAACGTACGAGGTACTGCCGCGTCTCCAGCAGCGTGCCGATGGGTTTTGCCTTGCCATGCCCAACCTCTGCAAGACATCCTTGTTATAGCAGCTCAGTTACAATGAAAGAGAGCGTGATTTGCGGTCACGCTTGATCTGGATACCAAGGAAGTATGATGCCTCCCCGAGATCAGACATCTGGAAGCGCTCCTGCATGGCCTCCTTGAACTCCTGTAGTGCAGACTGTTGGATCTGGAGGAGAGAGGGAGCCTTGGAGCAGCGAGCATGTGTGATTGGAAGGGCATCACTTGTGCTGAAGAATGGTTGTTCAATCACACAAAATGATGGAGTACATATAGAGCTAGAGCTTGGGCAAGTCAGCCCTCTCACAAGCCACACCACTTAGCCATGGAGGCTAAGGCTCACACACTAGAGTCCATAATCTCACACAAGGGAGGAAATCAGCCTAGCAATCAGGCTGACCACTCACACACGACCTAGAGAGCTAGAGAATGCTCTCATGGCACACTCCTAGTGGTCACATAACCCACAACCCCATGGAGAATCGCCATGTGTCCATGGCTAGCACACAAGGATCTCACCTCACCTAAAAAGTAAGGAGAGGTACCTTTATCCTAGTCAGCACACTCTGACAAGGCAATCCTAAGACCAAGGACCTTTTTGGATATTTCTCCCATCAGGTCTTGACCCTGGACCTCTTGCCTTTTTCTTTTCTTAGGCTAAGGCATGGAGCCATCGCCCATGGTCACCCGGATATCGGCGGTCGATGACCCCGGAAACTACGAAAATTCATATCTCCCAATCCGACCGTTGGATCGGCCTCAAACTTGGACCGTAGATATTTTGCCACCTGATATTTCCAATGGTGAAGTTGGATCGGCGATCGGAGCAAGCATCTAATACTTTCCTGGAACTTGCTCCTGTGGACCTGAAACTGAGCCAGATGGCTCCTTTCCCAACACAGACATGCTGTTGGAAAGGAGGAGCACCTCATGACCATGCTGCCAGCGATAGACGCTATAGTCACACTCGCTACGCTCAAACCCCATGCACTGCAACGCCGCATCAAACTTCTGGTTCCAAGCACGCGACACTTGCTTGAGGCCGTACAGCGACTTCTGTAGCTTACAAACCAGGTCCTCGTGGCCATCCATGACGAATCCCTCCGGCTGCTCCATGTAAATCTCCTCCTCGAGTTCACCGTTCAGGAACGCCGTCTTGACGTCCATGTGGCGGACCTCAAAGTCCTCTACTGCTGCATAGGAAAAGAGCGTACGCACAAAGGCAAACTTTGCAGCAGGGGCAAAAGTTTCTGTGTAGTGGATGCACTCCTGCTGCGAGTAATCTTTGGCGACTAGCTTTGCTTTGTACTCTTCCAGGTTGCCATCTACTCCCCGCTTCTTCTTGAACACCCACTTGCACTAGCTGCGACTGTATCTCCTACTGCACGGCTTGCGCCCAATCTGCTGCATCCGGTGGAGCCATGGCCTCCTTGTATGACGTTGGCTCATCTGAATGTGCTACAATTGAGACCTTCATCAGTTCTGGTTTCTGCAGTATCCAGAAATGGCCGCGCTCACCAGGCTTGTACCGCACCCTAAGAGGATACGTGCGACCTGGTGGTGGAGCGTTAGCGGGCGGCTGGCGCGGTGCTGCTGGCACAACTGCTGCTACTGGTGATGCTCCATCTCCCTCCTCTGCTTCTGCCGATGAAACTGTTGTATCTGCTGCATCAGGGGAGCGTAGAGTGATTCTCCCACTGTCATAGAAGAGGAAGGATCGGGAGAGAATGGGTCAGGAAGGATTTCTGCTCCCACTGTCTCGTCAGCTACTGGTTCTGCTGCCTCTTCATAGACAATGTTGGTGCTGATGACGTTGCTCTCATTGAAGATGACATCCCTGGAGATGATGACGTGACATGTATCTCTCTCGTAGAAGTAATACGCCTTGCTTCCCACGTCGTAGCCAATCATCAGCATCTCCGCGCTCTTCGCGTCCCACTTTTGCCGCTTCTCATTTGGCACGTGCATGTGCGCCAAGCTGCCAAACGTGCGAAGATGACCCACGCTCGGATTCTTGCCGAACCATGCCTCGTACGGTGTCATCTGCTCTAGGGCCTTAGTTGGACTGTGGTTCTTGATGTACACCGCAGTGCTTACTGCTTCCGTCCAAAAGTCGTAAGTGAGCCGAGCCACGTGCAGCATAGAGCGCGCCGAATCAACGATGGTACGATTGGCGTGTTCTGCTATGCCGTTCTGCTACGGTGAGTATGGCGTGATGCACTGCGCCTTGATGCCTGCTGCTCCGAGGTAGTCCTGGAACTCCTTACTCAGGTACTCTCCACCGCGGTCGTTGCGCAGCGCCTTGTTTTTCTTGCCAGTCTGGTTCTCCCCATGGCCTTGAACTCCTTGAACTGTTGGATCTGGAGGAGAGAGGGAGCCTTGGAGCAGCGAGCATGTGTGATTGGAAGGGCATCACTTGTGCTGAAGAATGGTTGTTCAATCGCTCAAAATGATGGAGTACATATAGAGCTAGAGCTTGGGCAAGTCAGCCCTCTCACAAGCCACACCACTTAGCCATGGAGGCTAAGGCTCACACACTAGACTCCATAATTTCACACAAGGGAGGAGATCAGCCTAGCAATCAGGCTGACCACTCACACACAACCTAAAGAGCTAGAGAATGCTCTCATGGCACACTCCTAGTGGTCACATAACCCACAAACCCATGGAGAATCGCCATGTGTCCATGGCTAGCACACAAGGATCTCACCTCACCTAAAAAGTAAGGAGAGGTACCTTTATCCTAGTTAGCACACTCTGACAAGGCAATCCTAAGACCAAGGACCTTTTTGGATATTTCTCCCATCAGGTCTTGACCCTGGACCTCTTGCCTCTTTTTTTTCTCAGGCTAAGGCATGGAGCCATCGCCCATGGTCACCCGGATATCGGCGGTCGATGACCCCGGAAACTACGAAAATTCATATCTCCCAATCCGACCGTTGGATCGGCCTCAAACTTGGACCGTAGACATTTTGCCACCTGATATTTCCAATGGTGAAGTCGGATTGACGATCGGAGCACGCATCTGGTAATTTCCTGGAACTTTCTCCTGTGGACCTGAAACTGAGCCGGATGGCTCCTTTCCCAACAATCTCCCACTTTGCCGCAGTCAGAGTGGGCTGAGTCCACATGCCTTCATGCAGAACTGCTGCTTCTCACGTCTCACTGGCTTGGTGCAGAAATCAGCGACCTGCTTGTTGGTTGGAGTAAACTCCAGCTTGATAGCACCCTCCTGCACCATGTGCCTGATGAAATGATATGCGATGTCAATGTGCTTGGTGCGTGCATGGTGCTCAGGATTCTTGGCGAGTGCGATTGCGCTCTGGTTGTCGACGCGCACAGGAACTGGAACTGTTGCACTCCCATTCATCTCTGTCATAAGACGCTGAAGCCAAACTGCTTCCTTGGCTCCAAAGCTGAGAGAGACGTACTCACCTTCCGTGCATGAGGTGGCCACGACCACCTGCCGCTTGCTGCACCAGGTGATGGCCCCACCATTCATGAGGAACACATATCCAGAGATGGACTTGCGGTCCTCAGGGTTTGAAGCCCAATCGGCGTCTGTGTAGCCGATGATGCTGTTGTCATTGCCGTTGTAGGTGATGCCGATGTTGATGGTTCCTGCAAGGTAGCGGAAGATCCGCTTCACTGCCTTTTGGTGCTCCGGTCCGGGATTAGCCATGTGTTGGCTCACAGCGTTCACAGCCTGTGCGAGGTCCGGCCTGGTTGCCACCATCAGGTACATGAGACTGCCGACGACGCTCTGGTACTTCTGCCGCTCGACTGCATTTGCTTTTCCATTAAAGCTCACGAGGTACTGCCGCATCTCCAGCGGCGTGCCAATGGGTTTTGCCTTTGCCATGCCAAACCGCTGCAAAACATCCTTGATGTAGCGGCTCTGCTGCAGCGAGAGAGAGCGTGACTTGCGATCACGCGTGATCTGGATACCGAGGAAGTATGATGCCTCCCCGAGATCAGACATCTAGAAGCGCTCCTGCATGGCTTCCTTAAACTCCTGCAGTGCAGACATGCTATTGGAAAGGAGGAGCATGTCATCCACATAGACAATGATGATGAGGATCTCATGCTCATGCTGCCAGCGATACACGCTGTAGTCACACTCGCTACGCTCAAACCCCATGCACTGCAACGCCGCATCCAATTTCTGGTTCCAAGCACGCGACGCTTGCTTGAGGCCGTATAGCGACTTCTGCAGCTTGCAAACCAGGTGCTCCTGGCCATCCATGACGAACCCCTCCGGCTGCTCCATGTAGATCTCCTCCTCCAAGTCACCATTCAAGAATGCCGTCTTGACATCCATGTGGTGAACCTCGAAGTCCTCAGCTGCTGCATAAGAGAGGAGCGTGCACACAGAGGCAAACTTTGCAACAGGAGCAAACGTTTCTGTGTAGTCGATTCCCTCTTACTGCGAGTAGCCCTTGGCGACCAGCCTCGTCTTGTACTTTTCCAGGTTACCATCTGCTCCCCGCTTCTTCTTGAACACCCACTTGCACTTGATCACCTTACGTCCAGGTGGACGCCCAGTCAGCTCCCACGTGCCGTTGTCCAATTGCGACTGTATCTCCTGCTGCACGGCTTGCGCCTAATCTGCTGCATCCGGTACAGCCATGGCCTCCTTGTATGACATTGGCTCATCTGAATCTGCTGCAAGTGCAACGTTCATTTGTTCTGGTTTCTGCAGCATCCAGAAATGGCCGCGCTCACCAGGCTTGTAACGCACCCTGAGAGGGTACCTCCGACCTGGTGCTGGAGCGTTAGCAGGCGGCTCACGCGGTGCTGCTGGCACAACTGCTTCTGCTGGTGGTGCTACATCTCCCTCCTCTGCTTCTGCGGATGAAGCTGTTGTATCTGCTGCATCAGACATGGGAGAGTAGAGTGATTCTCCCACTGTCACAGTAGAGGAAGGATCGGGAGAGACTGGGTCAGGAAGGATTTCTGCTCCCACTGTCTGGTCAGCTGCTGGTTCTGCTGCCTCTTCACACACAATGTTGGTGCTGATGACGTTGCTCTCGTTGAAGACGACATCCCTAGAGATGATGACGTGGCCTGTATCCCTCTCGTAGAGGCGGTACGCCTTGCTTGCCGCGTCGTAGCCAATCATCAGCATCTGCGCGCTCTTCGCGTCCCACTTTTGCCGCTTCTCCTTTGGCACGTGCATGTGCGCCAAGCTGCCAAACGCGCGAAGATGAGCCACGCTTGGCTTCTTGCCAAACCATGCCTCGTACGGCGTCATCTGCTCCAGGGTCTTGGTTGGACTGCGGTTCTTGATGTAGACCTCAGTGCTCACGGCTTCAGCCCAGAAGTCGTAGGTCAGCCGAGCCGCGTGCAGCATGGAGCGCGCCGACTCCACAATGGTACGGTTGGCGCGTTCTACTACCCCGTTCTGCTGCGGCGAGTACGGCGCGGTACGCTGCGCCTTGATGCCAGCTGCTGCGAGGTAGTCCTGGAACTCCTTGCTTAGGTATTCTCCATCGCGATCGCTGCGCAGCGCCTTGATCTTCTTGCCAGTCTGGTTCTCCACCATGGCCTTGAACTCCTTGAACCTGTCAAAGCACTGGTCCTTGGAGGAAAGGAAGTACACANTGCTGCTGCCGCCATTGCGCTTTGCTGCATTGCGACGTAGTTCCACCTGCACCAAGTGCGTGCAGATGAAGTCGAGGTCGAGAGTCGGCTGGCACTCCAACGTCTCTCGCACCGTGTCGTAGCTGGTTGGGAGTCCCCTCAGCAAGAGGAGGATGAAGCGTGTCTCTTCCACAGGGTTGCCGGCCGCTCTCACCTGCTTCGCCAGCTCCTTGGCCCTCTCCAGATACGCCTCCATCCCTTCACCACCCTGCATTTTTAGCGCCATCATCTTTTCCTCCAAAAGCATGAGGAATGCAGGATCCTTGCTCTCATACTTCTTGCACAACGTGTCCCACCCCTCCTTTGCAGTAGCCTTGTCACTCACGTACTGAAGATGCGGGNCTACCCCGTTCTGCTGCGGCGAGTACGGCGCGGTACGCTGCGCCTTGATGCCAGCTGCTGCGAGGTAGTCCTGGAACTCCTTGCTTAGGTATTCTCCATCGCGATCGCTGCGCAGCGCCTTGATCTTCTTGCCAGTCTGGTTCTCCACCATGGCCTTGAACTCCTTGAACCTGTCAAAGCACTGGTCCTTGGAGGAAAGGAAGTACACAACAGTGTAATGGCTGAAATCATCAATGAAGGTGAGAAAGTACCTAGAGCCTCCAAAGCTCTTGGTCTGCATCGGTCCGCACAAGTCTGTGTGGATCAGCTCGAACACCTCTTTCGCACGCTCCCCTGCTCCAGAGAACGCCTCGCGGTGCTGCTTCCCCTCCAAACAACGGATGCACAAGTGTTGCTCAAAGTTAGAGATGGTACGCAGGTCATGCACCATCTGCTTTGCTTGAAGCTGCTGCAAGGCGCGCATGTCGATGTGGCCGTAGCGCGCATGCCAGATCTCGCCATCTGTCGCCTGTACCACTGCTGCAAGACTCTGCTCACGCGGGATCTTGGTCGCACCCAGCAGGTGGTACATGTCGCCCTCCTTCACCGACTTGGCCAACTCCTCTCCTGTTTCCTTGTTGAGGATGTAGCCATAGTCATCGTCAAAAACAACGCGCAGTCCTGTGTTGGTGAGAGAGGACACTGAGAGAAGGTTGAACGCAGCATCAGGCACATATAGCACGCCATGGAAAACTCCCACTTCAATGCCACGCGGGGTCTCCAACCACATCTCCACAATCCCAATCCCCTCAGCATACACCACCCGATCATCACCCAAAGCAATCGGACG
>SZWC01000352.1:260926-302778 GCA_023375785.1 Penium margaritaceum | reverse complement strand
GCCAAGGAGGTGCGCGACCGCCTCTTCATGGTGAAGTCTGACATGTCGCAGAAGGAAAAGGCGGATCTGGCGTGGTACAAGGACTCGGGGTGTACCAAGAGTCTGACGCACCACAAGGAGTGGTTCACGCAGCTGCTCTCCATTCCCCCCCGTCCGATTGCTTTGGGTGATGATCGGGTGGTGTATGCTGAGGGGATTGGGATTGTGGAGATGTGGTTGGAGACCCCGCGTGGCATTGAAGTGGGAGTGTTCCATGGCGTGCTGTATGTGCCTGATGCTGCGTTCAACCTTCTCTCAGTGTCCTCTCTCACCAACACAGGACTGCGCGTCGTTTTTGACGATGATTACGGCTACATCCTCGACAAGGAAACAGGAGAGGAGTTGGCCAAGTCGGTGAAGGAGGGCGACATGTACCGCCTGCTGGGGGCGACCAAGATCCCGCGTGAGCAGAGTCTTGCAGCAATGGTGCAGGCGACAGATGGCGAGATCTGGCATGCGCGCTACGGCCACATCGGCATGCGCGCCTTGCAGCAGCTCCAAGCAAAGCAGATGGTGCGTGACCTGCCTACCATCTCTAACTTTGAGTAGCAGTTATGCATCGGCTGTTTGGAGGGGAAGCAACACCGCGAGGCGTTCTCTGGAGCAGGGGAGCGTGCGAAAGAGGTGTTGAAGCTGGTCCACACAGACTTGTGCGGACCGATGCAAACCCAGAGCTTTGGAGGCTCTAGGTACTTTCTCACCTTCATTGATGATTTCAGCCGTTACACTGCTGTGTACTTCCTTTCCACCAAGGACCAGTGCTTTGACAGGTTCAAGGAGTTCAAGGCCATGGTGGAGAACCAGATTGGCAAGAAGATGAAGGCGCTGCGCAGCGATCGCGGTGGAGAATACCTAAGCAAGGAGTTCCAGGACTACCTCGCAGCAGCTGGCATCAAGGCGAAGCATACCGCGCCGTACTCGCCGCAGCAGAACGGGGTAGCAGAACGCGCCAACCGTACCATTGTGGAGCCGGCGCGCTCCATGCTGCACGCGTCCCGGCTGACCTACGACTTCTGGGCTGAAGCCGTGAGCACTGCGGTCTACATCAAGAACCGCAGTCCAACCAAGGCCTTGGAGCAGATGACGCCGTACAAGGCGTGGTTTGGCAAGAAGCCAAGCGTGTGTCATCTTCGCGCGTTTGGCAGCTTGGCGCACATGCACGTGCCAAAGGAGAAGCGGCAAAAGTGGGACGTGAAGAGCGCGCAGATGCTGATGATTGCCTACGACGTGGCAAGTAAGGCGTACCGCCTCTACGAGAGCGATACAGGCCACGTCATCATCTCTAGGGATGTCGTCTTCAACGAGAGGAATGTCATCGGCACCAATATTGTGTGTGAAGAGGCAGCAGAAAAAGCAGCTGACCAGATAGTGGGAGCAGAAATCCTTCCTGACCCAGTCCCTCCCGATCCTTCCTCTACTGTGACAGTGGGAGAATCACTCTACTCTCCCATGTCTTATGCAGTAGATACAACAGCTTCATCCGCAGAAGCAGAGGAGGGACATGTAGCACCACCAGCAGAAGCAGTTGTGCTAGCAGCACCGCGTCAGCCGCCTGCTAACGCTCCAGCACCAGGTCGGAGGTACCCTCTCAGGGTGCGTTACAAGCCTGGTGAGCGCGGCCATTTGTGGATGCTGCAGAAACCGGAACAGATGAACGTTGCAGTTGCAGCAGATTCAGATGAGCCAACGTCATACAAGGAGGCCATGGCAGCACCGGATGCAGCAGATTGGGCGCAAGCTGTGCAGCAGGAGATACAGTCGCAGCTGGACAATGGCACGTGGGAGCTGACTGAGCGTCCACCTGGACGTAAGGTGATCAAGTGCAAGTGGGTGTTCAAGAAGAAGCGGGGAGCAGATGGTAACCTGGAAAAGTACAAGGCAAGGCTGGTCGCCAAGGGCTACTCGCAGCAAGAGGGCATCAACTACACAGAAACGTTTGCTCCTGTTGCAAAGTTTGCCTCTGTGCGCACGCTCCTCTCTTATGCAGCAGCTGAGGACTTCCAGGTTCACCACATGGATGTCAAGACGGCATTCTTGAATGGTGACTTGGAGGAGGAGATCTACATGGAGCAGCCGGAGGGGTTCGTCATGGATGGCCAGGAGCACCTGGTTTGCAAGCTACAGAAGTCGCTGTACGGCCTCAAGCAAGCGTCGCGTGCTTGGAACCAGAAGTTGGATGCGGCGTTGCAGTGCATGGGGTTTGAGCGCAGCGAGTGTGACTACAGCGTGTATCGCTGGCAGCATGAGCATGAGATCCTCATCATCATTGTCTATGTGGATGACATGCTCCTCCTTTCCAATAGCATGTCTGCATTGCAGGAGTTCAAGGAAGCCATGTAGGAGCGCTTCCAGATGTCTGATCTCGGGGAGGCATCATACTTCCTCGGTATCAAGATCACGCGTGATCGCAAGTCACGCTCTCTCTTGCTGCAGCAGAGCCGCTACATCAAGGATGTTTTGCATCGGTTTGGCATGGTAGAGGCAAAACCCATCGGCACGCCACTGGAGACGCGGCAGTACCTCGTGAGCTTTAATGGAGAAGCAAATGCAGCCGAGCGGTAGAAGTACCAGAGCGCCGTCGGCAGTCTCATGTACCTAATGGTGGCAACCAGGCCGGACCTCGCACAGGTTGTGAGCGCTGTGAGCCAGCACATGGCTAATCCCAGACCGGAGCACCAAAAGGCAGTGAGGCGGATCTTCCGCTACCTTGCTGGAACCATCAACATCGGCATCACCTACAACGGCAATGACAACAGCATCATAGGCTACACAGACGCCGATTGGGCTTCAAACCTTGAGGACCGCAAGTCCATCTCTGGACATGTGTTCCTCATGAATGGTGGGGCCATCAGCTGGTGCAGCAAGCGGCAGGTGGTCGTGGCCACCTCAAGCACGGAAGCTGAGTACGTCTCTCTCAGCTTTGGAGCCAAGGAAGCAGTTTGGCTTCAGCGTCTTATGGCAGAGATGAGTGGGAGTGCAGTAGTTCCAGTTCCTGTGCGCGTCGACAACCAGAGCACAATCGCACTCGCCAAGAATCCTGAGCACCATGCACGCACCAAGCACATTGACATCGCATATCATTTCATCAGGCACATGGTGCAGGAGGGTACTATCAAGGTGGAGTTTACTCCAACCAGCAAGCATGTTGCTAGTTTCTGCACCAAGCAAGTGACCCGAGAGAAGCAGCAGTTCTGCATGAAGGCATGTGGACTCAGCCCACTCTGACTGCGGCAAAGTGGGAGATTGTTGGGAAAGGAGCCATCCGGCTCAGTTTCAGGTCCACAGGAGCAAGTTCCAGGAAAGTACCAGATGGCTACTCTGATCGTCAATCCGACTTCACCTTTGGAAAGATCAGGTGGCAAAATGTCTACGGTCCAAGTTTGAGGCCGATCCAACGGTCGGATTGGGAGATATGAGTTTTCGTAGTTTCCGGGGTCATCGACCGCCGATTTCCGGGTGACCATGGGCGATGGCTCCATGCCTTAGCCTGAGAAAAGAAAAAGGCAAGAGGTCCAGGGTCAAGACCTGATGGGAGAAATATCCAAAAAGGTCCTTGGTCTTAGGATTGCCTTGTCAGAGTGTGCTAACTAGGATAAAGGTACCTCTCCTTACTATTTAGGTGAGGTGAGATCCTTGTGTGCTAGCCATGGACACATGGCGATTCTCCATGGGTTTGTGGGTTATGTGACCATTAGGAGTGTGCCATGAGAGCATTCTCTAGCTCTCTAGGTCGTGTGTGAGTGGTCAGCCTGATTGCTAGGCTGATTTCCTCCCTTGTGTGGGATTATGGACTCTAGTGTGTGAGCCTTAGCCTCCATGGCTAAGTGGTGTGGCTTGTGAGAGGGCTGACTTGCCCAAGCTCTAGCTCTATATGTACTCCAGCATTTTGAGTGATTCAACAACCATTCTTCAGCACAAGTGATGCCCTTCCAATCACACATGCTCGATGCTCCAAGGCTCCCTCTCTCCTCCAGATCCAATAGCACCAAGCACATTGACATCGCATATCACTTCATCAGGCACATGGTGCAGGAGGGTGCTATCAAGTTGGAGTTTACTCCAACGAGCAAGCAGGTCACTGATTTCTGCACCAAGCGAGTGACCCGTGAGAAGCAGCCGTTATGTATGAAGGCATGTGGACTCAGCCCACTCTGACTACGGCAAAGTGGGAGATTGTTGGGCAAGGAGCCATCCGGCTCAGTTTCAGGTCCACAGGAGCAAGTTCCAGGAAAGTACCAGGTGCCTGCTCCGATCATCAATCCAACTTCACCATTGGAAAGATCAGGTGGCAAAATGTCTACGGTCCAAGTTTGAGGCCGATCCAACGGTCGGATTGGGAGATATGAATTTTCGTAGTTTCCGGGGTCATCGACCGTCGATATCCGGGTGACCATGGGCGATGGCTCCATGCCTTAGCCTGAAAAAAAGAAAAAAAAGAGGCAAGAGGTCCAGGGTCAAGACCTGATGGGAGAAATATCCAAAAAGGTCCTTGGTCTTAGGATTGCCTTGTCAGAGTATGCTGACTAGGATATAGGTACCTCTCCTTACTTTTTAGGTGAGGTGAGATCCTTGTCTGCTAGCCATGGACACATGGCGATTCTCTATGGGTTTGTGGGTTATGTGACCATTAGGAGTGTGCCATGAGAGCATTCTCTAGCTCTCTAGGTCGTGTGTGAGTGGTCAGCCTGATTGCTAGGCTGATTTCCTCCCTTGTGTGAAATTATGGACTCTAGTGTGTGAGCCTTAGCCTCCATGGCTAAGTGGTGTGGCTTGTGAGAGGGCTGACTTGCCCAAGCTCTAGCTCTATATGTACTCCATCATTTTGAGTGATTCAACAACCATTCTTCAGCACAAGTGATGCCCTTCCAATCACATATGCTCGCTGCTCCAAGGCTCCCTCTCTCCTCCAGATCCAACAACTTTGAAGGCTCTAGGTATTTTGTCACCTTCATGGATGATTTCAGTAGCTACACTACTGAATACTTCCTTACATCCAAGGACCAGTGCTTTGACAGGTTCAAGGAGTTTAAGGTAATGGTGGAGAACCAGACTTGAAAGAAGATCAAGGCGCTGCATAGCGACCCTGGCGGAGAGTACCTGAGCAAAGAGTTCCCGGAGTACCTCGTTGCAGCAAAAATGAAGGCGTAGCGCTCTGCGCCATTTCACCGTAGCATAATGGCATAGCAGAATGTTCCAACCGCACAATCATTGAATCAGCGCGTTCCATGCTTCACGCGACTCAACTCATCTACGACTATGAGGCGGAAGCAATCAGCACTACGGTGTACATCAAGAACCGTAGTCCCACCAAGGCGTTGGAGCGGATGATACCATACGAGGCTTGGTTCGACAAGAAGCCAAGCATGAGTTATCTTCGCGTCTTTGGCAGCTTGGCACACATGAAAGTACGCAAGGAAAAGCGGCAAAAATGGGACTCTTTGAGTGCACAGATGCTACTGATCGGCTATGACGTGGCAAGCAAGATATATCGTCTGTACGAGAGGGATACTCACCATGTCATCATCTACAGGGAAATCGTTTTCAACGAAAGTAACGTCGTCGGCACCAACATGATCTCCAAAGAGGCAGCAGAACGAGCAGCTCATGAAGCAATGGGAAAGACATTCTCCCTCACCCCGCCTCTCGTGAACTTTCCTCTACTGTGACAGTAAGAGAACCATTCTATTCTCCCATGTTTGATGCAGCAGATACAACGCGTCATCGGCAAAAGCAAAAGAAGAAGATGCACCACCATCAGTAGGAGTAGTTGTGCCAGCAGTACTACGCCAGCCACCTACTAACTCTCCAGCACCGGGTGGAAAGTACCCTCTCACGGTCCACTACAAACCTGGTGAACCTGGACATTTCTGGATGCTCCAAGAACCAGACCGGATGAATGTTGCAGTTACACCAGAATATGATGAGACGACGTTGGAGAAGGAGGCCATGGCAGCACCAGTTGTAGCAGATTGGACACAAGCTGTGTAGCAGGAGATACTGTTGCTGCTTGACAACAATACGTGGGAGTTGGTTCAGCATCCACCAGGACGCAAGGTAATCAAGTGTAAGTGGGTGTTCAAGAAGAAGAGGGACGCAAATGGCAACCTTGAAAAGTACAAGGGGAGACTGGTCGCGAAGGGCTACTCACAACAAGAAGGCATCAACTACACGGAAACCTTTGCCCCTGTTGCAAAACTTCACTCTGTGCGCACGCTCCTTTCTTATGCAGCAGTTGAGGATTTCAAGATTCACGACATGGATGTCAAGACGGCATTCTTGAATGGTGACTTGGAGGAGGACATCTACATGGAGTAGCGGAGGGGTTCGTCATCGATGGCAAGGAGCACGTGGTTTGCAAGATGTAGAATTCGCTGAACTGTCTCAAGCAAGCGTCGCGTGCTTGGACCAAGAAATTAGATGCGGCGCTCCAGTGCATGGGTTTTGGGCGTAGCGAGTGTGACTAGAGCGTCTATCGTTGGCTGTATGTGTTGACCTGATATGCTCCTTGTCCATGGCAGTTATTTGGATAGGCACAAGACGGACTAGGCATGCACTGCTCCCTTGGAGTAAGTCTCCTATGTCTAGTCCAGATAGACAAGGCATGCATTGCTCATTTGGAAGGATTCCCCTTGGTCTAATCTGGATAGTATAGCCAGCAAATACTACCTAGGACAACGCCTTGTGGCTTAGATGTTCCGGAGTTGTGGAGCGAGAGGTCACTGGTCAAATCCCAGCCCGGTGACTAATTTTCTTTGTGACCAAAGGGGGGACAAGGAGGTTCTATGAGACATCTTAGAACATTCCAAGGTCCTTCCTGGTGGTTGGTGCCACTTGGCGGTCACACGGAGCGCCATGTAGGCATGGGGGATGACGCAATCTAGATTGCCTCCAAAGTGGCTCATCCAAGGAACCCATGCATGCCTAGGCTAGAGGCTGGCTCTAGGACTATAAGAACCTGTCAGTCGCCTCTCATTGAGTATACTTCTTACCTTTGTGACTCCTCACAAAGTTGTTCACCTGAGGCAGAGACTAAAGAAGCATTGGTTGGTCTAAGCCCCAAGAGTTTGCTCCTCGCGCGAAAGTGACCAACTGCTAAAGATATAGTGCAAGGAATAATTCCTATGAACTGCTCAGTGTGGAACCTTGGCTCTGAGGGTGATATCATCTATTGGTTGTAATACCAAGAGTAGTCGGCGGGAACCATTGTGTCGGAACCCGTTTTCTAGACCGTCATCTCAGGCAGGTTGACAAAGGATTATGGGCCCACGCTGACTAGTTGCAAGACAATCTTTTACGTACTCTCACCCTCTCTATCTTGCAGCACGCATCCGCTTCATCAGCTCCATTTGCTCCATCTGCTCTATCAGCTCCTACAGCGGGTGCTGGGACTTAGCAAACAAGGGCCAAGGATAAGCTCTGCCCTTGGAGGTACGACCCTTGAGGCACCATCCTGGTTCGCTAGTGTGCGTTCTTCTCTTGTTGTAGGTGATCAACGGCTAAGGGGTAAGCGATGGATCTGCACCTTATAAACCGGTAGCAGACAAGAGCCTACATCAGCCTATATTGGCCTCAGCAAAGCAGAGAAGCAGAGAAGCAGAGAAATTACATGAAGACACCTTCGACGCTCACTCTTGCGTAGTGAATGGTGGGATGTCAACGTTCACATGGTTTGGTTTTCCCTTGTGCAGATGGCAATTTGAGATTGTGATGATGGTGCGTAGGTACTTGAAGATGTTCCTTGGAGAAGAGATTGAATCTCCAAAAACAGATAACGGATATGAAGCGTTGAGTATAAAAAATGACATGGCGCTTGCGATTCTTGTGACATAAGTGCATGAGTCACAACATGTCCACCTCCAAGGTATCACACGTGCATCAAAGGCTTATGAGAAGGTTGCACGTGTACACGAATCAACGGCTCTCTCAAATCGCCTCTTCATCCTTCAAAAGCTGATTTAGATGAGGGTAAACGAGGGAGAGTCGATTCCGGGCTTCCAGTTCAAGTTTTAAGGACTACTACAACAAGTGACCCAAATGAACTGGGAAATCGGCACCAACATGCATGCCATGATCCTCCTCATGGCGCTACCTCAAAGCTGGGGTCCTCTGATCACTGTCCTTGGCGGTTGGAAGGAGAAAGATTTGACATATGAGACGGTGTCTGTGTACGTGTGTCACGTGGCCATGCGTCGCAGTAGTAGTGAGATGAACATTTCAGCCTATGCTGCATAGTATGTTGGTCACGGCAACAATTCCTTATGGTCAGAGTAGTAGCGAAAGCGGTGACGGTGGAGGAAAAGGCAATGGTGGTGGTGGAAAGAGTTCAAAGCGTACCATAAAAGAAAGGATAAGGAGGACGGAGATAACGGTGGAAGAAATGAGGACAAAGGAAAGGGTAAGAAGGAGTTGACGAACATGATGGCTGAGAGCGTGCCGGTAACCAAGGGAGCAGCATTGCTCAAGCGTGGAGCCTAAAGACCCAACTCTGGTACGAACCACAATTCTTCAAGGGAGAAGGATGGGTTCATCTCCATCAGGGACACTAGACATCGCTTCAGGTATGCAAACGGCAGCGTTGTCCATGCGCAATGCGAGGGAGATAAGTTGATCTGCATCAAGGTGCTAAAAAAGACTTGAAGCTGGAGAACATCGTCTTCATGCCGTCTTTTGCGGCAAACCTCTTGTGAGTGTCCAAAATCACGGACCAGGACACGACGGTTGTCTTCACGGAGGAGGAGGCAGTAATTGTCAAGAACAAGGACATCAAGATCTCCTATCCCATGGAGAGTCTTGTCGCACAGGTCTTAAGAGTTTATGGGTTTTATGTACTACAGACCAAACCCCTTGAGAGTACAAATGAGGGATATGTGGTGGTTGAAGAGCACAAGTCTCCAAAACTTGATGTTGCACCACAAGCCGTCATCGTGGCGGTCAACTCCATAGACACAGATGCTGAGCTGTGGCACAGGCGGTTTGGCCATGTGGCCGACAGCACACTGCAAGCCATGCAGCAGCACAAAGTGGTTCATGGGATGGAGGGATGCAAGGCCAAGGATAAGGGAAACTACAAAGTACTGTGAGAGCCATGCTTCCAAGGCAAGGCAAAGAGAAAGCCCTTTGAGCGTAATGGGCAACATGCGGTAGCAATCCTAAACCTGATTCACTCTGATATGTGTGGACCATTTCAAACCCCTTTGAATGGCGGCAGCAAGCATTTCTTGACCTTCATCGGTGACCACAATCGCAAGATGTGGATCTACTTCCTCAAGACAAAGGGAGAGGTCAAGGAGAAGCTGCAAGAGTTTGTCGCGATGGTAGAGCGCCAGACGAGCAAGAAGGTTGAGACACTGCGTACGGACAACGGTGGTGAGTCCAAGGCGTGCAAAGGCTGGTTGTGCCAACACGGCATCAAGCACCAGACCACCATCCCTTACACCCCCAAGAGCAATGTCATTGCCGAGCAGATGAACCAGACTATCCTTGGCATGACACAAAGCATGCCCTTTGACGCGAAACTCCCACCTTGCTTTTGTGCTGAAACTGCAAAATCTGCTTGCTACCTTGTGAATCTCACACCAACAGCTGCGCTTGGAAGGCATGGTAAGAAGCAGCAAGAGAAGCAACTCACGATGCGACAATAGGCTTGGTCATGGAAGAAGCTAGATACCACACATTTGAGGGTCTTTGGCTGTACTGCTCTTGGAAAAGGAGCCATCTGGCTCAGTTTCAAGTCCACAGGAGCAAGTTCCAGGAAAGTACCAGATGCATACTCCAATGGTCAATCCGACTTCACCATTAGAAAGACCAGGTGGCAAAATGTTTACAATCCAAGTTTGAGGTCGATCCAACAGTCGGATTGGGAGATATGAATTTTCGAAGTTTTCGAGGTCATCGACCGCCGATATCCGGGTGACCATGGGCAATGGCTCCATGCCTTAGCCTGAGAAAAGAAAAAGGCAAGAGGTCCAGGATCAAGACCTGATGGGAGAAATATCCAAAAAGGTCCTTGGTCTTAGGATTGCCTTGTCAGAGTGTGCTAACTAGGATAAAGGTACCTCTCCTTACTTTTTAGGTGAGGTGAGATCCTTGTGTGCTAGCCATGGACACATGGCGATTCTCCATGCGATTGTCGGTTATGTGACCACTAGGAGTGTGCCATGAGAGNNNNCCTTAGCCTGAGAAAAGAAAAAGGCAAGAGGTCCAGGATCAAGACCTGATGGGAGAAATATCCAAAAAGGTCCTTGGTCTTAGGATTGCCTTGTCAGAGTGTGCTAACTAGGATAAAGGTACCTCTCCTTACTTTTTAGGTGAGGTGAGATCCTTGTGTGCTAGCCATGGACACCTGGCGATTCTCCATGCGATTCTTCAGCCAAGTGATGCCCTTTCAATCACACATGCTCGCTGGTCCAAGGCTCCCTCTCTCCTTCAGATCCAACATTTGGTATCAGAGCCAAGTTCTGCCACTTTCAGCCAGCACAAGCCGTCACTTTGAGAGTGACGGGTTTGGGTGAAACCTTTGCCAAATTTGACCATCAACCACTACATCTTCAAGATCAAAAGACAAGCTTTCCAACGAGCCCAAGATTGCGAAGATCCAACAGTCGGATTGAGAGTTATACTCAAACAAGGTCGGCTAGGGCTACACTCTTCTCTATGAGTAAGACCGTCACCTTGTGATGACCATAACTCTCTTCTTTCTTTGTCAAATTTAAAAATGGGACATGCGAATAATAGTATTTTCCCCAAGCTTTCCATTGGTTCAAAAATATTTGCATTCCATTGATTCGTTTGGGAGAAACGTCGTTTACAAGCTGGCTGGTCTGAGTTGGAGTAGCAGAAGCATACCCTGTTTTCAAAAGAGCATATCTTTTAAAATCCCCTGTTGATGATCCTGTTTTATGGGTCGATCTGAAAGGTTTGGAGCTGCATTTTCTAGTGGTGGGCTCTGTTTTTCAAAATTCCAAGTTTGCTGGCATCTACAGTCCATTTCCTGTCACACAAATTTCTGGCAGAAACAGCAGCAGAAGTAAGAGTAGCGCCGCAATCCAAGGGTAGCGCTGAGCATCACCAAGGCTCAAAATGGCAGCAGCTAGCGTTGTGACAGCAGCCCAGCCTTTGGAGAGGCTGGAGGGACGCGCGAACTACACGTTTTGGAAGATCCGTACCCGCCTCCTTTTGGAGGAGAGGAGCTTGTGGGAGGTGGTGAGCGGCGACAAGCTGGCTCCAGTTCCACAGGCAAAAGGCATCACCACAGCGCAGGTGGTGGCGGGGAAGACTGCGCAAAAGGGTGCAGCTGATGCGGGTTCTTCTGCAGCTGTACCAGCGGTGTATGAGGAGTGGAAGAAGAAGGACAGGCAGGCCTACATGTTGTTTGTCAACACCATCTCCAACCTGCATCTTCAGTACGTGAGTGACAAGGCTATTGCAAAGGAGGGGTGGGATACGTTGTGCAAGAAGTATGAGAGCAAGGATCCCACATTCCTCATGCTTTTAGAGGAAAAAAAGATGGCGCTGAAAATGCAGGGTGGTGAAGGGATGGAGGCGTATCTGGACAGGGCAAGGGAGTTGGGGAAGCAACTGAGAGCGGCCGGTAACCCTGTAGAAGATACGCGCTTCATCCTCTTGCTGAGGGGATTCCCAACCAGCTACAACACGGTGCGAGAGACGCTACAGTGCCAGCCAACTCTCGACCTCGACTTCATCTGCACATTCTTGGTATAGGTGGAATTGCGTTGTAATGCAGCAAAGCGCAATGGCGGCGGCAGCAATGAAGCAGCTTTTGTGGCCACGAGCTCACGCAACCAACAGCAGTAGCAGCAGTCTGGGTAGCAGAAAGGCAGAAAGAAAGGCAAATGCCACTACTACCAAAAAGAGGGACACTATAAAAAGGAGTGTTTCAAGCTCAAGAGGGACCAGAAGGAGCAGCAGCAACAGTCATTGCAGTAGCAACAGCAAAAGCAGCAGCAGCAGCAGCAACAACAAAAGCAGCAACAACAGCAGCAGCAGTCACAACAGCGTCAGCAGCAGTCACAGCAGCGTCAGCAGCAGCAGCAGCAGTAAAACCAGGCTGGTGTGCGCCACTTTGGCAATATGAATGTGGCCAAGGAGGTGCGCGACCGCCTCTTCATGGCAACGTCTGATATGTCGCAAGTGGAGAAGGCGGATCTGGTATGGTACAAGGAATCATGGTGTACCAAGAGCCTCACACATCACAAGGAGTGGTTTACACAGCTGTTGTCCATCCCTCCCCGTCCTATCGCTATGGGTGATGATCAGGTGGTGTATGCTGAGGGGATTAGGATTGTGGAGATGTGGTTGGAGACCCCACGTGGCATTGAAGTGGGAGTGTTCCATGGCGTGCTGTATGTACTTGATGCTGCATTCAACCTCCTCTCAGTCTCCTCTCTTAGAAATACAGGACTGCGCGTCGTCTTCGATGATGACTATGGCTACATCCTCAACAAGGATACAGGAGAGGAGTTGGCCAGGTCGATGAAGGAGGGCGACATGTACCGCCTGCTAGGGGCGACCAAGATCCCGCGTGAGCAGAGTCTTGCAGCAGTGGTGCAGGCGACAAATGGCAAGATCTGGAATGCACGCTACGGCCACATCGGCATGCGCGCCTTGTAGCAGCTTCAAGCAAAGCAGATGGTGCGTGATCTGCCTACCATCTCTAACTTTGAGTAGCACTTGTGCATCTGCTGTTTGGAGGAGAAGCAGCACCGGGAGGCGTTCTGTGGAGCAGGGGAGCACGCAAAGGTGGTGCTGGAGCTAATCCACACAAACGGTGTGGCACGATGCAGACCCAGAGCTTTGGAGGCTGTAGGTATTTTGTCACCTTCATTGATGATTTCAGCCGTTATACTGCTATGTACTTTCTTTCCTCCAAGGACAAGTGCTTTGACAGGTTGAAGGAGTTCAATGCCATGGTGGAGAACCAAACTATCAAGAAAATCAAGGCGTTGCGCAGCGACCGCGGTGGAGAGTATTTTGAGCAAGGAGTTCCAAGACTACCTCGCAACAACAGGCATCAAGGCACAGCGTTCCGCGCCATACTCGCCGCAGTAGATTGGCGTAGCAGAACGCGCCAACCACACCATCGTTGAGTCGGCGCGCTCCATGTTGCACGCGGCTCGGCTCACATACGACTTTTGGGCGGAAGAAGTAAGCACTGCGATGTACATCAAGAACCGCAGTCCAACCAAGGCCCTGGAGCAGATGATGCCGTACGAGGCGTGGTTCGGCAAGAAGCCGAGCGTGGGTCATCTTCGTGCATTTGGCAACCTGGCACACATGCACATGCCAAAGGAAAAGCGGCAGAAATGGGACGCAAAGAGTGCGTAGATGCTGATGATTTCCAGGCCTATCGCCTCTAGGAGAGGGATAGAGGCCACGTCATCATCTCCAGGGATGTCGTCTTCAACGAGAGCAACGTCATCGGCACCAATATTGTATGTGAAGAGGCAGCAGAACCAGCAGCTAACGAAACACTGGGAGCAGAAATCCTTCCTGACCCAGTCTCTCCTGATCCTTCCTCTACTATGACAATGGGAGAATCACTCTTATTTCCCATGTCTGATGCAGCAGATGGTGAGGTGAGATCCTTGTGTACTAGCCATGGACACATGGCGATTCTCCATGGGTTTGTGGGTTATGTTTGTATCTACTGCATCAGACATGGGAAATAAGAGTGATTCTCCCACTGTCACAGTAGAGGAAGGATCGGGAGAGACTGGGTCAGGAAGGATTTGTGCTCCCACTGTCTCGTCAGCTGCTGGTTCTACTGCCTCTTCACACACAATGCTGGTGCCAATGACGTTCCTCTCGTTGAAGACGACATCCCTGGAGATGATGACGTGGCCTATATCCCTCTCGTAGAGGCGATAGGCCTTGCTTGCCACGTCGTAGCCAATCATCAGCATCTGCGCACTCTTTGCGTCCCATTTCTGCCGCTTCTCCTTGGGCACGTGCATGTGTGCCAGGCTGCCAAATACTCGGAGATGACCCACGCTCGGTTTCTTGCCGAACCACGCCTCGTACGGCGTCATCTGCTCCAGGGCCTTAGTTGGACTGCGGTTCTTGATGTAGACCCCAGTGCTCACGGCTTCAGCCTAGAAGTCGTAGGTCAGCCGAGCCGCGTGCAATATGGAGCGCGACTCCACAATGGTACGGTTGGCGCGTTTTGCTACATCGTTCTGCTGCGGTGAGTACGGACGGGGAGGAATGGAGAGCAGTTGTGTGAACCACTCCTTGTAGTGCGTCAGACTCTTGGTATACCCCGAGTCCTTGTACCACGCCAGATCCGCCTTTTCCTTCTGCGACATGTCAGACTTTGCCATGAACAGGCGGTCGCGCACCTCCTTGGCGACGCTCATGTTGCCAAAATGGCGTACGCTAGTCTGGTTCTGCTGCTGCTGCTGGCGTTGTTGTGACTGCTGCTGATGTTGCTGTGGAGATTGCTGCTTTTGCTACTGCTGCTTCTGCTCCTGGTCCCTCTTGAACTTGAAGCACTCTTTCTTGTAGTGCCCCTCTTTATGGCAATAGTGGCACTTGCCCTTCTTCTTGCCTCTCTATTGCCCGGACTGCTGCTGTTGCTGGTTGCATGAGCCCATGGCCATGAAAGCTGCTTCACCACTGCTGCTGCCGCCATTGCGCTTTGCTGCATTGCGACGCAGTTCCACCTGCACCAAGTGCATGCAGATGAAGTCGAGGTCGAGAGTCGGCTGGCACTCCAACGTCTCTCGCACCGTGTCGTAGCTAGTTGGGAGTCCCCTCAGCAAGAGGAGGATGAAGCGCGTCTCTTCCACAGGGTTTTCGGCCGCTCTCAGCTGCTTCGCCAGCTCTTTTGCCCTGTCCAGATACGCCTCCATCCCTTCACCACCCTGCATTTTCAGCGCCATCATCTTTTCCTCCAAAAGCATGAGGAATGCAGGATCCTTGCTCTCGTATTTATTGCACAACGTGTCCCACCCCTCCTTTGCAGTAGCCTTGTCACTCACGTACTGAAGATGCGGGTTGGAGATGGTGTTGACAAGCAACCTGTACGCCTGCCTGTCCTTCTTCTTCTACTCCTCATACGTCGCTGGTACAGCTGCAGAAGAACCCACATCAGCTGCACCCTTTTGCGGCGTCTTCCCCGCCACCACCTGCGCTGCGGTGATGCCTTTTGCCTGTGGAACTGGAGCCGGCTCGTCGCTTCTCACCACCTCCCACAAGCCCCTCTCCTCCAAAAGGAGGCGGGTACGGATCTTCCAAAACGTGAAGTTGGCGAGTCCCTCCAGCCTCTCCAAAGGCTGGGCCGCCGTTACAATGCCAGCTGCTGCCATTTTGAACCTTGGTGATGCTCAGCGCTGCCCTTAGATGGCGGCGCTACCCCTGCTTCTGCTGCTGCTTCTGCCAGTAATCTGTCTGGCAGAAAATGGACTGTAGATTCCAGCAAGAGCAACTGTAGTCATAGAAACGTTAGCTACAACAGTAGAACCAAACCGGGGTGCGCCATTTTGGCAACATAAACGTGACCCAAGAGGTGCGCGACCGCCTCTTCATGGCGAAGTCTGACATGTCATAGAAGGAGAAGGCGGATCTGGCGTGGTACTAGGACTACGGGTGTACCAAGAGCCTGATGCAACACAAGGAGTGGTTTACGCAGCTGCTCTCCATCCCTCCCGTACAATTACTTTGGATGATGTAAGGTTCATGTATGCTAAGGAGATTAGGATGGTGGAGTTGTGGTTGGAACCACCGCGTGGTATTGAATTGGGAGTGTTCCATGGCGTGCTATATGTGTTAGAACTAGAGGAGAGAGGGAGCCTTGGAGCAGCGAGCATGTGGGACTGAAAGGGCATCACTTGGGCAAGTCAGCCCTCTCACAAGCCACACCACTTAGCCATGGAGGCTAAGGCTCACATACTAGAGTCCATAATCTCACACAAGGGAGGACATCAGCCTAGCAATCAGGCTGACCATTCATACACGACCTAGAGAGCTAGAAAATGCTTTCATGGCACACTCCTAGTGGTCACATAACCCACAATCCCATGGAGAATCGCCATGTATCCATGGCTAGCACACAAGGATCTCACCTCACCTAAAAACTAGAGTGAGGTACCTTTTTCCTAGTCAGTACACTATGACAAGGCAACTCAAGAATCTAAGATCTTTTTGGATATTGCTCCCATCAGGACTTGACCCAGGACCTCTTGTCTTTTTCTTTTCTCAGGTTAACGCATAGTTCCATAGCGCATAGTTACCTGGATTTTGGCGATCGATGACCCTAACAACTTTGAAAATTCATATCTCCTAATCCGACCGCTGGATCGACCTAAAACTTGGATCGTAGACATTTTGCTACCTGGTCTTTCCAATGAGGAAGTTGAATCGACAATCGCAGCACCCATCTGGTAGTTTCCTAGACCTTGCTCCTGTGCACCTGAAACTGAGCTGGATGGCTCCTTTCCCAATAATCTCCCACTTTGCCACAGTGAGAGTGGACTACGTCCACATGCCTTCATGCAGAACTGATACTTCTCACGGGTCACCGGCTTTGTGCAAAAATCAATGACCGGCTTGCTGGTTGGAGTAAACTCCAGCTTGATAGCACCTTCCTACACCATGTGCCTGATGAAGTGATATGCGATGTCAATGTGCTTGGTGTGTGCATGATGCTTAGAATTCTTGGCAAGTGCGATTGCGCTCTGGTTGTCAAAGCGCAAAGGAACTGGAACTGCTACACTCCCACTCACCTGTGCTACGAGACGCTACAGCCAAAGTGCTTCCTTCGCTCTAAAGCTAAGAGAGACCTACTCAGCTTCTATGCTTGAGGTGGCCACGACCACCTGCAGCTTGCTGCACCAGCTGATGGCTCCACCATTCATGAGGAACACATGTCCCGAGATGGACTTACGGTCCTCAGGGTTTGAAGTCCAGTCTGCGTCTGTGTAGCGGATGATACTGTTGTCGTTGCCGTTGTAGGTGATGGCGATGTTGATGGTTCCTGCAAGGTAGCGGAAGATCTGCTTCATTGCCTTCTGGTGCTCAAGTCCGGGGTTTGCCATGTGCTGGCTTATAGCGCTAACAGCCTGTGCGAGGTCCGGCCTGGTTGCAACCATCAGGTACATGAGGCTGTCAACGGCGCTCTGGTACTTCTGCCGCTTAGCTGCATTTGCTTCTCCATTGAAACTTACGAGGTACTGCCGCGTCTCCAACAACGTGCCGATGGGTTTTGCCTTGCCATGCCGAACTGCTGCAAGACATCCTTGATATAGCAGCTCTGTTACTGTGAAAGAGAGCGTGATTTGCGGTCATGCTTGATGTGGATACCAAGGAAGTATGATGCCTCCCCAAGATCAGACATCTAGAAGCGCTCCTGCATGGCCTCCTTGAACTCCTGTAGTGCAGACATGCTGGTGGAAAGGAGGAGCACCTCATGACCGTGCTGCCAGCGATAGACGCTATAGTCACACTCGCTACGCTCAAACCCATGCACTGCAACGCCGTATCAAACTTCTGGTTCCAAGCACGCGACACTTGCTTGAGGCCGTATAGCGACTTCTATAGCTTACAAACCAGGTCCTCGTGGCCATCCATGACGAACCCCTCCGGCTGCTCCATGTAAATCTCCTCCTCCAGTTCACCGTTCAGGAACGCCTTCTTGACGTCCATGTGGCAGACCTCAAAGTCCTCTACTGCTGCATAGGAAAGGAGCGTACGCACAAAGGCAAACTTTGCAACAGGGGCAAAAGTTTCTGTGTAGTGGATGCACTCCTGCTGCGAGTAATCTTTGGCGACTAGCTTTGCTTTGTACTCTTACAGGTTGCCATCTACTCCCCGCTTCTTCTTGAACACCCACTTGCACTAGCTGCGACTGTATCTCCTATTGCACGGCTTGCGCCCAATCTGCTGCATCCGGTGCAGCCATGGCCTCCTTGTATGACGTTGGCTCATCTAAATGTGCTACAATTGCGACCTTCATCTATTCTGGTTTCTGCTGTATCCAGAAATGGCCGCGCTCACCAGGCTTGTACCGCACCCTAAGAGGATACGTGCGACCTGGTGGTGGAGCGTTAGCGGCGGCTGGCGCGGTGCTGCTGGCACAACTGCTGCTACTGGTGATGCTCCCTCTCCCTCCTCTGCTTCTGCCGGTGAGGCTGCTGTATCTGCTGCATCAGACATGGGAGCATAGAGTGATTCTCCCACTGTCATAGAAGAGGAAGGATCGGGAGAGAATGGGTCAGGAAGGATTTCTGCTCCCACTGTCTCGTCAGCTACTGGTTCTGCTGCCTCTTCATAGACAATGTAGGTGCCGATGACGTTGCTCTCATTGAAGACGAAATCCCTCGAGATGATGACGTGACATGTATCCCTCTCGTAGAGGCAATACGTCTTGCTTGCCACGTTGTAGCCAATCATCAGCATCTCCGCGCTCTTCGCGTCCCAATTTTGCCGTTTCTCATTTGGCACGTGCATGTGCGCCAAGCTGCCAAACGCGCGAAGATGACCCACGCTCAGATTCTTGCCAAATCACGCCTCGTACGGTGTCATCTGCTCTAGGGCCTTAGTTGGACTGTGGTTCTTGATGTACACCGTAGTGCTTACTGCTTCCGTCCAAAAGTCGTAGGTGAGCCGAGCCGCTTGCAGCATAGAGCGCGCCGACTCAACGATGGTGCGATTGGCGCGTTCTACTACGCCGTTCTGCTACGGTGAGTATGGCGTGGTGCACTGCGCCTTGATGCCTGCTGCTCTGAGGTAGTCCTGGAACTCCTTACTCAGGTACTCTCCACCGCGGTCGCTGCGCAGCGCCTTGTTTTTCTTGCCAGTCTGGTTCTCCACCATGGCCTTGAACTCCTTGAACCTGTCAAAGCACTAGTCCTTGGAGGAAAGGAAGTACATACTAGTGTAATGGCTGAAATCATCAATGAAGGTAAGAAAATACCTAGAGCCTCCAAAGCCCCGGGTCTCCATCGGGCCACACAAGTCTGTGTGGACCAGCTCCAGTACCTCCTTCGCGCGCTCTCCTGCTCCAAAGAACGCCTCGCGATACTGCTTCCCCTCCAAACAGCCGATGCACAACCGCTGCTCGAAGTTAGAGATGGTGGGCAAGTCACGCACCATCTACTTCGTTTCAAGTTGCTCTAAGGTGCGCATGCCGATGTGGCCGTAGCGCGCATGGCAGATTTCACCATCGGTAGCCTGCACCACTGCTGCAAGGCTCTGCTCACGCGGGATCTTGGTTGCTCCTAGCAGGCGGTACATATCACCTTCTTTCAACGACCTCTCCAACTCCTCTTCTGTTTCCTTGTCGAGGATGTAGCCATAATCATCGTCAAAGACGATGCGCAGTCCTGTGTTGGTGAGAGAGGACACTGAAAAAAGGTTGAATGCAGCATTAGGCACATAGAGCACGCCATGGAAAACTCTCACTTCAATGCCACGCGGGGTCTCCAATCACATCGCCACAACCCCAATCTCCTAAGCATACACCACCGGATCATCACCCAAAGCAATCGGATGGGGGGGAATGGAGAGCAGCTACGTAAACCACTCCTTGTGGTGCATCAGACTCTTGGTACACCCCGAGTCCTTGTACCATGCCAGATCCGCCTTTTCCTTCTACGACGTGTCAGACTTTGCCATGAAGAGGCGGTCACGCACCTCCTTGGCGATGTTCATGTTGCCAAAATGATGCACGACGGTCTGGATCTGCTACTCCTGCTGCTGCTGTTGACGTTGCTGTGACTGCTGCTACTGTTGCTGTGGAGATTGCTGCTTTTGCTGCTGCTCCTGCTGCTCCTTCAGGTCCCTCTTGAACTTGAAGCACTCTCTCTTGTAGTGCCCCTCTTTCTGGCAATAGTGGCACTTACCCTTCTTCTTTCCTCTGCTGCCCAGACTACTGCTGCTGCTAGTTGCGTGAGCGCATGGCCATGAAAGCTGCTTCACTGCTGCTGCTGCCGCCATTGCACTTTGCTGCATTGCAACGCAGTTCCACGTGCACCAGGTGCGTGCAGATGAAGTCGAGGTCGAGAGTCGGCTGGCACTCAAACGTCTCTCGTACCGTATCATAGCTCGTTGGGAGTCCCCTCGGCAAGAGGAGGACGAAGCGCGTGTCTTCCACAGGGTTGCCAGCCGCTTTCAGCTGCTTCGCCAGCTCCTTTGCCCTGTCCAAGTACGCCTCCATCCCTTCACCACTATGCATTTTCAACGCCATCATCTTCTCCTCCAAAAGCATGAGGAATGCACGATCCTTGCTCTCATACTTCTTGCACAACGTGTCCCATCCCTCTTTTGCAGTAGCCTTGTCACTCACGTACTGAAGATGCGGGTTGGAGATGGTGTTGACAAGCAGCCTGTAGGCGTGCCTGTCCTTTTTCTTCCACTCCTCATATGCCGCTCCTGCAGTTGTAGATAAACTTGCATGTGCTGCACCTTTCTGCGGCGTCTTCCCCGCCACCACCTCTGCTGCGGTGATGCCTTTTGCTTGTGGAGGCGGAGCGAGGTCGCTGCCGCTCACCACCTCCCACAAGCCCCTCTCCTCCAAAAGGAGGCGGGTACAGATCTTCCAAAACATGAAGTTGGCACGTCCTTCCAGCCTCTCCAAGGGCTGGGCTGCTGTTTCCATGCCTGCTGCTGCCATTTTGAGCCTTGGTGATGCTCATCGCTGCCCTTGAGTGGCGGTGCTACCCCTGTTTCTGCTGTTGCTTCAGCCAGAAATCTGTCTGACAAAAAATGGACCGTAGAGGCCACCAGACTGGGAATTTTGAAAAACTGAACCACCTGGAAAATGCAGCTCAAAACCTTTCGGATCGACCCATAAAACAGGATCATCAACAGGGGATTTTCAGAGACATGCCCTTTTGAAAATAGGGTATGCTTCTGCTCCTACTCCAGCTCACACCAGCCAGCTTGTAAACGGTGTTTCTCCCAAACGTACCTATGTGCTACTTTTCAAACTTGACAAAGAAACGAGAGAGTTAGGGTCATCACAAGGCGACAATCTTACTTAGAGAGAAGAGTGTAGCCCTGGCCAACCTTGTTTTGACCATAACTCTCAATCCGACTGTTGCATCTTCGCGATCTTGAGCTCGTTAGAAAGCTTGTCTCTTCAAATTGAAGATCTTGTGGTCGATTGTCAAATTTGGTGAAGGTTTCACCCCAACCCGTCATTCTCAAAGTGACAGCCTGTGCTGGCTGAAAGTGGCTGAACTTGACTCTGATACCGAATGTTGGATCTGGAGGAGAGAGGGAGTTTTGGAGTTGTGAGTATGTGTGACTGGAAGGGCATCACTGTTGGAAAAGGAGCCATCCGGCTCAATTTCAGGTCCACAGGAGCAAGTTCCAAGAAAGTACCAGATGCCTGCTCCGATTGTGACTCCAGCTTCACCATTGGAAAGATCAGGTTGCAAAATGTCTACGGTCCAAGTTTGAGGCCGATCCAACAGTCGGATCAGGAGATATGAACTTTCGTAGTTTCCGAGGTCATCAACCGCCGATATCCGGGTGACAATGGGCGATGGCTCCATGCTTTAGCCTGAGAAAAGAAAAAGACAAGAGGTCCAGGGTCAAGACCTGATGGGAGAAATATCCAAAAAGGCCCTTGGTCTTGGGATTGCCTTGTCAGAGTGTGCTGACTAGGATAAAGGTACCTCTCCTTACGTTTTAGGTGAGGTGAGATCCTTGTGTGCTAGCCATGGACACATGACGATTCTCCATGGGTTTGTGGGTTATGTGACCACTAGGAGTGTGCCATGAGAGCATTCTCTAACTCTCTAGGTCGTGTGTGAGTGGTCAGCCTGATTGCTAGGCTGATTTTCTCCCTTGTGTGAGATTATGGACTCTAGTGTGTGTGCCTTAGCCTCCATGGCTAAGTGGTGTGGCTTGTGAGAGGGCTGACTTGCCCAAGCTCTAGCTCTATATGTACTCCATCATTTTGAGTGATTGAACAACCATTCTACAGCACAAGTGATGCCCTTACAATCACACATGCTCGCTGCTCCAAGGCTCCCTCTCTCCTCCAGATCCAACATTTGGTATCAGAGCCAAGTTCTGCCACTTTCAGCCAGCACAGGCTGTCACTTTGAGAGTGACAGGTTGGGGTGAAAACTTCACCAAATTTGAATATCGACCACTTGATCTTCAAGTTCAATAGACAAGCTTTCCAACGAGCCCAAGATCGCAAAGATCCAACAGTCGGATTGAGAGTTATGCTCAGAACGAGGTCAGCCAGATGAGTAAGACTGTCGCCTTGTGATGACCATAACTCTCTCGTTTCTTTGTCAAATTTAAAAAGTGGTACATGCGAATTGTAGTATTTGTCCTAAGCTTTCCATTGGTGCAAAAAAATTTGCATTCCATTGATTCGTTTGGGAGAAACGTCGTTTACAAGCTGGCTGGTGTTAGCTCGAGAAGGAGCACAAGCATACCCTGTTTTCAAAAGGGCATATCTCTAAAAATCCCCTCTTGATGACCCTGTTTTATGGGTCAATCTGAAAGGGTATGAGCTGAATTTTGCAGTGGTGGGCTCTGTTTGTCAAAATTCCCAGTCTGCTGGCCTCTACAGTCCAAGTTATGTCAGACATATTTCTGGCTGAAGCAACAGCAGAAGCAGGGGTAGCGACGCCTTTCAAGGGCAGCGCTGAGCATCGCCAAGGCTCAAAATGGCAGCAGCAGGCGTGGTAACAGCAGCCCAGTCCTTGGAGAGGCTGGAAGGACGCGCCAACTTCACGTTTTGGAAGATCCGTACCCGCCTCCTTTTGGAGGAGAGGGGCTTGTGGGAGGTGGTGAGCGGCGACGAGCGCCCTCCATTCCACAGGCAAAAGGCATCACCGTAGCAGAGGTGGTGGCAGGGAAGACGCCACAGAAAGGTGCAGCAGATGCAAGTTCATCTACAACTCCAGCAGTGGCATATGAGGAGTGGAAGAAGAAGGACAGGCAAGCCTACAGGCTGCTTGTCAACACCGTCTCCAACCCGCATCTTCAGTACGTGAGTGACAAGGCTACTGCAAAAGAGGGGTGGGACACGTTGTGCAAGAAGTATGAGAGCAAGGATCCTGCATTCCTCATGCTTTTGGAGGAGAAGATGATGGCGCTGAAAATGCAGGGTGGTGAAGGGATGGAGGCGTATCTGGACAGGGCCAAGGAGCTGGCGAAGCAGCTGAGAGCGGCCGACAACCCTGTGGAAGAGACGCGCTTCATCCTCCTCTTGCTGAGGGGACTCCCAACCAGCTACGACACGGTGTGAGAAACGTTGGAGTGCCAGCCGACTCTCGACCTCGACTTCATCTGCACGTACTTGGTGCAGGTGGAACTGCGTCGCAATGCAGCAAAGCGCAATGGTGATAGCAGCAGCAGTGAAGCAGCTTTCATGGCCATGGGCTCATGCAACCAGCAGCAGTAGCAGTCCGGGTAGTAGAGAGGCAAGAAGAAGGGCAAGTGCCGCTATTGCCAGAAAGAGGGGCACTACAAGAAAGAGTGCTTCAAGTTAAAGAGGGACGAGAAGGAACAGCAGCAGCAGCAAAAGCAGAAAGCTCCACAGCAACAGCAGCAGCAGTCAGAGCAACGCCAGCAGCAGAAGCAGCAGCTAAACCAGACTGGCGTGCGCCATTTTGGCAACATGAACGTCGCCAGAGGTGCGCGACTGCCTCTTCATGGCAAAGTCTGACATGTCGCAGAAGGAAAGGGCGGATCTGGCGTGGTACAAGGACTCGGGGTGTACCAAGAGTTTGACGCACCACAAGGAGTGGTTCACGCAGCTGCTCTCCATTCCCCCCCGTCCGATTGCTTTGGGTGATGATCAGGTGGTGTATGCTGAGGGGATTGGGATTGTGGAGATGTGGTTGGAGACCCCGCGTGGCATTGAAGTGGGAGTGTTCCATGGCGTGTTGTATGTGCCTGATGCTGCGTTCAACCTTCTCTCAGTGTCCTCTCTCACCAACACAGGACTGCGCGTCGTTTTTTACGATGATTATGGCTACATCCTCGACAAGGAAACAGGAGAGGAGTTGGCCAAGTCAGTGAAGGAGGGCGACATGTACCGCCTGCTGGGGGCGATCAAGATCCCGCGTGAGCAGAGTCTTGCAGCAGTGGTGCAGGCGACAGATGGCGAGATCTAGCATGCACGCTACGGCCACATCGGCATGCGCGCCTTGCAGCAGCTTCAAGCAAAGCAGATGGTGCGTGACCTGCCTACCATCTCTAACTTTGAGCAGCAGTTATGCATCGGTTGTTTGGAGGGGAAGCAACACCGCGAGGCGTTCTCTGGAGCAGGAGAGCGTGCGAAAGACGTGTTGGAGCTGGTCCACACGGACTTGTGCGGACCGATGCAGACCCAGAGCTTTGGAGGCTCTAGGTATTTTCTCACCTTCATTGATGATTTTAGCCGTTACACTGCTGTGTACTTCCTTTCCTCCAAGGACCAGTGCTTTGACAGGTTCAAGGAGTTCAAGGCCATGGTGGAGAACCAGACTGGCAAGAAGATCAAGGCGCTGCGCAGCGATCGCGGTGGAGAATACCTAAGCAAGGAGTTCCAGGACTACCTCGCAGCAGCTGGCATCAAGGCGTAGCGTACCGCGCCGTACTCGCCGCAGCAGAACGGGGTAGCAGAACGTACCAACCGTACCATTGTGGAGTCGGCGCGCTCCATGCTTCACGCGGCCCGGCTGACCTACGACTTCTGGGCTGAAGCCGTGAGTACTGCGGTCTAGATCAAGAACCGCAATCCAACCAGGGCCCTGGATCAGATGACGCCGTACAAGGCATGGTTTGGCAAGAAGCCATGCGTGGGATATCTTTGCACATTTGGCAGCTTGGCGCACATGCACGTGCCAAAGGAGAAGTGGCAAAAGTGGGACGCGAAGAGTGCGCAGATGCTGATGATTGGCTATGACGTGGCAAGCAACGCCTATCACCTCAACGAGAGGGATACAGGCCACGTTATCATCTCCAGGGATGTCGTCTTCAACGAGAGCAACGTCATCGGCACCAACATTGTGTGTGAAGAGGCAACAGAACCAGCAGCTGACGAGACTGTGGGAGCAGATATTCTTCCTGACCCAGTTTCTCCCGATCCTTCCTCTACTGTGACAGTGGGAGAATCACTCTATTCTCCCATGTCTGATGCAGCAGATACAGCAGCTTCATCGGCAAAAGCAGAGGAGGGAGATGTAGCACCACCAGCAGAAGCAGTTGTGCCAGCAGCACCGCGTCTGCCGCCTGCTAACGCTCCAGCACCAGGTCGGAGGTACCCTCTCAAGGTGCGCTACAAGCCTGGTGAGCGCGGGCATTTCTGGAAGCTCCACAAACCAGACCACATGAACGTCGCAGTTGCAGCAGACTCTGATGAGCCCACGTTGTACAAGAAAGCCATGGCGTCACCAGATGCGGCGGATTGGGCGCAAGCTGTGCAGTAGGAGATACAGTCGCAGCAGGACAACGGCACGTGGGAGTTGACTGAGCGTCCACCTGGATGTAAGGTGATCAAGTGCAAGTGGGTCTTCAAGAAGAAGTGGGGAGCAGATGGTAACCTGGAAAAGTACAAGGCGAGGCTGGTCGCCAAGGGCTACTCGCAGCAAGAGGGCATCGACTACACAGAAACGTTTGCTCCTGTTGCAAAGTTTGCCTCTGTGCGCAAGCTCCTCTCTTATGCAGCAGCTGAGGACTTTGAGGTTCACCACATGGATGTCAAGACGGCATTCTTGAATGGTGACTTGGAGGAGGAGATCTACATGGAGCAGCCGGAGGGGTTCGTCATGGATGGCCAGGAGCACCTGGTTTGCAAGCTGCAGAAGTCGCTGTACGGCCTCAAGCAAGCGTCGCGTGCTTGGAACCTGAAGTTGGATGCGGCGTTGCAGTGCATGGGGTCTGAGCGCAGCGAGTGTGACTACAGTGTGTATCGCTGGCAGCATGAGCATGAGATCCTCATCATCATTGTCTATGTGGATGACATACTCCTCCTTTCCAACAACATGTCTGCACTACAGGAGTTCAAGGACGCCATGCAGGAACGCTTCCAGATGTCTGATCTCGGGGAGGCATCATACTTCCTCGGCATCCAGATCACGCGTGATCGCAAATCACGCTCTCTCTCGCTACAGCAGAGTCGCTACATCAAGGACGTCCTGCAGCAGTTCGGCATGGCAGAGGTAAAACCCATCGGCACGCCGCTGGAGACGCGGCAGAACCTTGTGAGCTTTAATGGAGAAGCAAATACAGCTGAGCGGCAGAAGTACCAGAGCGCCGTCGGCAACCTCATGTACGTGATGGTGGGAACCAGGCCGGACCTCGCACAGGCTGTTAGAGTTGTGAGCCAGCACATGGCAAACCCCGGACCTGAGCACCAGAAGGCAGTGAAGCGGATCTTCCGCTACCTTGCTGGAACCATCAACATGGGCATCACCTACAACGGCAATGACAACAGCATCATCGGCTACACAGACGCTGATTGGGCTTCAAACCCTCAGGACCGCAAGTCCATCTCTGGACATGTGTTCCTCATGAATGGTGGGGCCATCAGCTGGTGCAACAAGCGGCAGGTGGTCGTGGCCACCTCAAGTACGGAAGCTGAGTACGTCTCTCTCAGCTTTGGAGCCAAGGAAGCAGTTTGGCTTCAGCGTCTTATGGCAGAGATGAGTGGGAGTGCAGCAGTTCCAGTTCATGTGCGCGTCGACAACCAGAGCGCAATCGCACTCGCCAAGAATCCTGAGCACCATGCACGCACCAAGCACATTGACATTGCATATCACTTCATCAGGCATATGGTGCAGGAGGGTGCTATCAAGTTGGAGTTTTCTCCAACCAGCAAGCAGGTCGCTGATTTCTGCACAAAGCCAGTGACCCGTGAGAAGCAGCAGCTCTGCATGAAGGCATGTGGACTCAGCCCACTCTGACTGCAGCAAAGTGGGAGATTGTTGGAAAAGGAGCCATCCGGCTCAATTTCAGGTCCACAGGAGCAACTTCCAGGAAAGTTGTAGATGCCTGCTCCGGTCGTCACTCCAGCTTCACCATTGGGAAGATCAGGTGGCAAAATGTCTACGGTCCGAGTTTGAGGCCGATCCAACGGTCGGATCGGGAGATATGAATTTTCGTAGTTTCCGGGGTCATCGACCGCCGATATCCGGGTGACCATGGGCGATGGCTCCATGCCTTAGCCTGAGAAAAGAAAAAGGCAAGAGGCCCAGGGTCAAGACCTGATGGGAGAAATATCCAAAAAGGTCCTTGGTCTTATGATTGCCTTGTCAGAGTGTGCTGACTAGGATAAAGGTACCTCTCCTTACTTTTTAGGTGAGGTGAGATCCTTGTGTGCTAGCCATGGACACATGGCGATTCTCCATGGGTATGTGGGTTATGTGACAACTAGGAGTATGCCGTGAGAGCATTCTCTAGCTCTCAAGGTTGTGTGTGAGTGGTCAGCTTGATTGCTAGGCTGATTTCCTCCCTTGTGTGAGATTATGGACTCTAGTGTGTGAGCCTTAGCCTCCATGGCTAAGTGGTGTGGCTTGTGAGGGCTGACTTGTCCAAGCACTAACTCTATATGTACTCCATCATTTTATGTTATTAAACAACCATTCTTCAGCACAAGTGATTGTTGGATCTGGAGGAGAGAGGGAGCCTTGGAGCAGCGAGCATGTGTGATTGGAAGGGCATCACTTGTGCTGAAGAATGGTTGTTGAATCACTCAAAATGATGGAGTACATATAGAGCTAGAGCTTGGGCAAGTCAGCCCTCTCACAAGCCACACCACTTAGCCATGGAGGCTAAGGCNCTGATTGCTAGGCTGATTTCCTCCCTTGTGTGAGATTATGGACTCTAGTGTGTGAGCCTTAGCCTCCATGGCTAAGTGGTGTGGCTTGTGAGAGGGCTGACTTGCCCAAGCTCTAGCTCTATATGTACTCCATCATTTTGAGTGATTCAACAACCATTCTTCAGCACAAGTGATGCCCTTCCAATCACACATGCTCGCTGCTCCAAGGCTCCCTCTCTCCTCCAGATCCAACAATCACTTGTGCTGAATAATGGTTGTTTAATAACTTAAAATGATGGAGTACATATAGAGTTAGAGCTTGGGCAAGTCAGCCCTCACAAGCCACACCACTTAGCCATGGAGGCTAAGGCTCACACACTAGAGTCCATAATCTTACACAAGGGAGGAAATCAGCCTAGCAATCAGGCTGACCACTCACGCACAACCTAGAGAGCTAGAAAATACTCTCATGGCACACTCCTAGTGGTCACATAATCCACAATCTCATGGAGAATCGCCATGTGTCCATGGCTAGCACAGAAAGATCTCACCTCACCTAAAAAGTAAGGAGAGTTGCCTTTTTTCCTAGTCAGTATACTCTGACAAGGCAACCCAAAAATCGAGGACCTTTTTTGATATTTCTCCCATCAAGTCTTGACCCTGGATCTCTTGCCTTTTTCTTTTCTCAGGCTAAGGCTTGGAGCCATCTCCCATGGTCACCCGGATATCGGCGATCGATGACCCCGGAAACTTGGAAAATTCATATCTCCCAATCCGACCGTTGGATCGGCCTCAAACTTGGACCATAGACATTTTGCCACCTGATCGGATTGACGGTTGGAGTAGGAATCTGCTACTTTCCTGGAACTTTCTCCTTTGGACCTGAAAATGAGCCAGATGGCTCCTTTTCCAATAGTCTTGACAGCCATCTGGTTGACCTCAATGTCCTCTACTGCTGCATAGGAAAGGAACATACGCACAGAGGCAAGCTTTGTAACAGGAGTAAACGTTTCCGTGTAGTCGATGCCTTCGTGCTACGAGTAGTCTTTGGCGACCAGCCTTGCCTTGTATTTTTCCAGGTTGCAATCTGCTCCCCGTTTCTTCTTGAACACCCACTTGCACTTGATCACCTTACGTTTCGGTGGACGCTCAGTCAACTCCTAAATACCGTTTTCGAGCTGCAACTATATCTCTAGCTGCATAGCTTATGCCCAATCTGAGCGCAATCGCACTCAGGTTGTCGACACGCACAAGAACTGGAACTGCTGCACTCCTACTCATCTGCGCCATGAGACGCTGAAGCCAAACTGCTTCCTTGGCTCCATAGCTGAGAGAGATATACTCAGCTTCCGTGCTTGAGGGGGCCACGACCACGTGCTGCTTGCTACACCAGCTGATGGCCCCACCATTGATGAGGAATTCATGTCCAGAGATGGACTTACGGTCCTCAGGGTTTGAAGACCATTCTGCGTCTGTGTAGCCGATGATGCTGTAGTCGTTGCTGTTGTAGGTGATGCCGATATTGATGGTTCCAACAACTAACTGAAAGACCCGCCTAAGTGCCTTCTGGTGCTCAGGTCCGGGGTTTGCCATGTCCTGGCTCACAATGCTAACAGTTTGTGCGAGGTCCTGCCTGGTTGTAACCATCAGGTATTTGAGGCTGCCGATGGCACTCTGGTACTTCTGCTGCTCAGCTGCATTTGCTTCTCCATTGAAGCTCACGAGGTAATGCCGCGTTTCCAACGGCGTGCCGATGGGTTTTGCCTCTACCATGCCAAACCGCTGCAAGACATCGTAGATGTAGCAGCTTTGCTACAGCGATAGAGCGTGATTTGGGATTATGTGTGATCAGGATATTGAGGAAGTATGATGCCTTCCCGAGATCACACATCAGGAAGCGCTCTTACATGGCCTCCTTGAACTCCTGCAGTGCAGACATGCTGTTGGAAAGGAGGAGCATGTCATCCACATAGACGATGATGATGAGCACCTCATGACCATGCTGCCAGCGATATAGTTGTAGTCACACTCACTGTGCTCAGATTCTATGCACTGCAACGCGGCATCCAACTTCTGGTTCCAAGCACGCGACGCTTGCTTGAGGCCGTACAGCGACTTCTCCAGCGTAGAAACCAGGTACTCTTGGCCATCCATGACGAACCCCTCCCGCTGCTCCATGTAAATCTCCTCCTCCAAGTCACCGTTCAGGAACGCCGTCTTGACGTCCATGTGGTGGACCTCAAAGTCCTCTATAGCTGCAGAGGAAAGGAGCGTACGCACAAAGGCAAACTTTGCAACAGGAGCAAAGGATTCCATGTAGTCGATGCCTTCGTGCTGCGAGAAGTCTTTGGCGACCAGCCTTGCCTTGTACTTTTCCAGGTTGCTATCTGCTCCCCGCTTCTTGAACACCCATTTGCACTTGATCACCTTTCCTCCAGGTGGACGCTGAGTCATCTCTTACGTACCGTTCTTGAGCTCTGACTCTATCTCGTGCTGCATAGCTTGTGCCCAATCTGCCGCATCTGGTGTAGCCATGGCCTTCTTGTACAACGTCGGCTCATCAGAGTCTGCTACAACTGCGACGTTCATCTGGTCTGGTTTTCGGAGCATCCAACAATGCCCGCGGTCACGAGGCTTGTAGCGCACCCTGAGAGGGTACCTTCGACCTGGTGCTGGAGCGTTAGTAGGGGGCTGGCGCAGTGTTGCTGGCACAACTGCTTCTGCTGATGATGGTGCATCGTCTTCTTCTGCTTCCGCCGATGAGGCCGCTATATCTACTGCATCAGATATGGGAGAGTAGACTAGTTCTCCCACTGTCACAATGGAGGAAGGATCAGGAGAGGCTTGGTCAGGAAGGATATCTACTCACACTACCTCGTAAGCTGCTCCTTTTCCTACCTCTTCATAGACAATGTTGGTGCCGATGACGTTGCTCTCGATGAAGACGACATCCCTGGAGATGATGACGTGGCTTGTATCCCTCTCGTAGACGCGATACACCTTGCTTGCCACGTCGTAGCCAATCATGAGCATATGCGCGCTCTTCGCGTCCCACTGGAAAATTCAGCTCACGACCTAGAAAATAGGGGATTTTGAAAGAAATACCCTCTTGAAAACAGGATATGCCTTTGCTCCTACTCTAGCTCACACCAGCCAGCTTGTAAACGGCGTTTCTCCCAAACGTACCTAGGGAATGCAAATATTTTTGCACCAATGGAAAGCGTAGGAAAAATACTTCAATTTGTATGTGCTAATTTTTCAAGTTGACAAAGAAACAAGAGAGTTATGGTCATCACAAGGCAAAAGTCTTACTAAGAGAGAAGAGTGTAGTCCTGGCTCACCTCAACTTGAACATAACTCTCAATCCGCTTGTTAGATCTTCGCGATCTTGGGCTCGTTAAAAAGCTTATATTTTGGACTTGAAGATCTCATGTTCGATTTTCAAAGTTGGTAAAGGTTTGATCCCAACCCGTTACCCTCAAAGTGACGGCCTGTGCTGGTTGAAAGTGGCAGAACTTGGCTCTGATACTAAGTGTTAGAACTGGAGGAGAGAAGGAGCCTTGGAGAATCAAGCATGTGGGAATGAAAGAGCATCACTTCTTCTGAAGAATGGTTGTTGAATCACTCAAAATGATGGAGTACACATAGAGCTAGAGCTTGGGCAAGTCAGCCCTCTCGCAAGCCACACCACTTAGCCATGGAGGCTAAGGCTCACACACTAGGGTCCATAATCTTACACAAGGGAGGAAATCAGCCTAGCAATCAGGTTGACGACTCACGCACGACCTACAGAGCTAGAAAATGCTCTCATGGCACACTCCTAGTGGTCATCTAACCCACAATCCCATGGAGAATCTCCATGTGTCCATGGCTAGCACACAAGGATCTCACCACACCTAAAAAGTAAGGAGAGGTACCTTTTTTCTAGTCAGCACACTCTGACAAGGCAACCCTAGAATCTAGGACGTTTTTGGATACTTTTCCCGTCAGATCTTGACCCTGGATCTCTTGCCTTTTTCTTTTTTCAGGCTAAGGCATGGAGCCATCGCCCATGCTCACCAGGATATCGGCGGTCAATGACCCCGAAAACATTGAAAATTCATATCTCCGAATCTGAGTGTTGGATCGGCCTCAACCTTGGACCCTAGACATTTTGCTACCTACTCTTTGCAATGAGGAAGTTGGATCCACGATCTGAGTAGGCATCAGGTAGTTTCCTGGAACTTGCTCCTGTGGACTTGAAACTGGCCGGATGGCTCCTTTCCGAACACTATGTACCTGATGCTGCGTTCAACCTTCTCTCAGTATCCTCTCTCACCAATACAAGACTGCGAGTCGTCTTTGACGACGACTATGGCTACATCCTTGACAAGGAAACGGGAGAGGAGTTGGCCAGGTCGGTGAAGGACGGCGACATCTACTGCCTGTTTGGGGCGACGACGATCCCATGGGAGCAGAGTCTTACAACAGTAGTGTAGGCCACAGATGGCGAAATCTGGCATCTGCGCTACAGCCACATTGGCATGCGTGCCTTGCAGCAATTTCAAACGAAGCAGGTGGTGCGTGACTTACCCAGCGTCTCTAACTTTGAGCAGCAGTTATTTATGGGCTGTTTGGAGAGGATGTAACATTACGAGGCATTCTCTGGAGCAGAGAAACATGTAAAGGAGGTGCTGGTGCTGGTCCAGCTCTGTGTGGCCCGAAACAGACCCTGAACTTTGAAGGCTCTAGGTATTTTGTCACCTTCATGGATGATTTCAGTAGTTACACTGCTTAATACTTCCTTACATCCAAGGACCAGTGCTTTGACATGTTCAAGGAGTTCAAGGTAATGGTGGAGAACCAGACTTGAAAGAAGATCAAGGCGCTGCAAAGCAACCCTGGCGGAGAGTACCTGAGCAAAGAGTTCCCGGAGTACCTCGTTGCAGCAAAAATGAAGGCGTAGCGCTCTGCGCCATCTCACCGTAGCATAATGGCATAGCAGAATGTTCCAACCGCACAATCATTGAATCAGCGCGTTCCATGCTTCACGCGACTCAGCTCACCTACGACTATGAGGCGGAAGCAATCAATACTACGGTGTACATCAAGAACCGTAGTCCCACCAAGGCGTTGGAGCGGATGATACCGTACGAGGCTTGGTTCGACAAGAAGCCGAGCATGCGTTATCTTCGCGTCTTTGGCAGTTTGGCACACATGAAAGTATGCAAGGAAAAGCGGCAAAAATGGGACTCTTTGAGCGCACAGATGCTACTGATCGGCTATGACGTGGCAAGCAAGACATATCATCTGTACGAGAGGGATACTCGCCATGTCATCATCTACAGGGAAATCGTTTTCAACGAAAGTAACGTCGTCGGCACCAACATGATCTCCAAAGAGGCAGCAGAACCAGCAGCTGATGAAACAATGGGAAAGACATTCTCCCTCACCCCGCCTCTCGTGAACTTTCCTCTACTGTGACAGTAAGAGAACCATTCTATTCTCCCATGTTTGATGCAGCAGATACAACGCGCCATCGGCAAAAGCAAAAGAAGAAGATGCACCACCATCAGTAGGAGTAGTTGTGCCAGCAGTACTGCGCCAGCCATGTGCTAACTCTCCAGCACCAGGTCGAAGGTACCCTCTCACGGTCCACTACAAACCTGGTGAACGCGGACATTTCTGGATGCTCCAAGAACCAGACCGGATGAATGTTGCAGTTACACCAAAATCTGATGAGACGACGTTGTAGAAGGAGGCCATGGCGGCACCAGTTGTAGCAGATTGGACACAAGCTGTGTAGCAGGAGATACTGTTGCTGCTTGACAACAATACGTGGGAGCTGGTTCAGCATCCACCAGGACGCAAGGTAATCAAGTGTAAGTGGGTGTTCAAGAAGAAGAGGGACGCAAATGGCAACCTTGAAAAGTACAAGGGGAGACCGGTCGCGAAGGGCTACTCACAACAAGAAGGCATCGACTACACGAAAACCCTTGCCCCTGTTGCAAAACTTCACTCTGTGCGCACGCTCCTTTCTTATGCAGCAGTTGAGGATTTCAAGATTCACGACATGGATGTCAAGACGGCATTCTTGAATGGTGACTTGGAGGAGGAAATCTACATGGAGTAGCGGGAGGGGTTCGTCATCGATGGCAAGGAGCACGTGGTTTGCAAGATGTAGAATTCGCTGAACTGTCTCAAGCAAGCATCACGTGCTTGGACCAAGAAATTAGATGCGGCGCTCCAGTGCATGGGTTTTGGGCGTAGCGAGTGTGACTAGAGCGTCTATCGTTGGCTGTATGTGTTGACCTGATATGCTCCTTGTCCATGGCAGTTATTTGGATAGGCACAAGACGGACTAGGCATGCACTGCTCCCTTGGAGTAAGTCTCCTATGTCTAGTCCAGATAGACAAGGCATGCATTACTCCTTTGGAAGGATTCCCCTTGGTCTAATCTGGATAGTATAGCCAGCAAATACTACCTAGGACAACGCCTTGTGGCTTAGATGTTCCGGAGTTGTGGAGCGAGAGGTCACTCGTCAAATCCCAGCCCGGTGACTAAATTTCTTTGTGACCAAAGGGGGGACAAGGAGGTTCTATGAGACATCTTAGAACATTCCAAGGTCCTTCCTAGTGGTTGGTGCCACTTGGCGGTCACACGGAGCGCCATGTAGACATGGGGGATGACGCAATCTAGATTGCCTCCAAAGTGGCTCATCCAAGGAACCCATGCGTGCCTAGGCTAGAGGCTGGCTCTAGGACTATAAGAACCTGTCAGTCGCCTCTCATTGAGTATACTTCTTACCTTTGTGACTCCTCACAGAGTTGTTCACCTGAGGCAGAGACTAAAGAAGCATTGGTTGGTCTAAGCCCCAAGAGTTTGCTCCTCGCGCGAAAGTGACCAAGTGCTAAAGATATAGTGCAAGGAATAATTCCTATGAACTGCTCAGTGTGGAACCTTGGCTCTGAGGGTGATATCATCTATTGGTTGTAATACCAAGAGTAGTCGGCGGGAACCATTGTGTCGGAACGCGTTTTCTAGACCGTCATCTCAGGCAGGTTGATAAAGGATTATGGGCCCACGCTGACTAGTTCTAAGGCAATCTTTTACGTACTCTCACCCTCTCTTTCTTGCAGCACGCATCCGCTTCATCAGCTCCATTTGCTCCATCTGCTCTATCAGCTCCTACAGCGGGTGCTGGGACTTAGCGAACAAGGGCCAAGGATAAGCTCTGCCCTTGGAGGTACGACCCTTGAGGCACCACCCTGGTTCGCTAGTGTGCGTTCTTCTCTCGTTGTAGGTGATCAACGGCTAAGGGGTAAGCGACGGATCTGCACCTTATAAACCGGTAGCAGACAAGAGCCTACATCAGCCTATATTGGCCTCAGCAAAGTAGAGAAGCAGAGAAGCAGAGAAATAACATGAAGACACCTTCGACGCTCACTCTTGCGTAATTGAATGGTGGGATGTCAATGTTCACATAGTTTGGTTTTCCCTTGTGCAGATGGCAAATTGAGATTGTGATGATGGTGTATAGCTACTTGAAGATGTTCCTTGGAGAAGAGATTGAATCTCCAAAAACAGATCACGGATATGAAGCGTTGAGTATAAAAAATGACATGGCGCTTGCGATTCTTGTGACATAAGTGCATGAGTCACAACATGTCCACCTCCAAGGTATCACACATGCATCAAAGGCTTATGAGAAGCTTGCACGTGTACACGAATCAACGGCTCTCTCAAATCGCCTCTTCATCCTTCAAAAGCTGATTTAGATGAGGGTAAACGAGGGAGAGTCGATTCCGGGCTTCCTGTTCAAGTTTTAAGGACTGCTACAACAAGTGACCCAAATGAACTGGGAAATCGACACCAACATGCATGCCATGATCCTCCTCATGGCGCTACCTCAAAGCTGGGGTCCTCTGATCACTGTCCTTGGCGGTTGGAAGGAGAAATATTTGACATATGAGACGGTGTCTGTGTACATGTGTCACGTGGCCATGCGTCGCAGCAGTAGTGAGACTAACATTTCAGCCTATGCTGCATAGTATGTTGGTCACGGCAACAATTCCTTATGGTCAGAGTAGTAGCGAAAGCGGTGGCGGTGGAGGAAAAGGCAATGGTGGTGGTGGAAAGAGTTCAAAGCGTACCATAAAAGAAAGGATAAGGAGGACGGAGATAACGGTGGAAGAAATGAGGACAAAGGAAAGGGTAAGAAGGAGTTGACGAACATGATGGCTGAGAGCATGCCGGTAACCAAGGGAGCAGCATTGCTCAAGCGTGGAGCATAAAGACCCAACTCTGGTACGAACCACAATTCTTCAAGGGAGAAGGATGGGTTCATCTCCATCAGGGACACTAGACATCGCTTCAGGTATGCAAACGGCAGCGTTGTCCATGCGTAATGCGAGGGAGATAAGTTGATCTGCATCAAGGTGCTAAAAAATACTTGAAGCTGGAGAACATCGTCTTCATGCCGTCTTTTGCGGCAAACCTCTTGTGAGTGTCCAAAATCACGGACCAGGACACGGCGGTTGTCTTCACGGAGGAGGAGGCAGTAATTGTCAAGAACAAGGACATCAAGATCTCCTATCCTAAGGAGAGTCTTGTCGCACAGGTCTGAAGAGTTTATGGGTTTTATTTACTACAGACCAAACCCCTTGAGAGTACAAATGAGGGATATGTGGTGGTTGAAGAGCACAAGTCTCCAAAACTTGATGTTGCACCACAAGCCGTCATCGTGGCGGTCAACTCCACAGACACAGATGCTGAGCTGTGGCACAGGCGGTTTGGCCATGTGGCCGACAGCACACTACAAGCCATGGATCAGCACAAAGTGGTTCATGGGATGGAGGGATGCAAGGCCAAGGATAAGGGAAACTACAAAAAACTGTGAGAGCCATGCTTCCAAGGCAAGGCAAAGAGAAATCCCTTTGAGCGTAATGGGCAACATGCGATAGCAATCCTAAACCTGATTCACTCTGATATGTGTGGACCATTTCGAGCCCCTTTGAATGGCGGCAGCAAGCATTTCTTGACCTTCATCGATGACCACAGTCGCAAGATGTGGATCTACTTCCTCAAGACAAAGGGAGAGGTAAAGGAGAAGCTGCAAGAGTTTGTCGCGATGGTAGAGCGCCAGACGAGCAAGAAGGTTGAGACACTGCGTACGGACAACGGTGGTGAGTCCGAGGCGTGCAAAGGCTGGGTGTGCCAACACGGCATCAAGCACCAGACCACCATCCCTTACACCCCCAAGAGCAATGTCATTGCTGAGCGGATGAACCAGACTATCCTTGGCATGACACAAAGCATGCCCTTTGACGCGAAACTCCCACCTCGCTTTTGTGCTGAAACTGCAAAATCTGCTTGCTACCTTGTGAATTTCACACCAACAGCTGCGCTTGGAAGGCGTGGTAAGAAGCACCAAGAGAAGCAACTCACGATGCCACAATAGGCTTGGTCATGGAAGAAGCTAGATACCACACATTTGAGGTTCTTTGCCCGTACTGCTCTTGGAAAAGGAGCCATCTGGCTCAGTTTCAGGTCCACAGGAGCAAGTTCCAGGAAAGTACCAGATGCATACTCCAATGATCAATCCGACTTCACCATTAGAAAGATCAGGTGGCAAAATGTCTACAATCCAAGTTTGAGGTCGATCCAACAGTCGGATTGGGAGATATGAATTTTCGAAGGTTTCGAGGTCATCGACCGCCGATATCCGGGTGACCATGGGCAATGGCTCCATACCTTAGCCTGAGAAAAGAAAAAGGCAAGAGGTCCAGGATCAAGACCTGATGGGAGAAAAATCCAAAGAGGTCCTATATTCTTGGGTTGCCTTCTCAGAGTGTGCTGACTAGGAAAAAGGTACCTCTCCTTACTTTTTAGGTGAGGTGAGATCCTTGTGTGCTAGCCATGGACACATGGCGATTCTCCATGCGATTGTCGGTTATGTGACCACTAGGAGTGTGCCATGAGAGAATTTTCTAGCTCTCTAGGTCGTGTGTGAGTGGTCAGCCTGATTGCTAGGCTGATTTCCTCCCTTGTGTGCGATTATGGACTCTAGTTTGTGAGCCTTAGCCTCCATGNGAGAAATATCCAAAAAGGTCCTTGGTCTTAGGATTGCCTTGTCAGAGTGTGCTGACTAGGATAAAGGTACCTCTCCTTACTTTTTAGGTGAGGTGAGATCCTTGTGTGCTAGCCATGGACACATGGCGATTCTCCATGCGATTGTCGGTTATGTGACCACTAGGAGTGTGCCATGAGAGAATTTTCTAGCTCTCTAGGTCGTGTGTGAGTGGTCAGCCTGATTGCTAGGCTGATTTCCTCCCTTGTGTGCGATTATGGACTCTAGTTTGTGAGCCTTAGCCTCCATGGCTAAGTGGTGAGGCTTGTGAGAGGGCTGACTTGCCCAAGCTCTAGCTCTATATGTACTCCATCATTTTGAGTGATTTAACAACCATTCTTCAGCACAAGTGATGCCCTTTCAATCACACATGCTCGCTGGTCCAAGGCTCCCTCTCTCCTTCAGATCCAACATTTGGTATCAGAGCCAAGTTCTGCCACTTTCAGCCAGCACAAGCCGTCACTTTGAGAGTGACGGGTTTGGGTGAAACCTTTACCAAATTTGACCATCAACCACTACATATTCAAGATCAAAAGACAAGCTTTCCAACGAGCCCAAGATTGCAAAGATCCAACAGTCGGATTGAGAGGTATACTCGAACAAGGTCGGCTAGGGCTACACTCTTCTCTATGAGTAAGACCGTCACCTTGCGATGACCATAACTATCTTCTTTCTTTGTCAAATTTAAAAATGGGACATGCGAATTATAGTATTTTCCCCAAGCTTTCCATTGGTGCAAAAATATTTGCATTCCATTGATTCGTTTGCGAGAAACGCTGTTTACAAGCTGGCTGGTCTGAGTTGGAGTAGCAAAAGCATACCCTGTTTTCAAGAGAGCATATCTTTTAAAATCCCCTGTTGATGATCCTATTTTATGGGTCGATCTGAAAGGTTTGGAGCTGAATTTTCTAGTAGTGGGCTCTGTTTTTCAAAATTCCCAGTTTGCTGGCATCTACAATCCATTTCCTGTCACAAAAATTTCTGGCAGAAGCAGCAGCAGAAGTAGGAGTAGCGCCGCAATCCAAGGGTAGCGTTGAGCATCACCAAGGCTCAAAATGGCAGCAGCTAGCGTTGTGACAGCAGCCCAGCCTTTGGAGAGGCTGGAGGGACGCGCGAACTTCACGTTTTGGAAGATCCGTACCCGCCTCCTTTTGGAGGAGAGGGGCTTGTGGGAGGTGGTGAGCGGCGACGAGCTGGCTCCAGTTCCACAGGCAAAAGGCATCACCACAGCGCAGGTGGTGGCAGGGAAGACTGCGCAAAAGGGTGCAGCTGATGCGGGTTCTTCTGCAGCTGTACCAGCGGTGCATGAGGAGTGGAAGAAGAAGGATAGGCAGGCCTACATGTTGCTTGTCAACACCATCTCCAACCCGCATCTTCAGTACGTGAGTGACAAGGCTACTGCAAAGGAGGGGTGGGATACATTGTGCAAGAAGTATGAGAGCAAGGATCCTGCATTCCTCATGCTTTTGGAGTAAAAAAATGGCGCTGAAAATGCAGGGTGGTGAAGGGATGGAGGCGTATGTGGATAGGGCATGGGAGTTGGCGAAGCAACTGAGAGCGGCCGGCAACCCTGTAGAAGATACGCGCTTCATCCTCTTGCTGAGGGGATTCCCAACTAGCTACAACACGGTGCGAGAGACGCTACAGTGCCAGCCAACTCTCGACCTCGACTTCATCTGCACATTCTTGGTATAGGTGGAATTTCGTTGTAATACAGCAAAGCGTAATGGCGGCGGCAGCAGTGAAGCAGCTTTTGTGGCCACGAGCTCACGCAACCAACAGCAGCAGCAGCAGTCTGGATAGCAGAAAGGCAGAGAGAAAAGCAAATGCCACTACTGCCAAAAAGAGGGACACTATAAAAAGGAGTGTTTCAAGCTCAAGAGGGACCAGAAGGAGCAGCAACAACAGTCATCGCACTAGCAACAGCAAAAGCAGCAACAGCAGCAGCAACAGCAAAAGCAGCAGCAGCAGTCACAGCAGCGTCAGCAGCAGTCACAGCAGCGTCAGCAGCAGCAGCAGCAGCAAAACCAGGCTGCCTGATGCGGTCAAGGAGGTGCGCGACCGCCTCTTCATGGCGAAGTCTGATATGTCGCAAGTGGAGAAGGCGGATCTGGCATGGTACAAGGACTCATGGTGTACCAAGAGCCTCACACATCACAAGGAGTGGTTTACACAGCTGTTGTCCATCCCTCCCCGTCCTATCGCTATGGGTGATGATCAGGTGGTGTATGCTGAGGGGATTGGGATTGTGGAGATGTGGTTGGAGACCCCACGTGGCATTGAAGTGGGAGTGTTCCATGGCGTACTGTATGTACTTGATGCTGCATTCAACCTCCTCTCAGTCTCCTCTCTTAGAAACACAGGACTGCGCGTCGTCTTCGATGATGACTATGGCTACATCCTCAATAAGGATACAAGAGAGGAGTTGGCCAGGTCGGTGAAGGAGGGCGACATGTACCGCCTCCTGGGGGCGACCAAGATCCCGCGTGAGCAGAGTCTTGCAGTAGTGGTGCAGACGACAGATGGCAAGATCTGGAATGCACGCTACGGCCACATCGGCATGCGCGCCTTGCAGCAGCTTCAAGCAAAGCAGATGGTCCGTGATTTGCCTACCATCTCTAACTTTGAGCAGCAGTTGTGCATCTGCTGTTTGGAGGAGAAGCAGCACCGGGAGGCGTTCTGTGGAGCAGGGGAGCACGCAAAGGTGGTGCTGGAGCTAATCCACACAGACTTGTGTGGCACGATGCAGACCCAGAGCTTTGGAGGCTGTAGTTATTTTGTCACGTTCATTGATGATTCCCTCCAAGGACAAGTGCTTTGAAAGGTTGAAGGAGTTCGAGGCCATGGTGGAGAACCAAACTATCAAGAAAATCAAGGCGTTGCGCAGCGACCGCGGTGGAGAGTATTTTGAGCAAGGAGTTCCAGGACTACCTCGCAACAACAGGCATCAAGGCACAGCGTACCGTGCCATACTCACCGCAGCAGATTGGCGTAACAGAACGCGCCAACCGCACCATCGTTGAGTCGGCGCGCTATATGTTGCACGCGGCTCGGCTCACCTACGACTTTTGGGCGGAAGTAGTAAGCACTGCAATGTACATCAAGAACCGCAGTCCAACCAAGGCCCTGGAGCAGATGATGCCGTACGACGCGTGGTTCGGCAAGAAGCCGAGCGTGGGTCATCTTTGCGCGTTTGGCAACCTGGCGCACATGCACGTGCCAAAGGAAAAGCGGTAGAAACAGGATGCAAAGAATGCGCAAATGCTGATGATTTCCAGGCCTATCGCCTCTAGGAGAGGGATAGAGGCCACGTCATCATCTCCAGGGATGTCGTCTTCAACGAGAGGAACGTCATCGGCACTAACATTGTCTGTGAAGAGGCAGCAGAACCAGCAGCTAACGAGACACTGGGAGCAGAAATCCTTCCTGACCCAGTCTCTCCTGATCCTTCCTCTACTGAGACAATGGGAGAATCAATCTACTCTTCCATGTCTGATGTAGCAGATACAACGGCCTCATCCGCAGAAGCAGAGGAAGGAGATGTAGTATCACCACCAGCAGCAGTTCTATCAGCAGCACCGCGCCAGCCGCCGGCTAACGCTCCAGCACAAGGTCACAGGTACCCTCTTAGAGTGCGTTACAAGCCTGGTGAGCGCGGCTATTTCTGGATGCTGTAGAAACCAGAACAGATGAACGTCACAGTTGCAGTAGATTCAGATGAGCCAACGTCATACAAGGAGGCCATAGCTGCACCGGATGCAGCAGATTGGGCACAAGCCGTGCAGCAGGAGATACAGTCGAAGCTGGACAACGACACGTGGGAGCTGACTGAGCGTCCACCTGGACGTAAGGTGATCAAGTGCAAGTGGGTGTTCAAGAAGAAGCAGGGAGCAGATGGTAACCTGGAAAAGTACAAGGCGAGGCTGGTCGCCAAGGGCTACTCGCAGCTGGAGGACATCGACTACACAGAAACT